>JAFIDM010006943.1:57541750-57564303 GCA_023159025.1 Thereuonema tuberculata
ACACGAGAAGAAAACTTTTATTAAAGCACTGACGTGTGTGTATCTTATTCTTTTGGAAAGTGATCATTGAAAAAACTTACCGTATTTACTCGCATAATTTCCCCCATCGCGTATTTTCCCCACCCCAGTTTTTGTGGATTACAAAATTCAATTTTTATTTTTATCGCGTAATTTCCCCACCTCTACTTCAACGCGTTTCCAACATGATCTTGACTGGCGGTGAACTCACGACGACGCGACAATGTACCGTTACTTCCGCATTTCTCTATCCCACGCTACTTTAGGGGAAGATTCCACCCCCATCCCGGTCAGTACAAGAGCAGACTCCTTCTGAATCTGTACAACAATAACCGTACTTTGAAGAAAAAAACAAATGTTGAGATGTGATTTCTTATTTTTTAAATGTTGCGTGTTAATAAAATTGTTGTTAATTACATTTCTTGCTTTAAAAATCAATATTTAACATGGTTTTCCTTACACTTTCACCATATTTTTTTTCCTCAAATTGAAAAAACATCGCATAATTTCCCCACCCCCCTTTTTTTTGTCAAAATATTGAGGAAAAAAAAGGGGAAATTATGCGAGTAAATACGGTATTTTTAAATAGGCCTCCATCTGAATGGACTTTTTACAATATCCTTAGTCCCATCCCCCAACAGTATATAAGCACGCGAGAAAGCGGGCCAACTCATTATAGCTATATAACATCACGCAACAACCAATAGGAGCGGAGCAGTAAACATAAACGTCAACCAATCTGACAAACTGACCAGGAAGTGTGTGGCGGCAACCCCAGGTGTGTGGCGCCAACCCGCAATACACCTGAGAAGTCCACAACGGGCTGGGAAATCGCAATTCTCCGATCTAAATATTAATTTGCTGAATATTTTTTTTTTTTTTTTTTTTTTAAATGCTACATATTTCAATAAAAGCCCTTTTCAACAGATCATACTCTTCTTGAGGCTCTTTGGTATGATCTTCGCGAAACCCTTCAGTGTCTGTGTGTATAAAGCCCTCCATAGCCAATTACTACGTGATCTGTTACGGCTCACTGTGTTAGGAAGGTGAACTGACAAAACATTATAATAAATCTCCATTACCGCCTTAAATTTCGTAAATCCAATTTATCTTAATCCTACCAAAGCACGTGAAAAGCAGTGGATTACTTAAATGATTAATACGCATTCAGCGATTGAGTTCCACTGATTCAGTTCTAAGGATTTATCCGTGGAAATTTTCTTCACACGTTAACTTCTCAACACGGACCCTTATACACAAGATTTCAAATGCAAAACTTACATCCTTAAATGCTGCACGTCAATTTCAACAAGAACTCACAGCGGTTCAAATGGTTTTCGGGACATACAAACAACTATTTTTACAAGCCACATTACAAGGAAAAAGGAAGGGCTAATATTTTTTTTTCACTCATTAATGGTGGTAACCGTTACAAATTCAGGTTCCAGCCCCAGCCAACCTGATGGACAAACAGAAACCTGTATAATTAATACTGAACGGGTGACCGGTCACCTAAGTCTATTATCAGTTTTCGAGTTGGTAATAGATTAAGATGAAAGCTGAAGCGAGGATAAACATGGATTAAATCTGACATGGCGCTTCATTAAACAGTCGTCCTGGGGCTTAATTAAGTGCCAAGTCAGATGTGAATGAGTTCAAAGCCTTGGAGCGCCTTCGAAAACAACAACCCCTTCTACATGTCCTAACTCTCACTCAAATGTATTCGAAATTTACTTTCAAAATATTCACCAATGACGTTTCTCATCAAAATTCTACACAAAGAAAACAAGAGTGTAAGAGTCTCTAAATCTCCATTTAAAAAAATTTTTTTTTTTCTTCTTTTTTTGCTTTGCATTTTTTTCTTAATTTTCTTTTTTTTTCTCTATTATCTGAGGAAAATAAGGGTCATCGAAACACTCAGTAAATGTAAGTGTGAGGAGTAAAATTTTTTGAACAACTGGGAATTTTGAGCGAGAAAAATCACAAACTCTCTTGGAAAAGCACTAGAATTACAACACAGGATTTCTGTAAATCTCTTAAACAATGGAATAAAAGATGATCCCCTTATGATCCTCTTTATATTTAGTTGGCTTTGTATATTTTTACGTTAGTATTTGGATTTAAGAATTTTCTTTCATTAGTGATGGGCAAAGTGACCCCTCAAAATTAAAGACAAGAAAATAAAAACAGCAATCAAATGTGGAATTCCAAAATCTTGGGCAACACAATTTTCAGCCTCAAAAGATATTTGTCATAAACAAAATAACGCTCACGAAACTACCACGGACGAGCGGCCAAACACGCCACCATTAAGCAAAATTGTACTTTTGAAGCAGGAGCAATTGGATGTTGGGCCCTTATCTCCGCTACGAAAACGGCAAAAACGATCAAGCTTACGTCTCTTGACGGACATGGGTAATTAAATTTTATAATATACATATAATGTGGCCATATTATAGTGTGGCTGGGAAGTTCCCGTACCACTTTTTTTGCAGTATTATTATTTGTTTGGATCCTATTAATAGCGAAACGTATATGCAGATATTACAAACATGGTTAATTTCACAGCTTGAAGACGCGGATATCATGGAACGCGTACGGCTAGAGCAGGAGAGAGCACCCCTGCTCACTTCGCTCTTACTGTGCGCGGGTTTCTTCATGAACCTTTTACAGGACGCTGGATTGATCTCAATACTCCAGCATCACCAGCTCCATTCAAATGACCACCGCCTCACGATGCCTGACAATTCAGTGTGGAGAATCATCAAGGCCTACGTCGTTACGCAACAAATAAGAATTGCGCACTGCAGTTGAGGACGCATTTCGAACCATCACACCGTACATGCTTCAAAAAATATGGCGGCAAATAGGACGTGGCGGCGTGTGAACTTGTGTGTACAGCATGATGACGAACACATTACCATTGGACACTTAAGGTGTAATTATTTTCTTTAATATGACTATCAATTAAGGGGTACGGGAACTTCCCGGCCACACTGTATATAATCATCTTATTTCATCTATATTACTAAAATCTTTTATTTCTGTCTGTCTGTTCGGCGCAATTTCCTTTGAGAATGGAAAAAAGAAAATTTTTGCAATGAAACGTACGCGACGGGAATCGAACCTGCAACCGTCTGATCCGAAGTTAGAAGTCTCGTCTATTAGGCCAGGGAATCTACAACTCACTTTATATTTGTGTATCCTTCATCTTCCCCCCATCAATATAAAATGTATTCAACCTATTTTTTTTTAATCTCAAAGAGTGTTTGTTTATTTCCGATCCGTCTGTTTATTTGTAATTCGAAAATGACAATTAGAACTATAATTGCCGAAACGTTGCAAATTTTAAATATAATATTCTTACTTAACCAAATTCTATGTGATACAGAAAAACAAGCGTGTGTACACGGGGGATGGCCTATTATCTGTCAATATCGAACTTAAAAAATTCATTTTTTCTACAGCCATGGTATCTTCTTTTTTTATAAATATCCACTGAACTTCTAATATGAATTTTTCAGTGTCAAAGTCCCCATTCTCTAAAGTAGCTTCGTTTTAATCGAAAATCGCGTCAAGTAACGACCAGAATTCTCAGCTTAACTCAAAATACTTCCTCTTCTTATGATTTCCTTTCATATTTTATTGTGGAAACAATGAAAAAAAAAAACAAAAACCAAAAAGACTTTGCGTTTCTATTATATTTTATGACTAAAAAATAACAGAAGATAGTAACAAAGTAGGTTTCAAAGTCCTCTCAGGAACTTCTTGTTTAATGTACTTCTTGCATAAAGTATATTTAAACATGAAGTTCCTGAGAGGATTTGAAAAAGAAAAGAAAAAAAAAGTTGGTTGAGTCTGCGATGTATACATTTATCTTAAAAGTTTTTCAAGTTTTGAATGTTAATTAGAAGTAAAGTTGCAAAAAACCATTTCATGTTAATCTTAGCGAAGAATAACAACAATAATATAAGTAAGTTCTGTAGAGATTCTTTTTTTTTTTTTAGGGATTTTTCCCACTCACTCTTCCTTTAGAATCAAACTAAATAAGTTCATATTTCCGGGTACAATTTCGGTCGATAATTTTTTTTCAGTTACTCCAACAACATTCACTGAAGTTTCAAAATTTTCTGATTAATTCCTGTTATTTTTAATTAATTCCAATTAATGAAAGACCCTATTATGTTTATCAAGTTAAAAAAAAAACAAAAAAACAAACAAACAAACAAAAATTCGAAATCTGCTGAAATATCTAAAGTGATTTCGAATCCTTTGTTTACTCCTACGTTTTCCAGTCTCTCTTACTTAAAAGTTGGCTTAATATTAGCGAAGACCAAGAGAAAGAAGCGTACATGAAGGTCATTGTTACCCATCTAACAATGGTGTAAAGAAATCGCAAAGGGACTGTAAAGGATTCGTACATCGGAAGCAGTCTCAGACTTCGTACTTTTCCACTTATGAAAAGATTGAAAGACCAAAGTGAATTTTCACCCATCAATTTTTTTTTTTGATTCTTTAAAAAATGAAATCAATGCTTTTTATATTTTTTAATCCTATAATTATTCTTCTCCTAACACCGAAATTATGAGGAAAAAAAAAAGGGTCTCGAATTTATCTTCTAAATGGGAAAATAATGTGTCGTGATGGTAAAGAAGATCTATTTCTTTGAGAAGTGAAGGAAATAAAGGCCTTTCTAAGCTGCCTGGAACTGACAGATTGAAGAATGGTGGCCATTATTCACAGCCTCTTCCATGATCCGATTTTATTACGTCAAAAAAAGAGAGAAAGAAACAACGATGCTCACAAATGGGATGGGTAGAAGAAGGAAAACAAAATGATTAACTAATCTTAAGCTAATGTTTTTGTCGGAAGGTGGAAGGAATACGGTATTATTGAGACGAAGGTGTGTGGAAGGGGGGGGGGGGGGGGGGGCAAGAGACCTCCGGGCCAAGAAGCGAAACCAGAAAAATTGACAGACCTACACCAGAGAGGGGGTGAGGGGATTGCAACACCTGAAGAGGAGACCGGCATAAGCGAGCGATGCGCTGGATCGGCAAACGCGAAATTGGTTTTCTAAGCTGATTCGATATGAGGTCAGTGATGTGTGAGGAGGAGCTTCGAGGGGGAGGAGGAGGAGGACCTCTGGATTTGCCTGTTTTGATTTTTCCGGAAGGCTTCCGTCGCAGTTTTCCGCTTTCCCGGAACCGAAAACAACAACTTATTAGGAATGACTATCGATTCAGCGTCTGAGGGGAAAAAAAAAAAAAAACCCAGGCCCTGCACTTCCAGCAGAGAAATTTAGACAAAAATTAAAAAAGTTCTACGATGATCCTTCTCTACGTGTTCATGATAAAAGTCAAGGTGAGTTAATAAAGATCAAAATGGCGGAAAAGACGATAAACTTTTTTTTTATTATTCTTTTTAGATTGCTTTCCTTAAAAATGTCTAAAAAAGGATCAAGGGACCGACCACTTCTCCGGACCTATCAGCTTGTGACTTTTCTGTCTTAAGCTTCTAAAAGGATAGTGAGCCCCCTCGAGACAATTCAAATATACTTAAGAGATAAACGACATTTCATTCCATTGAGCTGAACTGTCTGTTCATGAACCTACTAAGACAAGCATTGCTCTTTCCAGTTACAGACAGTTGCGGATTTAAATGGTAGAGACCAGTAGTATTCAAAAGTGTGGCCCGCGGATCAACGTCGATAATGACGAAATAACTACAGGAACAGAGTATTTTACAAAAAATACCGGCCCGCAACGAACTGGAAATGGGCAAAAAAAAAAACCAAACAAACTAGAAGTACTGGTACAGACAATATTAAGCATAAACTTTAAAAATGGCAAAAAAAAAAGGGGAACAAGAACAAAACCAGCACATGAATAAATTAAAATTGCCTTTGTTTCAATTATGGTTTAAACACAACATTTATTTTGTTGCCTTTCTTGTTTTCGGGGGTCGCTGCCAGGTGTGACTGTGACCTTCATATGGTGATCTTGCCTTTCTGGTTCTTTCATCGGGGAGGCGGGATTAGGTTGATGAGTCCGTGGAAGGACGAAACGACCGTTCCCAACTCCTCCCCATAATTGAAACAAAGGCAATTTTAATTTATTCATGTGCTGGTTTTGTTCATGTTCTCCCTTTTTTAATCAATTTGCACAGCACGTTAAATGCTTTATTTAGATTCAAAAATGATAATAAGTAATTATTTAATAATAACAAAACAATAATGCTTAAAATAAAATTATTTATTGTTAATTATTCTTCTACTATTTAAAAAAAAAATCTTACTGAGATTATGATCTCGGTATTGAAATGGTTTCGAACAAGTTTTGAGGCGAATCTTAACATTTAACACCAAAATCTAGCAGGCTTCCATGACTAAAGATGACAGACTTGAAAATTCTCAGAATTGAATTACTGCTTAGTTATTAAAGGAACATCAAAATATAAAAACAAACTATTTAAAAGATGGATTCATATCAAATAAAATAATGTTCTAATGAATAATGTATATCTTGATATTAATTTACGAGTAGCGGCTTAGTACAAATCCAAAAGTAATTGTAGCACAGAACAAAATTACCAATAAGGCCACAACTATGTACTGATCATCCAATTTGGAAGGACCATATCGCATTACGATATTCTTGTTCACTCACTAGGTTAATAAATCTTTGACTCTTTTTTTCTTTGTAGTGTCTTTTTTTTTTTTCTTTCCTGTTAGACGATGTTGGATTGTCAACATAATTCACAGAGCATTCCACGAAATTCGCACGAATTCCAGGCCACTATGCTGTTTAATCAACCACAACATCAATTTGGAAGTTTGTAGAGCGAGTTGAAAATCACATAAATGTCTTTCTCTAATGGAAAGAGGTAGATTATTACAATAATGCATTAACAAGGACAAAATCGTAAGTAACACAACGACGGCCGCTTTCTAGGCATGTACATCTTTTTTTTCCTATTCATTTTGCTCTCAAAAATACTGCTCTTATGTAATACATAAATAATACATACAGATCAACGGAGACACATCAGATATTGAAACTTATTTCCTATCATTTTTCCCTGTAGTTCACTGCTCCATTTTACTTGGCTTCGTTTGCATCTTTACCTCATTTTTGACGCCATTTTCTAAATGAGATTTCAGCAAATATTTGAAACCCTTATATAAAAGAAGGTGGGCAGTAAATTTATATATCAAATATATAATAAAATCTGACCGAGATTCCCTTATTTTTTTTAACCTATAAGTAAAAAAATAGAAAAAATAGATTAGGTTGAAAATGGGTCAGCTGTGAAAAGGCTCAAAAACTCCTTATTTTAAAGTATGTAAGTTTTTAATTTATAAAGAAACTTTTATTAAGTGTGTGTTTCATGATTAATTATTTATTTTTTTAACCTCTTCAGTGGTTCTTCTCACTGAACTTATCAAAAAAACCAATAAACCGGTTTTTGAGAGCTTACTATTTAAAGCGGATTTAATTTTAAACGTATTAAAGCACGTTCGATTCTATTTACTGAAATAGACGGATTGTTAGACTCAATGTTTCGTTTCTACTGTATATCTACGGAAAGTTTTGCCAATCTGAGGTTATTTACTGAAAATTGTCGACATAGGGATTATTTTAATCATATCAAACCAACAGCAGTAGATTAGCTAAAACGGAGAACGCTCCGTGGCTCCGAAGAAAGATTGGACGTGCTACAGATGCGAACAATCGCCTCCTATGGTGGCCCCACGATCCCCACACCTAAAGCCTCGCGAACACTATCCAACTTTGCACAAACTTAGCCGGCCGATTTTGACGTCAGGAGTTGGCAGAGACAGTTATAAGCCAGTTTTTCAGCGACTTGGCACCAACTTTAGTCCTCCGACTCGAGTTGGTTGGAAGTCGGTCGGAATTACCCAATCACAGGGCAGCGATGGAACAACTTTAGTCCTCCGACTCGAGTTGGTTGGAAGTCGGTCGGAATTACCCAATCACAGGGCAGCGATGGATCGTGACGTCACGCCCATGGAAAGAAATGGCGTCTAAAACGCTTGTCGAAGACAAGCGCGTACACAATGAATATCACAATGAGTATTGCGAGTTTCTTTCATGCATACATAAAGTTTATACTGAAATGCAGTAATTGTATGCGGCAGAATTTATCAGAAAGGTTTCGAAACCTCGATTTTTTTCGGATTTTCCACAGTTGCTGGGGAAAACGCATTGCATTATGGGATTCCTTCTATCACGGCCGACTCATTTGCGAGTTAGATGGTGTGCAGGGCTGACAAAAAGTTGGCGGACTCGAAGTCGGCCGACTAAAGTTGGTGCAAAGTTGGATGGTGTTCGCGGGGCTTAACACACATGATTTCTTCCTACGGGGATACGGAGAAGACAATGTATACATACCCCATTCTATCAGCAATATCAAGGAACTGATCACCATATTGTGGAGGCAATCACACTGGACAAGCTTCAACGAGTCTGGCAGGAATTCGACTATCGCTTGGATTTATCAGAAGTGATGAATGGTGGGAACAAAGTGACGCTTATCAAACTTGGATTGTTGTACTTCCAATTGTACTTCCAATACGTTAAGCAATACAGAAAATACGTGTCTTGGAAACCTGTCATTCTTTTATGTCCACTATTTACCCGAATTTTTTTTAACGCCTTCTAAATACGAACATATAACATAACACATAAATACGAACATACATTCATACGCGTGAAATTTATAAACTAATTTTCTGAAAATTGCTTAAAAATGTAAAAGTTCCAAGCGCAACACTTCTTATAAATAGAACACGGTCTGTATTTAAGTAGCAACTTGAGCAAAACATTAACAATTCTTTGCTTCCCAACATGCATACAGGCAAAGCCGGATAATATAGCTAGTGTAAATATAAAACAAAACAAAATGTAAAAATGTTTAGATGTCTAATGCTTCCATAAAGGTTACAACATTGAGGACAATTACGATTTTAATACTTTGTGCAAATGTCATTTTGGATTGCTTACATCAATACGGAGTGAGTTTAATATGTAAAATGTTTCTTTTATGGATGAAAAGAGAAATAGTTATTGTTTTATTAGTGAGATAAACGTATTGCAGCAACTTTACGACATTCATAAAAGGGGAACTGCGCAGGATCGGAAGTCAAATTTAATTCGGTAATTGCATTTTCTGCAGCCGGAGATGAGTTGAATTCAGTACAATAGAATCGTATTTCTTTGCCGTTATCTGACGATGGGAACAATTTCCGCGTCAGTCTTTTGAACAATCAAGTCACTAGAGATCTCATTTCGCTGTTGTAATTGTTGCCGTTTCACCATTTTGTTTCTGCGCTAAAAGGGATGACAATAATTGTCAAATCAACGCAGTAAATTCATCTAAAACTTTATTTCAGAGTGGCTGACAAAAGTCTTAACTTGAGAAATAAGGATTTCTCGTAATACGAGGGGGAAAAAAAAGGCCTATTTCGAAAGCTTGCTCGCAAACTGATCTCTCAGATTGTTTATCCCAATGAATCTTCTTGCTTTTATTTCAAGAAGACAGTCTTGTAATTTAGTGGAAATACTTTATTACTTTAAGGAAAGACGTATTGTTTGTAGGCTTTAATGAAAAGTGTTGTCTTTTATTACTTTACAAATCAAGTGAATTACAATAAGAGTTTAATTTAAGAGTTTAAATTTAACATGAGTGAATAACAACGCAGCAGTAAATGAACTTACAAATTCGTAAACATGATTTAGTGGCTTGATTTAAACGGGAATAACATAGAACTGTAATCAAGAAAAACTATTTAAAATACGATTTGAAGTAAATGTTTATCACTTAATTTCATGAAGGAATAGAACAGATAACATTTATGGGAGAAATAAAAAACCGATTAAGAATTTTTAATTATCTAATTGAATAACATAATTAACTAAGGGAAATTTCCTTAAAATCTTAATTCCTTAATTTTTTTTAAGTCACAAAAGCGAAGAGTTACATTGATTTCCAAATTACAATATCTGCTAAATACAAACGGAATTTTCCATTGTTTTACTTAAATTATCTAAATCGGATTATTTTTAATCTTATCAAAAGGTGCGCAAAGTAAAGGATTAGCTAAAAGGACTAATATCCGTTATTTAAGGAGGCGTGAACAACCTTAGGAAGTCTGAGGGCCAATATTTTTATAAAATTTGTGGAGGAGGACTGCAGCGTCCAATCCTCAAACCCCCCCAACTTTTATTACATCTTAACAATTAATGATTTTATATCATTATTTATAATAATTATTAATAGCCGTGCCGGCTTGGCCGAGCGGTCTAGACGGCGGTCTGCCGTGTGGGCAGTGTGCCGGCACCTGGTTCGAATCCCGATAGTGGCATGGCTGTTTCTTTCTTATTCTGTGTTTCGTCCGTTCTTCCCTGGGAATCACTCTCTCAGGGTTCTTTTCGACGAGAGGTGAATTCTCGTCACCCTACCTGACGTCCTGACCTTGTCAGGTTGGACTAGCGCTTGGTCCGCGTGGCCTATTCGCGGGTAATAATAATAATAATAATTAATAACAAATGTAATTTACATAAACTTTAAATTATCAAATAATGCGCTAGTTGTGTTTCATTCCAATAGTAAATTCTGACAGTTTCTTCTGCAAGTTATGACATTTTAAGTTGACACTGCCGGGCTGCAGAAAATACATACAGGCACCATTGATTGAAGCCATACATAGAAATACATTGTTTAATAGCTCAATGTTTTTTGAGTTTATTTCTTTTTTTCTTTGGGAATTTCCATCTCCTTCTCGCGCTAATTTCTTGACAAGGACTCACACGTAAAAAAAATATATTTAATTATTTGTTTGTATTTTAATATAAATGACCGTATCGTATCCTTAAATGTAAACACCAAGTTTCAAGAAGGTTCAAACAAATGATTCAAAAGTTATTAGGTATATATCACACACATACACACCACATAGACAGAGTGACTGATTTGATGGCCTTCACTTTCTATGCAAACTAGATTAAAAATCAAGTTAGAATGAATTCCTTCTTTTATATAGAAACGCGACAGGAACTAAAGCAGAAACAGGTGGTGGTCGAATAAAGTGATGGTTTTAATACTGTTAACCTAATTTTCACAAACCGCTTTTTTTATTTCTTTTAACTCGATTCTTAATTTTTTTAGGTGAATTTTTTTTCCTGTCACTTAATGACTGCTTAGTACGGTCGCATTAGTAGGAGTTTAATTTTGACGAAGCGTAATCGGATGAGAAAAGTAATTTCACGATTCGTTGAATAATTACCCAGCATTAAAAATAGCATTAAATAAATGTAGTTTTAGTCTCATGCTAATGAGGATCCCTTTAATGTGATCTGGATACATAAGATAGTTGTTTTAAAGACGGAAAAACTGTTTATATCAGTGCAGTAAGTGTAGTTAGCGGAGGATTGTATAGGTTGGGTGTGAGACTGTAGTTGGTTACAAAGATTACTGGGATAAACTTTTAGAGTTCAATTTCATGTCGAAAAGCATTTGTTGGTCAGTAATTAAGATAATTCAAACTGATTATTCTAGATGTTAGGAAACTTGAACAGGAATAATCAAACATTCCTTATATTCGTTATGAAAAGGAACGTTTCATCTGTAAAACAGCTAGGAACTTCAAAACAGTTAATGCACTTTGTCACTAAAGCATTGTAATCGCGATAAGGCAAAAATTAATCTTTGATAGCTAAATTTTTAAGTTACTTTGTGCAGTACGGACTTTTAATTGGTTTGGTAACAAATTGAACTATCAGACTGGGTATCATGCAATGTTAGTGAATTAATATGGAAACTTCAGAACTAAAAAAAAAGCACCAATAAAGTCGTTATAGAAGACAATTAGAGAAATCCATTTGCCAGTCTCTCAGTTTACTACTCTTAGCTAATGATCGTTGCTGGATGTCACGTGTAATAAACACTTGCTTTTCATCCAAAGCCTGTTAGGACTTCGTAAGATGATGGAGCAACTATTCGTTGTCCATTTAAATTGAAGGCTCTACAGCAGTAGGCAACTTTCCGAAAGTGTGATAAGTTGTGCATTGAATTAACTCAAAAACTAATAAATAATTGTATAAAAAAAAAATATTGTTCACTGCTTTTACAGAGTTAATCTCTCAACAGTGTTTTAATAACAACTCGTGTAGTAAGTGAAAGAAACTTGGAAATTAGTTACAAAAAGTTATTACAGATAATGTGTAATTTACAGTAAAGTAACTATTTAAATAAATTCACATTTCGAGCTATCTCCAGTGAATCAAGTTGAAATTAATTCATGGAAATTGGTGCAGACTTATGAGGCCTATCTTTCAGACATCTAAAGACCACTGTTAGTTTGTTAACAGTGACATTGTTACGTGTTTAGATCGCCATATCAATAAATTTTAATTACCAGTGGTGTCATTGCGAGCCCCAGTATTGTCGTTAGTCATCTAACAGTGATCCACGGGAAACGGGCGGTAACAGTGTGAAAAGTCTGGTTTACTGAAATGCTTAATAAAGTTTTTCTGAAACGCAGAAGCTATTTTTATGTAACAGTTCAAATGGTGAATTCGTCGTCCGTTTCAATCAAATGTTTGGCTGAGTGATCTTGCGAAGCCGGAGGAAGCAAACATCAAATGGTTGAATCCTCCCTTCTAAATCCTTCATTCAAGAACTAGAATGGAGATCAGGAAATGAACAGAAGAACTACGATGCTTTTTGTCAAGTTATTTGACTTGCAAGCTTAGGAGGATCCTTGTTTTAGGAAGACTTTTTGTTCATATTAGCTCGCCATGATAAGCTTTGACGTTGGTTGATTAACTCATATTGGAATGAGGACAATTTCAAATTATAAGATACGATATATAATCTTATATTATCGTTATAAGATACGAGACGATTGTAAGTAGAAATATGTAAGATGTACAATAAAAGCGATTACGTAACTCATCGGTTGTCTGCAAGATACATTTATTAAGTCTGCGAAATACTGTTTTAAATAAAGTAAGGACAAAAAAATAAGGTAAGAAATAAAAAGAAACAAAAAGTAAGGGAAATGTTTAAATAAAAAGTCTTATAACATTATTAAAAGTTATCAAGGTCAAACAAACAATTTAAAAAGTTTAAAATATATATAATGTACAATTTAAAACATGACCGGCTTTCGATTGGCAGGCCAAGCATTTATAAATGATATTTGTAAATAATTGGCCTGTCAATCGAAACCCGGTCATGTTTTAAATTGTCTATATACGGTTTTTAAAGCTTTTTAAATTGTGTGGCCTTACTTTATTTAAAACCTTACTAAAAGTTATTAAAAGAAAAAACAAAGGAAAAGGCAACACAACAAAAAAAAAAAGATTTTCAACAATCTTACTCATTATGTTTTAAAGAGGGAAGATTGTTAAATATTTATTAGAACTAATGATTTGCAAAACAACGCTAACAAACTGACATGTCTGTTGAAAGGTTTTATTTTGAGTATAAGGATTTGCGGAACAAAATCGTTTTATTTCAATGAAAATTTAAAACTGTAATAATTACAGTTAATTAGTGAATTAACGCATTAGACTAGCAGAAGCTTTATATAAATTAATTATATATTCTATATAAACGCGAATTATATTTTAATGAAAGCGTCATATTTGAAGTGATGTAGTTTCCAAAGAAACGAAAAATGGCTAATTTTTCAAAAAATAGATCAAAAGAAAAGTAAAAAATCTTTAGAGAGATTCTTAGCGAAATTCGAGATCATTCAAGAGAAAAACCCAGTGACTCGGACTTAATAAATCTAGAGATACTGAAGACGAAAAGGAAATAGACGAGAGGGATAAGAAAAAAAAAAAATATATAAAAAGACTTAGTGGAAAGGAAATTGAATTTAGAATTTTCTTTCAAAACAATAAACACCTGCTGCGAAGAGAAGTGAGAGGTTCATTTCTATCTTTGGAGAAAGCGAATTACGATAAATAAACAACAACGAAATTGACACCAATGTGCTTAAATTAAATGTAATTCAAAATGTTATTAATTAAAATAAAATTTCATTTAAAAATACAAAAATATATTAAAATACAAACAAAAGCTTTCGGAGAACTTGTGCGGCCCCCTTGTCAATTGACAAGAGAGGAGCACAAGGTAAACACTATTTTCCTGTAGCGTCATTATTACTATTGTGGCTGTCTCTGTTCTTAAAGGCTCCTTCATATCTTTAACTGATAGTATCAGATAAAGAGTTGAATGACTTCGACACAACTAAACCAGTTGCTTTTTTTTTTTAATCTTTTTATTCTTGTCGACCGATCTGAAAAGGTTGAAAAAAAATGAACTTATTTTCACGTCTACTTTTCCTTAAAATACTGTTTTCAATGATAGCACTGATTAAGACGTACACCTGTGTAATTAAATTAAACTTTATATAACAAGTTTAACAATCGAGAGAGAGCTTTTTCAAGTAAAAAAAAAGGCTCTCTCGAAACTAGTTATAATAATTTCTGTATTTTGTATAAAGTTTAATATAAATGACAGGTGTACGGCTTAATCAATGCTATCACTGAATCGCAGTGCACGTAAAATCATCCTTAAAAATCCTTAAATACTGTTCTCAATTTTTTTTGTTTGTTTTTGTTTTCTTTAAAATAAACTAAAATTTATGTTTTTAACTTAGGATCTGATTAATACAAACAGTTCAAACACACACACACATATACAGACTGAGTGGTTTCTGTCACATTTAGGACAGATTGTCTTGTTCGGGATTGAAGATTCTATTTTGAGAACCGCAAACAGAAGATATTTTGGAAAGTTCATATTTTTTTTTTTTCACAGATCGTCTTTCAAAGAAAAGAAAAAAAAGTTCATCAAACGCTTCTAAAATGTAGAATCATTATTTTTGCAAGACAAAAAAAAACAAAAAAAAAAAACAATGGACGTAACACTGATAGATCCTATGCACTGCTGGGAAACTACAGAAACTGAACCTTTAAATAAAGAAAGAAAAAAAGCAGACCTCAGTGGAGTATCACTAAAATGTCAGAAGCTAGGACGAAGAACACAGAGAAAAGATAAAATATTAGCGTACTACATTAGGAAGTCCCAGTGGGATTGAGATCAAATGGAATGCCGAACAGCATTTTGCATAAATTTACTTTGCTACATTTACATTGAGATTATAATTCGAAATTTTGAAGGGGATATCAGGTTTCACCACCTTTTTTTTTTTTTTAGCCTGCTTTCCTACAAAGGTGAGGTTCATTAAACCGCTTTGTTTGGGAAGTTATCCCCACAGGACGAATATTGTTGAAACCTGGTATGAGACGATCTAACTTTTGCAGTTTTAAATCTTTTCCAAATATGAGAAATCAGTCCGAGATGATAAAAATTCCCGTAGAAAAACATTACAATCTAAAGCTTTTTAAGTTTTTAAAATCCTAGGCCTATTTCTGCTCATCAACATCATCAACAGTCCTTAGCTGGTGATTGGGGGTGCAGGTTTACTTCGCAGCCAATTCACTGCTGTAGGTGCCACAAGGTTCGAGGTATTATTTACAATATCTTTTCATTTCTTGCGATGATGTTTTTAGCCACGTCTGGAGTCAGTCGTTGATTTTTAATGTCATCTTCAATCTATTTGAGCCATGTTTTCTTTGGGGGTTTTAGATGAACATTCCAGTTGTCAGGTCTTTGCCGCCAAAGAAGACTATAAGGGAGCCCGGTTTCGTTTCGATGACAGTCACCAATGCCTAGGATCTGCCTTTGGCACCACATTTGAAAAGCTTCTGGTTTGTTAATGTCCTGTTTCAGTAAAGTCCACGTTTCAGATGCACATTTCAATTTATTTCAAATTGATAAACACACTATCGTACAACATTTTTTTTTTATTTCTGCTAAACAAACAGAGGTTAAATAAAACAATATAAATTTCGAAACTCGACGCTTCGCTAACAATTACAATGTTGACCGTTATTTCAAATTACAATTTGAAATGTTTTGGTACAGTGTGAACATTTACATTAATACAGCGGTAACTTATGCGTTTTGAAATTTTACATGTGCTGCACATATCTATTCGGAGAGAAAATGAAGCCTGCACACCTGCCTTATGCAAATAAATTGTAATACTAAAATAAATATTAATGCTGTCTTGCAAAGGATGAACGACTAGTTCTTTTGCGCCGAGTCATCAATGCGCCAATAGCAAGTTCATAAGATCTATCAGAAAAAAAAAATGCTTATACATGGCTCGTGCATACACCAGAAAAGACAAACTATCATCACTCAAGCAGGAACGAATGTAACTCTGCTGTGCAATTCTAATACTCGGTTCAACTATTGAGAGGCGGAAGTGGATCTGCTGATCAACAAAAGTAAAGGTCATCTTTGTGAACTACTCCTAGTAGATATTAAAATAATAAAATATCTACAAGGTGGAGTTGAAGACTACCTATGTCCATCAGCAAATGCGCTTCCTGTTTCTCAAATGTTGCGCGATATTCAGAAAGCAATGAAAGATGTTTTCGAAGTTAGATGATTGAGAGTTCTTCTACTAAGGAACTTTAGGCAACAGTTTAGAAAAGAAAAGATTTTTACATTTACTATCGGGAAACTATTTGTGAATGTCCTTTTAAGATTTGTCGAGCCTGTTTCTACATCATATATGCCTATATGTGAATATTTTCTGTATGTACAAAACGGAAAATCAATGTTTGCATTTCCATTAGTGGAAAATCAATTTAGCTTTTGCACATACTCAACAAGTTTCCAAACATCTATCGCAAATAAGATATCACTTTAATTCGTCGACAGTTTTTAAAAAACTAATATGAAAAAATAAAAAAATCATCAAAATTAGCAAATAATAATAATAAAAATGACTATATGATGAAAGAAAAAACAGAAAAAGAAGAATAGCAAGTAATCTGGTCGAGTAATCCCTCCTACATAAAATTACAACGTCGCAATTTTAAATGTCCTTATACAGTACCACTGAAATCCATAAAACGTTTCTTTGATGTCTAACCAAAGAAGCTTTTCTTTTATAAACAAGGTAGAGAGAGTGATTAGTAAACCAATCACAGTGCTTCGCAACGGCTTCTGAGTCACCTTTACTTTAGAATAGACTGCGCCGGGGTGATCCAGAAAATGCTCGCGCGAGTCTGTTTGCGACCCCACGCTATCTTACCCACCCCTATTTACATGGAATAATCGTCATTCTTAACTCAAACCTTGTTAATACACTGAATTCCTAATAATGATTTAAAAAAAAAATTAAGTTGTTGAGGGGATCAAACCCACGACCTTCGCGTTATTAGCACGATGCCCTAACCAACTGAGCTAACAGGCCACGTAGGTTATATAGGTTAATGGCCATACTTTTATTTCTAACTTCCAATCCGGAAAAAGGATACAACAATTTGTTTGTGATTCAATGACTGATTATCCAAATTCCTAGGCAGTACCCTGATAAACGATCTAAAAAACGCGACCATCAGATGATGTGAGTAAAGGTTGTTAACTATTTAGTTCTATCACAACCATATAAAGTAAATTCTTAAATAGAACGCACGAATTTTACAATTTTACTAATGCACCATAATTCTTAAGGCCTGATCTACACGTGTAGACCAATGCTCGTGTAGACCAGACATAATGGCTGCTTTACAAGCTCTCGAAAACTTGCCTCAAAGCGGCAGGTGGCTCGAGAAACTCTCACTTGCTCGAAAATCTGCTAGTTGTTCGAAATATAGCAAATTCTAATAATAAAGAGAGGAAATGCATTGAATCATGCCTCTTATTGGCATTGCCTTGGGTTTATAACGAAACATTGTCAGTGCCTGAAATTCGTGATTATGGATTGGAAAAAGAAAAGAGGAAAAAAAAAAATAAATGAAAGAAGTAGGTTAATAATTTAAAACACGATGAAGAAATTAGGTGACGAATATTCCACAAGAGGAAAAAAGAAAAGATAATTTTATTGTTGGAAATGTTATTAATGCTAATCAATTTGTTTCATGTTTTTTAGAATTCACAGATATCCCTGCAGTGGACCACAACTTTGAGTATTTATGAAGATTGAAGTGCAGTGGATGACCAGCAGAGGGCCTGTACGATGATGGAATTGTTTTGAAGAAGGGTTCCAGCTTAGACCGCCAGGTGATGCAAGTGCATAACCGTAACGTCAAGGAAAACATTTACGTATCAAATGCTACCCACGAAAGTGAACTGTTGATTGAACGATTTGTTATTGATTGTCTGTAAACACACAGACATTTTTAATATTTTGTACTGCATGATGAAGTCTCCTATCAGAGTAGAAACTAGTGGTTATCTTAAGTGTTAAATTAAAGTGTATTTTAATGAAGGAAACCAGGTGCTTAGGCTTTATTATTGGATGTAACAAATTCTAAATTCAGGTAAATATTATAAGCAAATCGACACCAGCGCCCTTGATGGTGAGAGCAATTATTTAAAAATTACGACAGTGTTAACTTCACGCTGAAATCTGGATATTCTTTGCTCATGGTTTCAATCCAAGGCTTCATTTACCACATTCTGTTCCACGGAATCTTTTTTTTTTTCCTTTTTCTTTATTTCTGCTATGAAATGAGATGAGAATTAATAGCAAAACTAAGCTGCAAAATCAACTTGCTCCGTAGCGATCTAAACGAAAGCAAAACGCGGATTTGCCGCTCACACATATAAAGCGTCGCCATTTTTCGCAAGCTGCAACTGGTAAACGGTAAATTTTCGAGCGCGTTTGAGCCAAGTTTTCGAGAGCGTATAGAGCAGCCCCAAGAGATTCGATATCTGCATCGCTCGGCGTATGTTTACAAAGCAGTAACGCTAAATAATCTGTTATCTGAATAAATAGTAAATCTTTTTCGAATAAATAAGGTTACATTAAGTGGGTTAGTGTCTTCCAAATAATTATTTAAACTAAAAATTCATAAGAAAAAAACGGAAATTATTTTAACATAATTGTATTTCCAATTGCTACTATAGAGAAAACTGAGAACAACAAAATATATAGACATTCAAAGTTATAAAGTAATAAGTTAATGATCGTTACGATGCACCTTCTCTGGACATTAAAGTAACTTCGGAAATAAAGAAGAACAAATCTGGAGAACTAATCTTGATGTGCCCTAAAAGTCTGTTGCATCAGATAAATGACGGTATTGAGGGGTATCGATTCCCGGGCACTGGTTTTGCGTTATCTTTTAACCATAAGCTTTTATTTGTGGGGGTTGTATTCTTCGGGAATCTCCAATATGCTTGAATCTTTAAATTCGCTTGATTTTCGGTTTATTGGCATTGCGTCGTTAGAAAACACAGCTGCACGCAGATAGACGACAAGTAATCAAAAATGTGGTTAACAAAGTGGGCGGAGAGAATACTTTTAAGTGTCGTACTCTGCTGGTCTATAGGACAGTGCGGCACCGTCAGAAGATCGTCTTTAAACGAAGAGAAGACGCAAATTCTGCAATTATTATTCCGGCATAATACAAGGAAAAGGATTTCAAACACACGTTAGCATTCCAAACTGCGGCTATTCATCTCTGCTCCGAAGTTGCTGCAAAGCCATCAAAAATCTCTTGCAATGACGAGAGGATTTGGCGCTCCCTTGGAGATCTGCATCGAAATCGTTTCATTTGAATGGCAATTGTATTTTCGCAGCGCGCAGCTCCAAATCCCCCCCTGGTACGACAAGGTCAATTAGTGAAAATTAATATTAAAGCCCTTAAAAATTGGCCAACAAATTGCGTTGCATAGACCCCCCCCCCCACCCCCCCAGAGTTCAGATGGTAATGCACATCATTATACCATAAACCACACTCCTGTACTCGAGTTTATCTGGATTATAGTAACAATACGACGATAATTGGATGAGGATTATTATATGATTATCTCCGGTTCTCGTGATATCGAACGAGAATTTGAAACGTAGTACCAGCGTTTAAAGTCAAGTCGGGTATTAATGGAGCATCGGTCAAAATTCAATCAACTCGATGCAGGGACACCAATTTAATGCACCGTTCATTAACAGATATTACATGTCGTAAATCAAAGCCACCACATACTCACTTTTATAGCGTTCCTAAATTGGTCACTTCAGCATCTCAGGATTCAAGAAAATAAAGCACCTGCCTAAAGCTATAAGAGAAACATCGAAGTGGTCCTTACCTGAAAATAAATAAATAAATAAATTAATAAATAAAAAAATAAATAAATAAATAAATAAATAAATAAAATTGTAAATCAGATAAGTTAAATTCAAATTATTTTTACAATTAAAAACGTATGGCAGAAATTAGATTTTTACGCTTGACGCAATATTTAAGTAGGAATTTATCAATCATTAAAAAGACTGACGGAGTGTGGAGCTGCGTACATCTGCAACAATGAGAGCGTTATCAGGCAACAAGAGTATTGTTGCAGTCAACTCAATTACATTCTAAGCGCATACGTCCGCAACAATGAAATGTTGCACGCGGGTTGCCAGGCAAAAGAAGCATTATTGCATGTGAACTCTATTAGATAAGGAAAGTATTTCAAGATGTAAAACCAAAAATGTAGTGTGACCGGGAAGTTCCCGTAAGAAAATATTTACACTTTAAATGTCTCTGTGATCGCCACCATACAGTTCAGGTAAGTTCATATGTCGCCACCTCCTACTTGACATTTCTTTGGAGCATGTCCGATGTAAGTGATGGTTCGAAATGAGTCCTCAACTGCAATGCGCAATTCTTCATTTGTAGCATAATGACGTTCAGACACACAGGCCTTGATGATTCCCCACAATGAATTGTCAGGCGTCGTGAGGTGCAGACTTCGTGGTGGCCATTTCAATGGAGCGACCAATCCAGTTCGAGTATCGCGACCAATCCAGCGTCCTAGAAAACGTTCATGAAGAAACCCGCGCACAGTAAGAGCTAAGTGAGCAGGTGCCCCGTCCTGCTGTAGCCATGATACCCTGTCTTCAAGCTGTGGAATTAACCATGTTTATAATCCGCCTGCATTCTAGTGTCAACAACTGAAATAATATTCAATACTAAATATTCACATTTACTACTACGTAATAGGGGGTACGGGAACTTCCCAGTCTTACATATAGAGAGAAATTGTTTAATATTGTATTGTATGTATTTGTTAGAATTTAAACTTATTTTTCATTTTAATTGTAGTTTGTCTGATGTAAATTTTATTCAGAAAAAAAGAACATACAATATTGGTTTCCAAGCATTAACTGCAATCACATTACATTTATGAGGTTTCCGGAGAGAAGCAACGGGCAGCCGTCTAGTTTTAATAAAAATATTCAACCAATTAAATTAAATACGTTAAAATCAGTTTGCTCGCATTTTTTAAATTCTTTTCTTAGATAAGACAAAAATAATTTTCATAAAATGTTAAATCGAGAAGGGATTATTATCGAAGGACGGACATACAACATTCCTTATCCAGGAAGTCCTTAATATGCTAAAACAATAAACATTGGAAGTTACAAAAGATAACAAGAAAAAGAAAAAAGATAAACAAAGTGTTTGAGAGAACTTAAGCTTAATTTTCTTTTGCGCTTTATAATGAAATTAAATATTTAATTGTGCTTTTCTTTTAAAAGTCTTGAAAATAATATAAAGTAAACTGCTGCATATCTCTAAATTCAATATTTACCGAAAGCATACAGTAACGCTCTTTTTTCCTTGTCTTAAAATTAATTAAATCCGCAAATACTTAATTTTTAATATCTTCATCATAATGAATCTTTAATACACCAATGAGCGCGCAAGCGACAGTAGACTGTTAACGGATTACCGTGCATTGATAGACGTCGCCGGCAAAAATTCCTATTTCGCTTCTTATCCAGTGCTTGAATCGGCGGAAATTTCTGAAGAGCAAATTTCTTCCCAGGAACCGCCACGGAAACATTTTGCTATTCACGAAGTCACATCATTTGTTGTCAGAAAATACGCAAGTCAAATTTCAAGAAGATTCATCCAGAAGCTCCAAAGCACTCAATATACAAAGTGACTCACAAGAGAGAAGGGGAAAATATAAAAACCATGTCGATTTTAGAAACCTTACTTTTCTGAGCTTATAAATAAATACAAAAAAATTGACATATTATTAGGAGAAATTTCTTTTTGGAAAAGTAAGACTATTTCAAAACTTTCTTTTTTTTTATTCGTGACTACTACTTCCATTTGGTCCAAGTAGGGCAGCAAGGAGAAACAGAAAATGAGCTTAAAATCACATTACAAATGCATTAGGTGTCCATCACTTTGAGATGCTGGGAAATACACACACACTCCAGCTCTTACAAACTACAGAAGAGCCCCGATTATCCGCGAGTGCCGCGAAAATTTTTTTTAATTACGAACCTCAAAAAAACCAATTTTAATCCAAATCAACAACAGGGAAGTCAACAATAGGCCCTACAGTGCGAAGGTCGAAAATTTCTGACAGGCTTATTGTGCATCGTAATCCTATAGGCCTTCTCGGAATTTGTG
>JAFIDM010006943.1:57576553-57587444 GCA_023159025.1 Thereuonema tuberculata
TTTTTTTTTTTTTTTGAAAACAAGAACTTTTGCAGACAAGAACCTTCAAGGGAATTAACACTATCTAATATTATTTTCGAAGCAGACATCTAATTCATCGTCAAAATCGCAGGAATTGTCAGTCAACTTGAAAAAGATGATTAGCGCGGGACTGGCGGGACTCGATCGAAGAATGATTTAATAGAAGAAAATTGGGCAGGTAAACTTTGCTGAGTAATAGCGATTTAACGTCCAATGAATGTTGCACAGCCATTGTAGGTTAAGGGAAGATTCACAACCCTGTATTTTAATGGAAGCTTGATACCTACTATTATGTATAGTAAACATGGTCTTTCATCCGAATCGTAATTGACAGAATTAATAAAAATTGTGGCTCTCGATAGTAAAAAAATCTCGCCACTGAAGTCCACTTGTGACGAAATAAATCAAATCCATGTTGCTTGAAAAGGTTTTGGAAATATTTGCTCTTTAAATGGGCTTCTGGCAATAAGACCGGTCCCTGCATTTTTAACATCTTCGGACGGATTAACGAAATAATTCGTAAAATTTGCAGGAGACAGTGTTTAAGAGGCAGTTGTTTTGACTAAAATCTTAGGGCCTCAATTTGGGCATCATCATCTCCCTTTTCTTGTGTTCTTTTATGACCAGAGTTATTGTCCATCGTCAACCAATCTTCCTGCGGAAAATTTCTCCCCGAGTGCATCTGTAAAGTCTTCGATCTGGACCAGCAGGAAAGCGCTGCAGGGCCTTTCACCGAAAATATTGCAATAAATATGAGCCGAATGAAATATTTAAAAGCTTTCCCCAACCCCACCTGTCTCGGCGTGGCTTCAATTTGCCTTAGCTCTCCGCAAATGTAAATTTATGTTTCCCTCGTCGATCCTCACTCAATCCTTTCAATCAGCATAAACAGAGAGCGTCTACAGAAGCGTCGTTGATGGAGGGCAAATAAATTCAATGCATTCCTTAATTACTTGAACGATCTCCAGTCATAATCCATCAGTGAAAAGTAAAAAGCATTACTTTCAGTCGCTGCATCTGTCCAGTCAAGTCCATTTCGGCTAACTTTTAGAATCGTGTTATTTAGCTTTTTGTAAATGTAAGCAATCCATTAGTAAAATAGGGAATTAGGTTTCTGTAGAATTCAGATTATTGGAATCTACTGTCATTTAATGGTGAAATTTTATTCAGGGCGTCCCAGGAGTAAAGGTCAATACGTGGTCGTAGTATCGATCACTCTACTCAGGAGTTCAAGATAGGGTCGTTTGAATGTATGTTAAGGTGTTTGTGTATGTTAAGGCCCGTTTAAAGGAACATCCAGATGTATTCAGATGACCAACGCTATGTTCTCTGTCTTTAGTTACAAAGTGCATTGATATTGACGGTGGGATTTTTGAAAATGTATTACAAACTACATATACGCGTCACGTGAACAATAAAGATTAGAAACAAGAAGCAGTATTTCTTTTATATCAATAATTGTTCATTCAACAGCTTTATTTGGGAAATCGTTCGGAATAGAACATATATTCATGTAGTTAAAAAATTTAACATGTGGCAGTAATTGAAAAATAAATAATTGATAAAAACTCACACATACTTTAAAATTACAATTAATTAAAAACAACAAATGCTATTATAACCACAGCATGCCATATGTCTTTGTCAAATGATAAAACATAGTGATCTCTCCAACTTAAATACAAATTATAAAAGGAACTACATCCAAATATTAAGAAAAACATATTGACGCATTGCGTCTTGTTGATATCCAATCAAAGGATTCGACCAATCGTAATTATTGCTGTCGTCGTAATGAATGTCTGTTCTTGATAGAGGCGTAGTTGCAGGTAAGGACAACACCCGGTGTAAACATCCGTTTACACATCCATATAAAACCAAATAATAATGATGTTAAGAAAAAAAAAATAAACCAATTTACAAATAATCTTTGAATTAAATCAGTTTTTAATAAGTTGATAACCCATTGTGTTTTTAATAGAAACACCATTGTAGCAATGACCATTAGATGATTCAGTACATTTTCTCATGAAGTGATTGCTGGATTGTCCCAAAATCATAGGATTTTCATAATCCAATTTATGATTGGTCTCAGTTACATAAGTGGCCGTCGCATATATTCATGTATTTTCTCTTAGAATGGCAATGCTGTGACCTTCCAGAACATTCACCTTCTCTCCTAAACCAATTAGCATTCGGCAGTTTTGTTTTGCTTTTCTTTGCCAAAGTAATTTTTCAGCGGGTTTTTTTTTCCTTAGCCCCTTTCCATTGTTTTGAATATAAGTGTTATATATTTTTAGCAATATTATTTCAAGAGTGTAAAACTTCAAAATATTTAAATTATTAATTTTTGTAATATTTCATTTATTAATATGTTTTGTTTTTGTTGCCGCATGTCAAGATTTGATTGAAAGGGGGTGGACAGTGACCTAATTAAAATAAAAAAAATACAATCCTAACTAACGACAAAACATGATGCCGATCTTACCATCTAGCAACGAAACGCAAAATCATCCGTATGGGTTGGAGAACATTCACCACGGTTCCAAAAAAATTTCGTTCAGGATTCACGTGTGATAACCAAGTTGGTGATTTTCTGTGAATCGACCACAAGAAATTTGTGCCGTAGGGACAAAAGGTGAATAGACAACGGATATTACTACAAAGATTTTATGGATTAACTAATGAAAAGAATTCGGCTTGTGAGATCTCAGATGGCAACTTCCGGTGATTGGTTCTCGTTGCACGACAATGCTCCTTCCCGTAACGGGACAATCGTGAATGACGTCCTTGCAAAGAATAGTTTACAGTTCTTCCTCCTTATTCGCCGCATTTGGTATCTCCTGATTATTTTCTTTTTCTCCAAACTTAAAAACCCACATGAAGACATTTGACGGCGCCATTTTGATTCCGTTGAAGACATCCAGACCAGTGTTCGCTGAACAATATTTCCGGAGCTGATTTCTACACAGGCATTCAGAAGCTGTGCCACTCTGTGCATAAATTTGGAAGGATAGCATGTTGAAGGCTAAGGAGAAATAAAGTTTTATCCTTGCTATTTTATTAACCTAGTTCTAAACTTAATACATTCACTGTGTAATTTGAAGAAATTTTATTTCTTAATAATTAATCAAAAATACAGATGTAAAAAATTCTCATTAAAATTTTTTTTTAATGCTTCGAAAAGTGGGTAGTGCAGGATTATCTCTAAAGTGAATTGTTTAGAAATCTTAAAAGTCTTCATAAGCATATTTCCCTCCAAAGAGATCAGATTTCCAGATTTCACTCCCTTTGAATTTTTTTTTCCGGGATAGTTGAAAAATCATCCACAAACGGCAAACACTGGAGAAGATGTGGTTAATATCACAGGAAAAGTTTCGCCTGTCTTCTGCATTTCTGGTACTTGGTGAGAGATATCCCTAGTGTATTTATGCTTATGGTGTTTTAAATTCTTAAACTTAGACAATTTTTTTTTTTTCATAATGTTATCTTAGCTGTGATAAAGAGAATTAAAATGGTTTACAAATTTGTATTTTATGAACAATATAAAGTGTTTATACATAATTCGGAAACGCCTTGTATATATAAAAACAGGGTAACAAAGGGATTGAGGGTGGAAAGAGTCAGAACAAGAGAATTTGAAATCGAAGTAAGCTTGTGTGTTTCTGTGATTAATATAACACAAAAATTCACCGTCGTTAGACACTGATACCTTAGGTTTATCTCCGTTGATTTTGCTATTTACTATTATTGTTAAGGAGCTATATCTTAAGGAGCATCGGCTTAAGATAAATATAAATTATCAAGTATCTCAGATAGCTTAAATTTTATGATAAAGGAAGATAACTGCATTGGGCTAGTTTGACTTTAGTAGAAATTGAACTCACAGATGAAGACCTTAAACGATTAAAACTATCAGAAAGGATTTCCTCATAAAGCGATAAACCAACAGATAAATATCTGAAAACATCTTTAGTCTTGAAATTAGATATTTTTAGGTACCTAAATATAGACTTACACCGTCTGTTGTGATTTTATCATAAGAGACTCGAAATTAGCTCATCATCTACAAGTTTCTTGTTCATCTGTTTTCCTTCGAAATTTCAACTTGGATCAGGAAATCTAAATATTTTGTTTTCTTTTGCAAGCGCGGAAGTATTATATATGTATATTTCTATATTATATATATGCTGACAGGGGGCTCTTTTCTGGCTGTTGATGAAATTGGTGTGCAGATGGAATCAATATCCCACGTTGGATGCAGGTGACGGACAGTGGTTATTCGCCGTCAGAAGGGTTGTTGTGCGCCACCGAGTTTGATATAACGATGGATCAACTGATTTAAATGCAGTTATCTCTGACCACATTTATCATCTCCGTCTTGTTTTCCACTTGCCTGTTTTCATTCCGTCCGTGCTATTTTCCTTACGCAGTAAATAATTTCTTTCTCTCTCTCTCTCTTCCATTTCTTACTCGAAAGGTTTTCAGCAGGGGAGGAAAAAAAATGGAAAAAATAAAAAGAAAAAAAATGGTGAAAACACTCCAACAGTTTTGTTTCCTTCGCGTGGAGCAGCTGCTCATATCAGAAAAATAAATGAGAGGATGATTCGTATTTCGAGTGGAAGAAAGAACTGGTATCTAGGTTTAAATTACTTTGAAAAGTCTGCGAAAAATATTTAAAAGCGAGTATTGCTGTCTGGTTTCGCTAACAAAAGTGAATTTTTTTAACAGCTCAAAGGCGGCGCTGTAACTCCGTGTAAATATTTCCACTATTTATTTTTAATTAATCTTAAATATTTATTTAAGTTTAAATGAATTATGTGCACGTAACTTATCTGTCGATATAGATTGATAGATATGTAGATACTATTAAAGATAACTTACATATGGATAAGTGAATGTACGATTGACTTAAGCCATGTAAAATTTAAAAAAAAAATATAAATAAAGATACTCAACTAACTTAATTCATATCCTTCAAATTCCCTTTTAATTAAGTGAGCAGATGAAATTAGCAGAGATCGATCGATACGAAAATAGCCGAATTATATCTAAGGATTTTGGGGTTTTTTTTCAGATTGTGTCAAGCGGTTGATCTGTCACTGAAGTTGCGATTTCACTTCTGTCTGCCGTCGAAATTCGAACCCTGTCTTAAAATTATTATTGTTATTGTTTCTCAGGAGACTTATTTTCAAACGTTAGTTCAAAACCGGAAATGGACACCATTGATCCTTTTGAGTAAATCACAGTTTGGTTTTGCTTTGCTTTGATCAGAATCTCTGAACATGACTTACATTATTTGGCATGGCAATTATAAGATTGCCTCCCTTTATACCTTAGCCTTAAGGCCGCTTTAGACGTGCCATTTGAGTAGGCTTTATCGATGGCAATATCAGGGTAGATTGCCAGTGAATAAAAAGCTGTCTTACATGTTCCATATCGCCTTCCATCAGACGGAAAATTTACACTACTCAATTATTGTAATAACTGTTTTATTTACGAAAAAAACAACAATAGTGATTTATATAAGTCATTTATTCAATGCATCGAATAGGCGAATAATGTTTTTAATTCCTTAAAATAGCAAGTTTTCATTTTTTCATATTTTTGTATTTCTTTGTTTTCAGTTTCGTTTTTTCCCATTAAATCTCGACCAACCACGATATGTTTTCGAGATTCCAACCGCTCGTCGATTCAAATTTTCAGGCCGAAATTCTGTAATGATTTTGGTTAATGTAGCGTTTTCTGGAAGCATCCAGCAAAATATAAGAAAATGATGACCTACGTTCGTGCATATCATTTTTTGTAATCGGTAATTTCGAATAAATAGATACAATTTGATTGGACTTGAAAGTTCTACAATTCACCACCAGGAGCGCTAGTGTCAGATGGCTCCTTTGAGATGGCACGCCATCGCTTTGAAATTAGAATCTGTTCTAATAGGGGCAAAGTGCTTTCCATTCCGCCATGGCGCGCAGATTGCCTGTGAAATTGTATAAAAAAACTGATGGCAGTAAGTAGAAATTTCAAAACCGGTGACTGTATCTTCTTGAAACTTAGTATCCTTATTTAAGGACTAGAGCGAATCTAACTTTCGTATTTGAAATCTTTTCCAAGTTAATCCTTGTGCGAGAAACGACAAATTCCCATAGAAAAGCATCGGTATTTAGCGCACGGTTTTATTATGGTAAAACTTAATCAGATTCCGACAACTTAAATGCGAATATAGCTAAAAAAAATTTTTTTTAGAAAAGGCAAAATAGTGTCTTATTCCGGACTCCCGGCAGTTAGGTTTCGAAACATGCCTGTAAGTCGAATCAATGTAATTGTTTTTATTTTCTCTATCAATGTATGTATGAGATCGCCCTGTGCCGGCGGTGGCCAAATTTGCTTAACGAAGAGATGCATGCGATAAATTTCAGATGTTTGAGAGCTGCATGACATAGAGAAATATTACAGACACATCTTATTTACAGGGGATCAGTAAGGATTACAGAGCTAAATTTTTTAATCCCTCACTAAAATCGATCATTAAAATTGGACTTAAATTCTTAAATGTATTTACTCACATGAACATTAAACTTATCGTTTTAATCCAGTGAATTCTCAGTTTAAACTTGTAAGCAATTATAAAGTTTGAAAATTTTATTTATCTTTTTTATTAATTGTGATGATGTCACGATATTTCTGAGAGCCGCACATTATTGGTCCAAGAACGCCATGTGGTCGATCTACGTCATATGCGTATGTAACTGCGTCACTAAGTTACACAACGAGATGTCAATGTACCTAACAGCCCTACGAACTTCATTACTTGTTTTCTTATGATTAAATTAGAAACTATTAACATAAAAGTTATAAACATTATTAACATTAAATTACACCTAGGCTAACACGTGATAGCCTTACTCCTTGTACTTTAAATTGTAAATGCTATTATTATTTAATTACTACTTCAAATGGTAAGGAAACACTAAAATAAAGGTTATAAAACTATCCATTGAATCACAAAGAAACATCCAAATACAAAAGAGATGCGAAGCGGATCTTCTTCGATCACAATCTGATGAAACGAATTTAAATAATAGAAGATTCTGCCCGGGCGGCAACATACACGAAAGTGGGAGGATATTGTACGGGATATGACTGTACTGTTTGTATTCAGCTAATAATAGAATTTGAAAGTCCATAAAGACTCTTTGAACTTCTTGTTGACTGGTGAAATGTTTATTGTTATTATTCTGCCCCAGGGACATCTGAAGATCGTAATTGCATTGTTTGTAAAGAATTTGATAATACTGTATATCTACCTACGGAAAAGAAATTACAGATGATTACTTAGAAATAATAAACAACGCCATGGTTGTCCGTTCGAGAGACGAGGTTTAATCCTGACCAAATGGCATCTCGAGTTTGGCTCGGAATGCAAATTTGAATTCGTTGGGGAGCTTGAGAGGCCAGGCTGAACTCGATTCAGCTCCTATGAAAGGTCAAAGTGCTTTCACCTGTAGTCGTCCTTCATTGAACTCGGTCTCTCTCTCCCTTATGTGTGGTGGAAATGATACGGAATTGTATGTAATCAAAAGCTTTTGCCATTTCTGAATCTTGAAGCAGATATCGGCTCTCCCTTGAAACGCCAAATGCAAAATCAGGAGACGCAAACTTGGTTAAAGAAAAGTCGCTTCATTTATTACAGTAAATTTACTGTAAATCTGAAGACACGTGATCTCAGTTATTAATCTTTATAATTTCATTTCTTCACTCGAGTTATTGCTTGGTTGCGTCTGGAATATCGTTGTAAGTTACTTCGGGTGCTTACATCAAATTCGTCATCGCGCTATAATGCTTAATTTTTATTATTTTTATTGGTTTTCAATTTTAAGAATATATTTATATATTTATTCATTTTATTTATTTATTTTTGTATTTTCGATTTCATAAAAAGTTTGTTTTTAGTCGCCATTTCTGTTATCGATGCAGGCTGCTCTCTTTTCTTGCTCGGCGTTTCAAACAATGGGCTAGGCTTAAGCGATGCTTCGGTTTCCTTAACAATATTGAACACTGAGTGAGATGAAATACCTTTTGCTTCAACGTTTTATGATAGAGAAAGACGACTTGAATGAAAAATAACATTCTTAATGATTCCTCTCTATTAACTCTTCAAAGTTTTGTTGGCAGAACGAACAACGGTGTGTGTTCAGCAGCCGCCATGTTCATAACCATGTTCAAAACGGAAGTATGCGGAGTAACTAATGCTCCATCATTTACCATATAAGGAGTTGTCACGTCTCTTCAGATTTACAGTGAATGGACTTAAGTGCAATTGTTGTTTTATTTATAAAAAGAAAAAACGATTCTGATTAAAAAAGTTCCTGAAAGTTTTTTGTTTTTTTTTCTCATAACTTGTTTTAGTTTGAAACTGACTTAAAATAGCAGAAAAAAAAGAGAATCCATTTTATTTCAACTAGACATCATGCTATCTACAAGCGATATTTCTTTTCGGGCTACATTTTCAAACTATAAGTGAACTGTTATTACAAGGCTGTAAGGTCTTCAGCATCCTACTATTGTTACATAAACTGTTCAAAAAACATTACAGTAGTTTTTCAAATTATTACAGAAGATCCTCAAATTATTACAAATATGTAATTGTAGTAATTTTGTAACAGCCGTTTTAGTTGAAGTTTGCAAATGTAATTTGAAGAAGCAAGGGAAGGAACCCTTGCTAAATATTCTTGTAGATAGAAAGCAAGTTTAACGTCCGTAATTATTCATAAATGGAGACAAAATCGCCAACCGGACGATTTATTATTGCAAAAGCATATTTATTGTCCGATTCTTGTAGATAGTATAATGTCTTTGTGGATTTCTATATAAGATATGTGGAATATTTTGTTTTTCTAAGGAAGTTTAAATACGCTAAAGATGTCATTTAAATTTCATAGTTAAAATCGCCTAAATAAATGCCTACTAAGCGTATTTTTGCTTTAAAAAATGTTTGGTCTTATTCTCTTCACCTACGAACCCTACTTTCCACTGCTATCTGTCTCTATCTGTGGTCAAATGTTAAGTGGCTAACAATGACATCTCATGTATATTTTATTTCTGGAAAGATTACCATAACAAAACGACGTAGAAAAAAAAAATCTAGTCAATCAAGATTATCAAAGAATTTTAATTAATATCGTTGCTGCGATTTTCAAACGTCAATGTTCTTAATAACAATAACCCACAAGAATCTAAGACAGTCAGTGTATTGAAGATTTACCCAACCTTATTGGGGATCCTTCTCTTAAATTTGGAATTGAAAATAGGCATTAAAAATTAATGTAACATTAAAAACTGGTCCTAGAAATTGTGCTGTTCCCAAAGCCTGTTTATTTCACTTTGTTGTCCAAGATTAACTAGAAAAGAAAAACTTGATAATTAGTGAATGTTGAAATGCAATAAAAAGTATAGAAGAATGAGTTAATCTGATTGAAGAAATAGAATGCTAAACAAGCAAAATACAACAGTAGAAACCCACTGAACGACAAGATTATGAATATACAAGGATGAAATGGAAAGATGCCAACCAGTCCATGGGTGTCTGCAGAAATTTTGCGAAGGGAGGGGCCAAAATACTTCGCAATACATTTGACACTATAAAATTCTGCACATTAAAGGAATTAAAAAAAGTAAGAATTTATATAAATGTTGCCATTTTAAATATCTGTTCACCTTCTTACGAGAAACAGATTATAAGAATTAAATTTGAAAATTCGGGGGGCAAGCTCTTGCATGTGCAGGTGCCCATGTACCATTTTTAGTTTTTAGAACAGGAAAGTCTGAGTACACGCACACACAACAAGACTTAGAACAATGTTGGGACAAGATGATGTTTTTCGTATTTTTCTCTTATCCTTTTATTAGCTAGTGTCAATTTTTTAGGGGTTGATAACTCAATTCACTTAGCGCAGCTTAGCTACAGCTGCTTTTGCGCCATCCAACCAACGAAACCAACTCAATTCACTTCGATATTTTGAGATATTTCTAGAAGTCTATAACTGAAATGATATAGACTTCTAGAATCGATATCCGTAAAGATTTCTTGATACATAAATTAAAACTATTTACATTTCAAACTGTATACATTTGGAAAACATTAACCAGTATACTGTTCGTTTTCAAAAGCGAGAACTACTATTGACGGACGATTCTACTCCGCAAAGGGGTGATACGCTGAGATGGGCACTTTCCTAAGACCTGTTTTTCTTTTAGTACCTGTTATTTTTGCAATAGTATTTATTCTTTCCACAATTCTTTCCAGAAAAGCGCAAATAGAACGCAGCCACTAGTAAACTAACACTATAAACATCCCTTCTTTGTTTCTCCTCACCCCTATTTTCATGAAATCGAAGGAGACCTGACGCATGCGCAAAAGCGTTGAAGGCTTTCGTGAACAAAACCGAACAGTACGTGGGAATATTTTTGTTTTAATTCATGTTGACGAAATTAAGAGAGACTGATAATATCTTATTTGAATTTTTGCATTTATATTGTTTTGATTTCTACAAATCAAAATATAAATATAAACAATGTAGTCAGTTCAAATTTTTTTTTGATTAATTTCGTAGCAAAATTTCCTAATGCAATTCTGCTGTTTTTAAATTCTTTGTTACTGATCTAAAACGAACTGTGTCTGCAAGAAAAGGTTTCTCTCTTTCTAAGTTGCTGAACCTATGTTTTCAGAACATTTACCGAAATGAAAACTTGGAAGCTCTCAGTGCAGTTTGTATCATAAACATCGGAAGTTCTGCAGCGGCAAAACGTATTGGGAGAAATTTGTTGGATGGAACGAGATCAAACTGGTCTTGCTCTCCGTCGATTG
>JAFIDM010006943.1:57602087-57616685 GCA_023159025.1 Thereuonema tuberculata
ATGGGATCTTCTGCGATTCTAGTAGTGCCCGCAGCCATGAATGCTTATATGTGGGCCAGACCAAAAGGGAGTTAGATGCCCGGGTAAAGGAGCACATCAACGCGATAAGTGTGGGCAATACCGTATATCGTACCGCGGCCCACTGTTGCTCCAAGGGGCACGGTATTAGGAACAAGAACGTGGTAATATTTGGAACGTATAGAGATCATTACCTTTGCAAATTTTTTGAGTCAGGGGTGATTAAGACCTCAGGATGTTACAATCAAGAGCTCTCCACTCGCAACGTCCTGGAATATGGCCTTTGATGGACGTTTCTAATTATTTAAAAAAAAAAAAAAAATTTAGATAAAGGTTGAAATAAAAAGCGTTTTTATCGTCATTAACCTAGTTCTCCGCCAGGTGGAGGCGCTTCCAGAGAAATTTTCTGAACTCGTGTCTCCTTAATTACGTTTTCAACGAATCCCTGACAGGGAGGACGTGTTTTAGGGTAGGGGTTAATTTGTTTTTAATTTTTATTTTTTAATTTGAAAAAGAGAACTGCCCATAGTCTCGAAACGTCATGATGGGATTTTTTTAAATTTATTAAATGTTTTTAGTTTTTTTTTTATCCTTTTGATAGGGTTTTATCCAAAAGTGTCGATTTAGTTGGCCTCCCGTTAATGTAGTATCCGACACGTTAAATATCTCACCTTCATAATACAATGATATTAAAAATTGGGAAAATCTTTGTCATTCCTATGATGAAATCATTGTGACAACCTGTCAAAGCTGATGCTTCGTCCATGGTAATTGAAACAAGCTTATAGAAAGGCAATTGGACGATCTTAATAAAGTTTTAAAACTGATAAATATATCTTCATATTGCATTTTTCATTTTAATGGAATGATCGTATTTCTTCCTTAGTTGAAAAGTCTTTAAAAGCCATTTTAATTTATTTTTTTTTCTTAATGTTTACCAGTCCGGTATACTTATGTTAAGAATGTCTGTGGTATAGGTGCTGATAGTTTAATATGAATACTTAAAAAAAAATAATAAAAACGATTATTAGAGATATGTCAACTGCATCAGTAGATTCGTCCAACTGATGTGAAAAAGCCTGACAATCCTTAATATCCTGCATTAATTGCTATTTTAAATCTGAACTTATTTCATCCAGTCATTTGCAACTTTATTGGGCAATAACAAAATTTTGTTGATGGCGGAAACTATTTCTGACTTATTTTTAAAATCACAAAATAAAGAATCAGCTGCCTCTATAAATGCTTTTTTAAAAATTGCTCCATCACTGAAGGGTTTCTTATTTTTAGCAAAAAATATGGCATATTCGTAAAGATGCAACTGTAGCCACCTTTGATTTTGATGTTTGTTTAGTTAAAAATAACTGTTAAGATGATGGACTTGTCTTCAGTTCTTTAACTTTTCATAAGTCACTATTATGTAGGTAGTTAATTTCGTAATTACTAAGCACAGTTTTCAAATGTCTTCCATGTTTCCTTTGTTGGGTAATGAAACACTATTATTGCAAACCAAACAAACAGCATTTGTTTTTGCTCTTGACCAAAGAAATAATCATGTTTCCATTCTTCGTGGTAGTAATACATCTTCATCTTTTTAGTGTTATTCATAGTTCCACAATTTAAAATATATTAACAAACTTTTTAAAACTGATTAATATGTGCAAAACAAATGAGCGAGTTACTGTGCTTACGTCGCAACTGTTTTCACACAATAGTACTGTATATAGTGTGACACTCTTGCACGTTGGCATTGAAGATCAAGCACACATGCATACTGCATCTCTCGAGACGATCAGACTTTGGTAAACTTCAGCTCCTTGTGAAAACTTTTAAGCTGAAATTACATGCTTATAAAAATGGTTACTTGACTCAGCGATATTGTTGCATGTCAAACTTATAAATGCGTTTTTGAAAATTGGGACTTAAAAGAAAATATATGTTTGTATTATTGGTGATAGACCAAAAATCATTATTCGATTGCAATCGACTTTAATGATACCCTTGCTCTGAACTGCTAATTTAAAGACTACATGGTTTGTATTGGTTGCAAACAGTGATATTAAAAATGCTTGAATTTTTTTAGTAAAAATTTCTCATTTAATTTAGATTTTAAATTAAAGAAAAAACAAAAACTTATTGAATATATTCAATGGGCCACAATAGTAGTTCATAATTATAAAATTCTTGAAAGCAACATGCCGTAGTGTAAGAACTGTGTGACACCTTCACATAATTTGTAATGTTTTACTGTGTATTAATTAGTTTTATTTCAAAAGTTGGCGTTAAGTTTTATTGTTCAGTGCGTATAAAATGTATATGTACATACTAGCCTGCTATCATCGCTTTGCTCCAGAAGCCTTGCATGTGAATCACCATATAAATTGTCTTATAGAAGTATGAGGTAACTCCTGAGTTAATTGTAGTCCGCATCTGCAAACAATCTCCTTAAATGCACTCATTTTCAACCAAATTTAGCACAATTTAAACTTCGCTCCTCGTTTGTGAATTTTTCATTGATATTTGTAGTGCAATTTAAAGCGACGCTAGTGACATCTATCAACATGTTTGGGAAGTTTTTATTCAGATTTGGGGGCCTATCCCCAGGGAAGTACTTGATCCGAATGGAATGAAAAGTAGCCTATATCATTTCCCGTGTCATAGACTACTTGCATGCAAAATTTCATTCAGATCCATTGCACTATTGAGGCGTGATTGAATGACAAACAAACTTAGATTTTTCCCTTTTATAATTATTAAGGATTATTATGTAAAATGTACATAGTTATTATTTTAACTTTTAGGTAAATAGCTAGTTGTTGCACTTGATAAATCTCTCATACCTTCTGCAGCAAGACTGAATTACCTCATTGTGGCTCTTTAAATGAGTTTGTGACTTGTTTGTTGTTGGTTGTCCAAAGATGGTGGAATGCCATTGTTGACTTTGAATACAGTATGAGTAATAGTAATAACAAGGAGAGGGTGAAGTACCATTAATGTCGAGAATTAAGCAGAATATGAAGTTTGAATTTAACTTTCCTTTATATCACCATTAAAACTTGATAAAATAATTGCAATAGATAATACCATTATGCAGCTGTTTCTGTTTTTCACAACTGAATTTACATGGAAAAGTAGTATTATCTAAGGTTTATTTGTAACACTTCTAAATCATTAACAGAAACTTTTAAATTAATCTTATTACTTAATGAGAGACACTGTCTGTTTTCTTTACTTTGATTTGGGCCAACTAAACACCACGGACAATAGCCCCGTATGACGAGTATCACGGTGGAGCCATAAAGTTTGAGAAGGGGGACGAGATTCACATCAATAATAACCAATTGCTTTCTGGAAATACTGCTAAATCCTAGGATTTGTGAAAGAATTCGTTTATCAATGAGAAGGCGAGTGGAAGCATGAGTACAAGCCAACAGAGGACAATTTGAAAATTTATTATGAGGAAATAAGTCGTTTCCGTGATTTGTTTTGACTCTTTCAGTGAATAATGAAAACTACGTTTTTCGCGAAAACTATTCATTTCCGGACCAATAGTTATTTGAACTTTTTTATTTGTTTTAATGAGTATAACCTATAGCCAAATTTTTGACCCATCTTTTGGAATCGCCCTGTATATATCCATTGTGACATTCAACCAAATGCCAAGTTATTGCCAGTTCAAAAAAGTGTACCTTTCTAAAACCATCTGTACTTTTGCCAAATCATAAACGTTTTGATATTACTCACAGGACTTGAGGTATCAGAGTAAGAAATTATGTACTGTCACAACACTAGTTTTATTTTTCCTTCAAGTTGACTTACATTTGTATTTTTATTCATTGGTCACACTTGAGTAAATATTACGGAGGACAGTATTTAGTAGCTTGGATACACGTTGAAGCATTGGTCTATACAAAACTGAGAAAGGAGATGAACAAGAGAGAGAGAGAATACACCCACGCTTTCTCTGGAAATCGAATCCGTACTCGGACAACCAATAGATAAATGTCCTTGTAAGTCACTGCTCCCCAATCCTTGACCAATTTTGAATCCGTCCTCGGCAAAAAAATGATTCGTTTTTCATAATAACCCGTAAGTTGTCTTCCGTTTATGTTAAGTTTACAATTCACTTTATAAAGCTTATCATTCATTGGAATTAATTTTTCTGTGAAATTTTAGTGGTCAATGAATCTGACGATTTGCGAATCACTGGTCGTAATTAAGAGAGAAGCTACAACCCAAATTCCGTTTCAAAATAATTTAATTCAAATTGATCCAATTACACATGGCGAGGAAGTTGATAATGGGGAATTGGAAGGATTAATTGAACGTGGTTTATGACGGTTTCTTATTATTTCTAATAAACCATAACTTTTTATTGCTTTATCAAGTTCAAAGTCCGCCCCTCTTTATTCCCCCCCCCCCCCCCCCAAAAAAAAAAAGTTCGCACGATTTTTCCTTATCAGAGAGGAACGGTCGGATAAACGTGGTGTGCCTGTAAAATGAAAATACCTTTCCCTGCCTTTTGAAATGGGCTGGAATAGTTGAGATACCGCGCACGGACTCTTGGAAGCGCCAAATCCTAATGACGTGGAAGAAGAGGAAGAACCGGATCCCTTATTGATTTATTTGAACAGCAGCGAATTAGGGACTAACAATAAAAAGCCGGCGTAAAAATTCATTGGAAAAGATAGGAAATAGTAAAAGTTAATTTCTCCGTTTGGAAAATGTTCTAGTTAATTTATTTGCCATGTTTTTATGAAGAGGGTTAGGAATTTTTCGTTTCGATCGAAGAGAGGCCTCTTCGTTTTCTTAATTTGGGGTTTATTAAATACACCGAGTGTCTTTCTTTAATATTTATTGGTGCTATTCTTAAGCCAATTTTCGGAAAGGAGCAGCTCTTAATTACATCAATGTCTGCTTTTATCTTAGTGCAGACTAAACGGCAACAAAAATTACAAGATATAATTACTTTCATTATCGTACAAATAATTATTGAGGAAAAAAACATATTTCGTAAGATTTAGATAATTTTTTATCTTTGCATTTTTTTTTTATTTTTTATTTTTTATTTTTTTTTTACATTTTAGATCTTTTAAAAAGACCTATGGGTTATAATACATCAAAATATATAACATGCTTTAGTTCTATCAGATTTAAGTTAAGAAATTAATAGATAAAGGTAGTGTTGTTAAAAAATTAAGAATTTTTCTTCTTTTTTTTTTTTTTTTCTTTTTTTTTTTAAATTTGCTTTTTATAGTGAAATTCTTCATTAGCAAACTTTCGTAGTCTCCATTATTTTCTTTATTTTTATTTTGAATGATTAACTCCTAAAATTCTACAGAAATAGCATGCGTATATGGTATTGAGGCTTTGATGAAAATGGAAGGAAACCGTTTCTTAATTTGAATTAAAAGAAACGCAGATGAATGTATTGTTTTTTGTTTTTTTTTAAGCTCTGCGCATGCATCGATGTGTTCGTGTCTTACATAGATCACGGCATCTCACCAAGCCTTACAAGGTTCTGGGAAAATATCAGCTGATGACATGTTGTTGTAGAGGTCATTTACCTCTTAATAAAGCAGTCATGGAGAAGGTGATGAATGTATAACTAAAAGTAGCTTGAAGTGTAGCCATTCGCATCACTGACAACCGCTGATTTTCAAAGAAATAAGCCGTCAAAAAGTCGGAGAACAAATACCGTATCGGTGCAGTTTTTGAGTCGATTCCAATTCCTTGTTCACTTGTGCCATCCTTTTTGCCTTGCATCAAGTTCATAGGACTTGCATTCTGTATTTGCCTGCACTGATTTTCCATTCATTCGTTGTCAAGTTTCTCGATCCGTTTTCCGTTGCCACCACCGTGTTAATTATTAACACAAGTACAAACATAAGCTGTCATAACATACGCACCCTAAAGAGATGCCTAACATGGCGTTGGTGTATATCAGTCGGTTTCCTCCCAGATCTGTCTTCCTCATTGGGCGGTTTCCGTTGGTTGCTGGACATACGAAATAGCTTCACACACCCTCTGTACTGTGCGGCCGAAATGCAGTTTTATAAGTAACAGGTTTTTTTTTTTTTTTTTTTTTTTTATAAAGCAGAAGTAATTAATTATCAGAATACATTATTTTGTGTTTTTTTTATATATATGTTTTAGAAAAATAAAAAAAAAAAAGAGGCTTATTTATAAATCCTGTTAAGATTTTTAGTACGTTTTATGTATTCATTGCTTACAAGACTTCTCTTCTATCCACCTCCTCAAACAAACACCGTCTTTATTACAATTACTATAATTTTTATATTATTTTTATCGTAACTTTGGTTAGTTAGAAAGATTTGTATATAACGTCATTTTATATTGTTTAAATAACTCAATCAAATAATATTAACTTCAAAACTTTGTATTTTTTTTAAAAGTTGTACATTTAATTCGACAGTTTTCCTGAATTCAGTGCGTTTCTGATTGTGGGCTTCTCCACAAAGCTGTCGTGTCATGCTGAAAAGTACATTATTGGGATTCTACTTTTAAATTAATAAAACTGGTTTTATCTGTTAAAAATCTGATTCGATAGTGTTGAATTAGGTAAACGGTACTATTAAAAAAAAAAGTTTAAAAATGATTTTAACATTATAGTATTTTGACCAAATTCAACATTGTTATTGATTTTGAAACTCGACATGGTAAAGAGATATGAATGAAACTAGATATGGGTAAATTTGAAGGCTCTTAACGTCAGAGTTAACGCCAGAGTTAAGAGGCAGAGTAGACTAACCTTCAAATTTAGAGAAATTAAATTGTTTTATCACTATTATCCGCAAAATAGCAAAAGAAACCAAAACGATATGTGCAGTGCAGATGTTTGTACAAATATTTAAGTGTTCGATATATCAAAAACGAACACTATTCGGAAGGGTTAGTCCATCTGGTTCTGAACACATTCTGTATAGTAAGCCAAAAAGGGAATTTCCACTTTTCTTAAAGATATTTACAGAACTGTGAATCTACTTTTGGACCATTCTTCATTATTAGTTTCTTGTTCAGATTTTGTTGTTGTTAAATTTTCATAGAATAATAGTAGATCAATAAAACAAGTTTGGGATTTATTTATGTTTTTACAGTAGGAATTTTGCTGTGAAGCATTTTTAAGTTTTTGAATGGATTGCTAGTGAATTTTAAATTGAATTCGCAGTTTTTATTTAAAGAAAAGAAAGAAAAAAAATCGTGTTCTTCGGGGAATATGTTTCATTGCAAACTTTAAGCCTAATTGATTTCGTTGCTCTTCATCTTAATTCAGCGCCGTTTAATAGAAACAGATTTTTTTTTTCTTTCCCTTCTTCGTCTTCGCAGTCGATTGCGAAGAAGAAAGAGAGAAGCTGGCGATTCTGTCGGTTGTGCTGGCATCGATTTGTGTCCGGTGCCGCCTCCGCCCACGTCTCACTGATTGGGGGGTTCTCCAGGGAGGGTTTCGGAGAATAATAAGAACCTCGGTGATCATCCATCATCTTTTGGCGACAGGCAGATAAATAAAGAGGCCCAGTGGACTTAGGAGACGACGCAGAAAACGCAAAATAATCCCCCTGGGCCATCGCGGTTCATTCGGGGTGGGAAAGAACAGCTTTGCTCTGGATCACAAATTAACACCAGCGTAGGAGGAGAGATTGAGACCAAATCCACCGCTTCCGATCCTTTTTGGTTTTTATTTTCTTTCCCTCTTTAAATTTACTTTGAACCTTTCCATTAATTCTTCAGTTTTGTGGGAAACTCAAATGGTATTTTTTATTTTGTTAGGTTCCTAGTACTAAATATATAAAAGGAAACAACCCTAAAATCCTAATTTATTCGAAGTGTTTCTCTGGTTTTTTTAACTTTTCTGGAATTGTGTGAGGGATTCATTAAATCAGCCAGGCTTTTGTTTCTCCCCTTCTCCTAATCACTTTTGATCCTCTAGTAAGACCCGATTATATTTTCATAGAAAAGCATTGGATTTCCCCACAGAATCTTAACAGTGGATTTCTATTGAGGTCTTAACCAGTTAATCCTTTTTATTAATCCATTATTTGCGCGTGGTTCGATACGATTAAATTTAATCCGATTTAGAAAAATGAAGTGAATAATTCGAATTTAATTGACTTTTTTTTTTTTTTTTCTTCAGAAAACGGAAAATTTGTGCAGTTCGAATGAAGCAAATCTTTTAATTTGAAAATAAAAGTTGCTTCTGTTTGTGTCGTTTTCATGACTTCAACAAAATAAAAAACAAAGAATAATAAGAATTAAAAAAAAAATATATAAAGAATAACGTTTGAAAGAAAGTGGTCTTTGAGTTCTTCCACTGAACCGTTCTTGGATCTCGCCATATCCACAATCGGAGGCACGTCAACGATACCCTGAATGTGGCAAATCGGGATGCAAGGAAGAAAAAAAGGAATGTTGAGAAGGAAGAAAAAATAAATCGATATGTAGGTGGTTTGATCTATTGTTGTATGTGAATTGAAGTTAAGTAAACAGTTTTTTTGAGTTTATTGACAATAAATCGATGATGGATAATAATCAGAGAGGTTGTCGGTCTTTGTAGAGGATGTAATGTGCTTTTCAAATAATGAAGATGACAAATTGTTTGTTATAGAAATAGAACTAACATTTCGGGATCATTAGAAAAAGGCTTTTGTCGAACCTTTTACAAAAGTTAAATGAAACAAAATTGAACACTGTTTTGGTGAATGTCAACATCTTGCTTCACGAAGAATAGACGTAAGTTTGTGTTCGTTTCGAGTGTTACGCCGTTGTATTAAGTTTTTCAGCTCAGTATTTTGTTTTTCCACGACATGTATCATTTTAAGGTCAGAAGAATAAATACATAATAATAATAATAGGAAAACAAATGTGGTTTGGTTTCAGTGCCCAGGTCTTCTTTATTTTGCACCATTCCCTTTCGCACGGAGCGGGAATTGTAGACTATTTTGCTGAATAAATCAGGCTATACAATAGGAGGCAGTTTGCATTGTTCCCGCGGTAAGAAATGACACGGGCCAAACAAACATCGAAGCTCATATTGACTTCTACCAAAATTCACCGTTTGCAAGATATATTAGATTTAATTTCCTTCATTTAATTCTATAAGGTATCTCATAAACGGGGTTATTACCGATAAGACTTACATCGAAACCTTTCAAAATACTTAAAATTTTCTGTAAAATGTGTAAATCCTTGAAAAATTATTGATAAATATTCCGGCGCTACTAATCAATATTTTTCAGTAATTTAAAAACGAATACTTGTAATTTGTAAAAAAAAAGGTTTAATTAATTTTTAAGTGTTTCCGTGCCTAGAGCTGACGTCGCGTCGTTCTGATGTGTGCGCTGAAACAGGATTCCCTGCGGATTAAGTATTTTTTTCCTCAAGCTAAATGCATTTGAAGTTTTTATTTAAATGTATTTATTTTAAAACCCAGTACATGGCTTGGTAATTCTTCCTCTTCCCACTTTTTGGTGTTGAGTTTAAATAGCTTAAAAAGTTTCTTTCTGAAATAGGCAGAAATAACATAGCGATTCTTCTGCTTGCTTATCACATTTTACGCCTATTACTCTTGTTTGAAGACAGTTCTTCTGTTCTTTTACAAAAATCCTAAATCCTATTCTGATCTGGAAAACAAGAGGTTATATAAAATTATAAAATATTGAAATGTTGGATGTTACTCTTTAAATCTGATGCTTTGTTGATTTATATAATCAAGGAATATTCTTTCCTCTTTATACACTTATTAATTTGTTTATACCATTCTTCCTAACCCCCCCCCCTTAAAACTTAATTATTTCTTCATCGTTATGTACTACAAGGTATTTAAAATGATCCGTCCATTTGTTATTATCAGTTAAATTTTTCGCACTTTAATCCATAAAAAATAATTTCCCTTAAGTATTTCAGTTTGCTCTGCTAAAAAAACAAAAACAAACCAAAAACGATGACGAGCCCATTTCACTTCAAATTGAAATCGTAGGCGTCAAAACGGTTCCCTCTCATATGTTCCGTCCGAAGAGATTTTTTTATATCTGAAATTAGGTTTCTGAACCAATCATAGATTTATTATCGTAAGTCATAGTTGATAGATTGTGGTGAATGTGGGTGACAGGGAAGCCAAGCACCGTGACCTGAAGGTCTGTTGTGCTATCCCATGGAAAAGAGGACAGACGGAGAGAAAGATTGAGAAACTATAGTAGGATAAGTGCAGGGGAAATGGGAGAACCCCGAGGAAACCTGCCCAGCGCGAATCGTCCACCATCACGAAACCCATATGAGAACCGAACCCCGGTACTCGGAGGTAGAGGCCAATGTCTTAGTGGCAACACCAACCGCGCTGCCAATCAGAGCTGGTACTGCGAATGATAAAAGTCTGCCTAGTTCAATCTTATCTTTTGGGCATCTCTGTTTGATATATTTTTTTTATCCATTCACTTAGTTTATTTGTTAGGATAATGTATTTTGATTTTTTAAATATTTGTCTATGGTTTATTAAGACAATCGCCAGGTATTTATATTCATTTAATTTCTTGTTTAATTTGCCACTAATTCTTTTCTATTTCATCAAAAGCAATTCATTTTTTTTTGCGTAATTTCATCTGGAAATCTGCAGAATTCCCCATCGTATCCAGTAGATATTTCTCTGAAAATAGAACTTCTGCAAATAATAAACCTAGCGCAGTTTCACTTCGTATCACAGTAAGTTGCTCTGCTCAAGCCTGAATGCTCTAATTCACTTATTATTAAATTAAATAGCTTTGGTGAGATTGGGCAATCTTCATTCATTGGTATTTCCGAGCCAATCCAATTTGGTTTCCAATTATATTTTAATTTGAACCATCTTTCCGCCGTGCACTGCTGCGCATGCTCAATCTGAAAAGTTTTGTCCTAATGATAGGATTAAGTTGATTTCTGTTCATTACAAACTTAAAAATAAAAAAAAGAAGTCCTTTAAGTGATGTAGTCCTAATAATAATAATAATAATAATAATTTAATACCAGGTTGCTGACCGTCGCTTTGCTCCGGAAACTTCGAATATATAACGGAAACAAGCCATCTATGTATTCAGAAAAACAAACAGAAGATAAATTACATAATTAAAATAAAAAACTAAAACAAAAATAAATTCTAAAACTTGCATGCAATGCAATATTGAAACCCATTTTTAAGGGGCCGTTCAAGTATTACATAAGCAGAGTTTTAGTCATTTTAGACCCCCCACCTTTGTAAGCAAACTAAGCAGATGCCCCCACCTCCCCCCGCTTTTGCTTATATAAGATTTGCCAATTCATTAACAGTAAATAGTATTTAACAATAAGTCAAAATTATATCAAAGGGCATGTTTGTCTGTCTTACGTAAACATTGTTCTGATTCCCTCCCCCCCGAATACTACCTTTATATTGAATGGCTGCTTTTAAAAAACTTGCCTAAAACGCTCTAGAAAACATGCAGTTTGCCGATAGCAGCTCTGCGAAATAGGCGCCTCTCTACTTCTGGAAATAAACTTCCAGTGGCAAATCTCGTTTTGGCCTCGTCGATATCGCGATCAAAACGCTGTGGGCGGCGAAACAACGAAAACGTTAATTTTGCTATTAAATCTTCACTCATTCCACTGCAGAGATGAAAGAAAAAAAATCCCGAAAGAATAGAAGATGCCGTGAATGGAAACCTTGAACAAAGTTGCTCCAGATTCGAGCACGAATTTTTCGCTGTCGTAGTTTTTCAAATGTTTTTCTCGCAACAATGCGCGCAGTTGTTGACTTGCTTCTATAATTGCCTGGAAATAGGGCATGCTATATTTAGAGCAATTTGCCGATTTGAGGCACGTACGATAGCGTGTAAAGCAGCTATTACAGTCGGAAAAAAAATAGGTATGAACTGTTAATTAACTAACGATATTATTTAAAATTTAATTTAGCTTCACTTGAATTAGTTGAACAGTGTCAATCAAGAGCATTGGTAAAACTTGGTAGTTTCACATTTCAACGAGAGAGAGAAAAATACATTAAAATATCAGGGAGGCAGCACGTAACTGCATTCCTCCAATCATTTCAAATTGTTAATGTCTTCGCTTTCCATGTAAAAACCAATGTTTAATGTTTTAGTGCCTTAATGTTTTAGTGCCTTAGGATGTGTGCAACTGCAGACGAAACTAGTAGCATTCTTTGTAATTTTAGTTTTAAACTGTAACATTTGCTCAACTTGTGTGTAATATTTTCCTGACTTAATAAACACACGTTAAAACGCCATTCGTATGATTCATAAAAATATTTGTCTACAAAGATTTTTTTTTTATTATTTTACTTTGCGTAATTTGTTGGGAATTGACTTAACCTACAAAATTATCTTTTATGCTAAATACAAAAGTTTGTTACATGTCTGTCATTTTCAGCAATTCACTGCTTATCAGCTGTTTAGTCCCTGCTTTTTCAAAGAGTTACGATTATACGGAGACTGTCACTGGAACTCAGTCATATTAAACTCTTTGATCTTTTCCTAATGAAACATTCGACATCAGATGGTAGAAGTTTATCACGATTCAATATCAGTGTTATATCTCTGCCAACTTTATTGTTGCCATCTAAACTTCTTGTAAGCTACTCCTTAAAGTCCCGCGAACACCATGCAATTTTTCAGCAATTTAGTCGTCTGATTTTGACGTCACGAGCAGTTTTGAGCCCGTTTATTGATTATATCAGCTCGTGATGTCAAAATCGGACTAAATTGCTGAAAAATTGCATGGTGTTCGCGGGGCTTAAGAGGTTTTTATTTTCTTAGGGTAATTATTGATCAACGAGATCATTTCTAATATTTAAGTTTCCTTGTTGCTTAAAGTGAGCCAAAGAGGGATAATGTTTTTTAGAGAAATACAATTCATCTACGAATAAATAACAGAGCTGCCTGTAAGGACAGAAATTAATGTTTTTTCAAACGCAAATGCAAAGAAAGAAAATCTAGTAGTATAAACAACAATGTTAGGCTTATGATTGTATTTAAAACTTTCATGATAGAATTTTAGAATGTAAATAAGGTAAATTTTGCTAAGAATTTTAGTGTGACATAGGACAATTGAAATAGAAATAAATTTTAGTAATTTCCTTTTATTTAGCTTGCTTTTGTAGAATTTTTAACTTGATCATCGGTCTCGGCTAAAGACTTTTCTAGTAGGAGAATGGGACAAGACAATTTTAAGTTACATTCTTTTGCTCCCTTTCATCCATGTCTCTGCAGATTCGCAGTGTTTCAGTTTAAAAATGGGCTTGTGTTAATAAACGCCAATCTGGTTTCAATGCGGTAACCTACTTGAGAAACGAACGTACATTGAAGGTTTGCTTTTCCTTAATGGAAGTGCGAGAACTAACAACTGATCATGTTTTAAAGATAATGTTACTTTGAAATGATTATCTGTGGCTTTTGGATTTAGATTACCAGTGCGTTCAGCATTGATACAAAACTATCATCCTTTCATAGAATTCTATTTTTTTTTAGATATTCTCCATGTTTTTAAGATCTGTATTTACAAGATTCTTGACGTCATCTTAATGAAATGTTACTTGCAGTTTTATTCAAGCTTTTTAAAATTTGATATTTCAATCTGTGTCACAGGTCTTAAGTTTCTTGCCTATCTTTCTGCTTTGTACTCGTCTGAAAACCCATTCATAATAACCATTCATTAGAATTCTTCCATTAAGAATTTGTTATTTTAATTCTACATGGTAGTTACCAATCACAGAATTTTTATAGTTTTTGTCTAGTGTTTGTAAAATCCCTTTATATAAATCAGAAGAATAAAAACTTATTGTAGAAAAAAGAATATAAGTGCAATTAATTCGAAATATGCCTGTCTGTCCGTCCGTCCGTCTGTCTTTAAATAAGATAACTCAGTATTATATAACACGGAAGATGAAATGCATCTAAAGCAATTTAATGGATTTTTCTTACTTTTGTTGATCAACTTGAAGACTGATTCTTTTCTTTGTTATGATAGAGATAGGTCATTTAGCAGAGACCTATGGAAGGAAAGGGTTACATTATTTTAATTTGTTCCTGTAAACCAGGAGTTCTCAACCGGGGTCCACATGGACCCTGGGGGTCCATGTAATATTCTTCGGGGTCCACAGGGATCTCTTTGAATCACACTTATTTTAAATGGTTTATTATGAATTATTTACCAGTCTGTAGAATATGTATTATTTACCACTGCAGAATAATTTATTTGCATTAAATTAGTTTTCATTCAAAATAAAGCATAATCATTTACTATTTCGTGTATTATTAAATAATCCCTTTACTTTTTAGCTATGAGGGTCCAACAAAAACAAAAAAAAAAAAAGGGAAAAAAGGGGTCCATGGGTAAAAAAAGGTTGAGAAACCCTGCTGTAAACCATAAGCTTTTTAAATAACACGTTCAGTGCGCAATCACCTGCTAATTCACTCAGGCTACTTTATTCTGAGATACAAGTGATAACTCGCCCATTTTCGCAGTCAGTTCTCGTGATGTATGTAGTTTGGTATCAATCTAAAAACCAGATTTTGGATAATTTTCAAATGAGAAATGGTTATT
>JAFIDM010006943.1:57616785-57670824 GCA_023159025.1 Thereuonema tuberculata
GTGGATGGAAAGAAAGCATGGTGAGGTGGATCACTACCTGACTCAGCTATTAAGTGGCCATGGTTGTTTTCTAGCGTACCAGAGGCGCTTCGGAATTGTCGACAGCGCGTCATGTCCGACTTGCCAGTTCTTGGACGAGGATGTGGAGCATGTGTTCTTTGTCTGCCCACGCTTCCATGAAGATAGAAATGAGCTGAAGAAATCCCTTCGACAGCGTGTGACTCCAGAGAACATCGTTGGCTTGATGACTATCTCCCAGGCTAATTGGACGGCAGTGGCTGACTATGCTGCCACTATTATACGGAAACTTCATATGGCTGAGAAAATCAGACTTGATCAGTTGCGAAATGATATGTGAGTCGGACTTTTAGTCATTCTGCCCTACGCGATGTAGTACCTGACGGTGGTTCCGTGTAGGGTGTTTTGGAAGTCGGACGTAGGGTTTTAGTGAGTAGTAGTCTTTTATGACTGAGTCTCACATTACCAATTCCTTGGTATGCGTAAATGCATTTCCCCCGTCCTTAAAAAAAACAACACACACACACACACACACACCAGCGAATACAACTAATCCAACCAAAAATTATGTCCGAAATCCCACTTAAACGGGCTGCTGATAATCGGTGGATTTTCAACATTTAAATGTTAGGTAGGCATTTTTATGCAGAACAAAAACGTAAGCCTTAATATTTGTTTCTGAAAATTGTGAATTTTGTTTTCCGCCAATCACAGGCAGGGAAATTTAAGAAGTTAGAAGGAAGTATTCGTGACCTCCTTCAAGAAATTCGTCTTAATCAAAAGTAAACAATGTCTATAAGGAGATATCCTTACAGCACTGTAAACACCCTGAATATTTTCGGGAAATCCTAAGAGGTTCGCGAACTACGAGTGGGCAAACATTGTTGGAAGTGGATACCAACCGACTTTTTGTAACTTTCTGCAGAATTCAGAAGCTGCAGAATAACATTACTGAATTACTTTAATCAAGAGATGATTTAATCTATCAAACAGTAAGTCTTCAGCCTTTCCGGGCAAACAATGGAGATTGTACTTTTGTGGTCACAAAAGTATCAAATTACTATTGGGAATCCATTCGTGGCTTCCGTAAATGTTTAACGTTTAAGAGCGAGATTGAAAATTTTCAGCTGGGCTTAAATCTCCATTCGGGATTGAGCAAACGATGCTCCATTCGTACAAGCAGAAGGAAATCAAATTAGCAAACACTGAGTAAATCAACAAAGATGAGATGTCTTTATGAGAGAGACCTTTAAATCTCCTTTAAAACGAAACGTAGTCTCCTAATTGTTATCTTGGATTTCATCCACTCTCTAAACAAGACTTTTTCTCGTTTCCTTGTTTTCAATATCGTTAATTCGGCTGTGAAAGATCTCCAGAATTCGACATCCGAATAACTCGATCCAGTTTTCCTGAGGTCAAACTTGGCGACATTTCCACGACAGATGAATTAACACCAAATAGTTTAATGAAGGCACACCTTCATATCCTACCGATTTCATCAAATTCTCAACATTCTGTGCAACCGCAAACGTTTTGAGGAAGCGCCTTAAGTGAATCCAGGTTTCCCTTTCCTCTTCTACCAAAACTATAACCACAACATTTCAGTCCAATATAAGTAATCCACTGTCTTGCTGAAAATTTCTTATAAAAGAGAGGAAGACTTTCTTCTTCTTTATCCTTGCATCGTAGCGTATTATAAGTTTGGTTAACTTATATAGCGCGCCTTATAAATAAAAGAGCAATAAAATAGAATCATTGCAAGACTATTAAGAAAAAAAAAAAAAAAGAAGTAGTTATGAAACGCGAATATTAAGGAAATACAAAAAGCCGTTTCGAAACATAAATGTTTTGAAGCAGCCATAAAGTTTTGTCGTAAGTAATGCTTCTTTTTTGATTAATAACTAACTGTATAGCAGCACTGTAAATGTATTTTTTTTAATAACTTTCCAGCACAATTATCTCTGCAGTGTTACCTTACGATCTTCAGAAAACGGTCCTGTAGGTTTATGAATTTCACAATTTAATGAGATCTTTTTATGAACACTGAAGCTTAAACATGAAGTTTGATATTGATCAGTGCATTATTCTTTGAGTTAATAAAGGCATATTGTTCTTATTCCTCTATTCTACAGCGCTCTTTATCGTTGAATCTACAAACACAAAAATCTAAACACGTGAATACAATGAAAGTAATACTGAAATATGGAGTTTTATTTACGGGCGCCCTATTTGAAAGTGAACCTAAGGATGGGATCAAGTGTGAAATTTGATATAATGAATGTACTACTCTTTGAGTTACATAATGAATTACGGTATATTGGCCCACATTTTGAAGTGGTTCATAACCTAAGCTACAGAGACCAAAATCTAATCGGGTTCGATTAATAAAATTCAACTGATAAATATAAAGCTTGATATTGATCAGTACATTATTCGCGTATTTTTATTTTTATTTTTTTAATTTTAAGTTTCAAGTTGATCTATGGATAAGAAGGATAAATTCCTTCTAAAATCACAACCCCCCACACCCCGAATAAAAGGACTATTTTATGTAGTTGTTTTATGAAAATACAATCTTAAGACATTTTAGAAAAAAATATATTTGCAGAAGTCTGCGTGATTATTATAATTTACTATAACAACGTAGACAGGAAATAATAAAAATGAAATACACAAAAATACGAAATTATTTTTAGTAATATAAGTTTTCTTATGGTTTTCTTCCATTCTATAGATTATTATAAGTTTTCTTCTTACAATTATTTTCTTAGTCCCAACTTGGCTTCTTTGCAAAAAAAAGACTGGAAAAATTCAAGCCCTGGGCCAAGACGCATAGCATACGTCCACTGCTTTAAATTATATATTTTACATTTGGGAAAACTGATTACACTTTAAACTTAACGTAACTCATTGTCCAATTAAAGCTCAATTAATTAGATTTGGTCTTAATGACTTGGCGGAGCGATTAATTAAAACCACCCACTCCCTTTCTTCCCCACCCGTTAGGCGAATACATACTTCGTGGGCAAGAAAAGTATTCTTTAGATGTTCGGCTTCAGCCGTAGATTTCCATACGACTGATTAAGTAGCGAAGCATGGTTAGAAAGGACATGATCGGTTTCATCTCCTTTAACGGGTGGAACGATAAAAGCAGCGTAAAATCGAAAGAATTTAATATATAATCATGAGGCGGAGCATGCGCAAAACAGAAGTGACCAGAGCGTTTCACAAGGGCAAGAATTGAATTCTTAGTGGGTCTCCCACTAAGTCATCTTTTAGATGGGGTCGGGAGCTGATCAGGCACTTATCGAAGGGATAGAGAAGCCTAACACCCGACGTGTTAAGTCTTCAGCCGATCTCATGAATTTTGCAACTCAAATATTTTATTTGGCATAAATTTGTGCAAATTTTATTTCTTCCACTGGTCAGGTTTAAATATATATCTATATTTTATAAGTAGCCGGTTTTAAATATAAAAACAATTTTTACTGAGATTTTCTATAAAAATGTTAATTTTTGTAAATTTACTTTCTCACATTACATCATTTGGCAACTGAATGTATATAAGAGGTTGATTTTTAAAATCGTGTACACTTGCAAAGACACCTGAACGATAGATTTATTAAAAATGCACACAATGCTTCATACTTCTTTTTTCTTTTTTTTCTATTTGTAGTGTATAACGTGAAGAATGTGAAATCTAAGACAAACAGATACAGTAGAGTCGCGGTAATCCGAGTCCCGGTAATCCGAGCTTCCGTGTAATCCGAGGTGAGGCTAGTCCAAGGTCACGCAGGGCGACGATTCCAAGAAGTCATTTGAGGGGTCAGTGTGGTAGTTTTCCATTTTACTACTTAGATCAGGGTTTCTCAACCTTTTTTTACCCATGGACCCCTTTCCCCCCCCCCTTTTTTTTTGGTGGACCCCCTCAAAGCTATTCGATAAAAGAAAAGCTTATTCCATTTTTCACTAATAAAAAGTAAAGGGATTATATTAATAATCAAAGAAATAGTAAATGATTATGCTTTATTTTGAATGAAAACTAATTTAATGCAAATAAATTATTCTATAGTTAAAATATGTGATTCAATGAGATCCCTGTGGTTGATGCTGCTCAGCGAGTTTCTTTATATCTGGTTCCATCGATATTCGAAGATCACCTCTTTGCACAATGTCAAATCTATTGCGAACTTTTGATAAGTGAGAAACACGACTAAATCCTGATTCAACAATGTAAGATGATGGAAAAGCAATAACGTAGAGCTGTGCTTTATCCCAGAGTAATGGGTAGTTTGTAGCAATATAATTTGTTTTCCATGTATTATACTTCCCATCTTTGAATTTTGCACGCATTATTTCATCACTTTGTAATTCAATGAGGGGCTCTTGCAAAGAAATGTCTATATCGGCAACATTAACTTCGAAAGGAATTGTCACCCAAGTTAGTATATCCATCATGAGTAGGTCACTAAACCGAGTTTGCATACCTTCGTGCATATTTTCCAAATATTCGCTGAATAATACAAGGTCTTCATCGTGCAAATCGCTGCTAATTGAAGCCAAGTAAGTAAACTGTTCAAATGCACAACGCCCTTTATTTTTGTACAACTGTAATTTTCTTAGAAAAGCAGTAACAGCACCTTTACTTGATATGAGATCAGAATCTTTTCCATGGAGCTGTTTATTAAGTAAATTTAAATATTTTTTTCAAATATATCTGATAATCAGAGCCGTCGCGTGAGCGGGGCGATCGCCCTGGGCGCCGCGGCAACGGCAAAAATAAAAAAAAAAGGAAATTCCGTTTTTTTTTGGTTGTTAAATTGGAGATTCCTTTTTTTTTTTTTTGATTGTAGTTTTTTGGGATGGGGGGGAGGATCAAATATCAAGTCTGACGAAATCTTGCCCTGGGCGCCAACAAACCACGCGACGGCCCTGTTGATAAGTACTGACCGATGGTTGAGTAGATAGGCGAAAAAGAAATATAGAAAGAATCATTCATATATATTCTCTACTTATTTCAATATGGGGTAAATTACAGTAAAAATTTTATATTGAGTAATAACCGTGACATCGCTGCTAAAAAGCGTTGCTCTACTGTGAAGCAGAAGACCTTGGACAGTTTTTTAAAGTTGTAAATGCTTATAAACAGTCTTTTCATGTAACCAGGTAACATTGTTAATGTATCTGTAACTTTAATATCTATTATAAATTAAATTTGTCTCGTTTTAGTTGAAAATTCCAGTTTTTTTTTTTCTTTTTTCCATGTAATCCGAGTTTTTTGTAATCCGAGGTACCATCAGCCCCAATTACCTCGGATTATCGCGACTCTACCCGTTTTCTTACCGCTAAAGGTGGAAGAACATTAACTGTTTCACTCACTGGGCTTGTGATCGCAGTACATACTCTCAGAGGAAAGCAACAGCACGTGACATTTCAAGGTTTAACATTTGATTTCGTTTCAGTGAATGTAAAAAAAATATTTTTAAACACTTAACCAGTTAGCCCGATTCTCTAAAATCCCTTTTTTTTCTGTAAGATTTGGACAGCTGTTGCCCAACTGCGTATTTTCGAATGCACTTCAAAAGACTATATAAATGCCCTTTGAAAATACCTCCATCAACTGCTATCCAATCAGTAAATACGCGGCATCGATATCCAGTTAAGAGAGTTTACTTGCCTCGTCATGTTTTACGATCGATGTTCTGGTCACCGCTGAGCTCAATGGCGCTCTATTTGTGTGTCCACAAGTGAACGTGCGGAATCTAATTACGCAAACAGGAAAGAAAAAAAAATCGATAATTTTAATCCGTCGGCAAAGAATAGTAATAACAATCTTTCCAGCGTCGCTATATAATTTACAGTGTTGATTCGGTTGTACCGCTAAAGCAACAGAAGAGGTACAGGCCCCCTCGAGCTATAAAACTAACCTCCAAAATCGTAAATAAATACAGTAATTTGTTTCCAGCATTCTTCTGTTGTTCGAACCATTTGGAATATTCTAGTTATTTTCAGGGGCGGGGAGCAATTATTCTTCGAACCGCATAATATTCCGCCATCGGTTGCTTCCTATTAAATACAGTGAATGCATGAATTTCCGCTAAATCACTGCAAACAAACTGGATATCAAAGATATAAAGGAGACATGAAATTATTCCGCTTACATTTGAGAAGCCGAATTGGCTAAACACAGAACACGGCAACAGCTGCTTAGTGGAAGCTAATATTCACTGTAACAATAACGTTAGACAATGTTGTGATTTGAATATTAATAGCTCTTTCGAAACCTTGGTTTTTTTTATTTATTATTCTTTTTAGCGTAATTTGTTAGGAATGTGAGGCTCATCAAGCAAGTCAGCGTGCATTCTCTTTGATTTGGTAAAGCTAAGAAACCGATCAGTTTGCTTGAAAAAGCTTTTAAATGTATTCTAATAAAATATTACGAAATGTTAAGTGTTATTTTTAATTTGTCCTGTAGCATTTTATAATAAGTAATGTCAGAAAAGGGTTTCAGTGTTTATTCCTTTTACATGTTTTTACAATTTAAAGATTTCCAGTATTATGTAAAACCTAATTTTGATATTTAAGGAAAACATATCTTTGTTTAAAAACAACATTCAGAAGCGTAACTAGAGAATTTTTACTTGTAAATGCCCTCTCTCGAGATTGGCAAAAGTAGTCGAGATTGGCAAAAGTAGTATTAAATTGTAATTCGTAAATTTAAGCAGATGTACGGCTTTCTTAATGGTGCTAAGAAACAGATTTGTTCTATTGTCAATGTTAGTAACATTTGCGATTAAAAATTTTTAATGCAATGGTTTGTTTTTTAAGAAATAAAACAATTGTAGAAAGATTCAGAGCAGTTCTAAAAAGATTTTTTTTTTAACGAACTTGCCTCTCCTAATTGTATCAGAAAATTTTCAGTTTTGAAATGCTTGCCCGCCCGCGAATGATCAACCACACCACATTCGTTTTGGCGCCCTCTATGTTTCATTTCACTTCCCGTTGCAAACGCAAATAAGTGAACAATCACAATATTAGGGACGCGAATAAGAATCCACCAAATAATCCCTGCCTTCACTCATACAAGTAGTATTACACTGCTGACTTGATTTACAAATTTACCATTTCCTTAATTCCTCTTGTGTCTTAATTGATCTGTTCAGCACACATTGCAAACGACACCTTCACATATCGTCAATGACCTACCACGATGATTTTTGACCTACTTGATTTACATTTAAATTCTTCTTTCTTTCATTCTACATGATGGCTGCTGCTTCTAGGGAAACTAAAAATAGCACTCTAGCAAACAAAACTAAAGAAAGAAAGAAAGAAAGATAACGCAGAACAATCGAAAAATGACGCCAACCAAAGCTAATGACTACAGGCTATCTTATTTTCCGAGGTTTAAATTAACCAAATTTTAAAGAAGTGCGGCTTCTATGCAGATAAATCGATAGAGATACCTCAAACAACATTTTACATTATTTCTCCTCATACTATTTGTAATGAGGAAAGAAAGAAAAGCTTTCCTAAGGCGACGGAGTTTTGCGAGAGAGAGACAGTCCTACATTTTCAACAAACAGTGTCACAGATAATAACACGAAGACCTAAGCCTAAATACACCATTAGAGGAAAGACAGTGAAACGCGTCTGGAATTGTTAAGTTTAGTTTGGTTGCTTTTGCTGACCTGTCATGTCTTGGATTCTTTTGTTAACTCTTCACTTGTCGACTTGGTTCTGAAGAAACTGCATTTTTCCTAATGGAAGAGAATTGTTGCTTCTCTTTTTTTATGATGTTCGTTTTCTTTTCTTTTTTTTAAGCCACTCTCTCAATTTAAGCAGGAAATCAAAATAGAGATTCATACTTTTTTTTATTTTATTTAAAATTCTTAACTGCTCATATACAAGGCTACTGTATAATGATACGATACTGAAAAGTTTAACAATAACATTTTCATTTTAATTACTTTTCTAATACAAACTACAGCCTGTCCCAGATTTCTATAGATAATCAATTTAATTATCTTTCTATTAGGCTACCACAACAACGAATAGTAATTATAAAAGCTCTGTTTATGGCGATCTACAAAAAAAAAAGAAACAGATTTACTCTACAGACCCGAACAATTTTAGAGTTCGTTGTAGATATATCAATGGAAATCTAAAACTGACTATAAGCTTTCTGGACTATCAAATTTTCACGGATTACAGTATCATGAGTTTATTTCCAGCCAAAGGCAATGTACAATTCATTTACGACACCCTTTTTAATTATTAGTTTCAAAACATCTTTAATACAATGCTATTCTCAAATTGTCTTCTGCAAGAAATGGTTATTTGTGGCGCGAATATTACGAAAGTATACTTTGTAAATGAGAAAAAATCATTTGTGTAGAGATTTATTACATCTATGATCAATTTATAGAATGAATATGCTTAATTTATTAAGTAATTATTGGTTTTCTTTAGTTTAAGCCATTTTCATTCACAGTTTGAAATAAATTTTGTGCACGGGATGCACAAGACAATTTTTGATTGCTTAACAGTGTGCCGCGAACCAATAAAAGCTTGAGAACCACTGTACTACTACGCCATCTTCATCACCTCAGAAGATTCTGTCACTCAAAATTAATTAAACTGAAGCATCAGGATTTTATCAAATTATTCATGAGCTCGTTCTTATACAGAACTTTTCTTGCAAAGAATCTACAAAAATATTAAAAAACAGAATGATCTGGAAACTATACAATAATATGTACAGTTCCAAACAATTTGGGAAACAAATATTAAGAAATGGACCAAAAGGAAGACTACTTAAGTTAAAATACGAAGGCCAGCACACAAGACTTAAGTTAAAAAAATCATTTAAACACATTAAAATTACAACGGGTCACGAGGCACTGACGGGTGACAAATTCAAGAATACATCGGGTTTCTTACAAATTTTTATTATGAATTACCTACAGGTTTTACAAAAAAAAAATAATAATCCAATAATGCTAATTTAAGCTCATGACATATAAGCTGCTAAGTTCATTTAACTGATTTAATATCGATAACAAGCGACACGACACACATTTCCACTTCACTCTCCGAAAAATTCCTTCCTAGCACAAAGCCGCCTGTGGAGTGATGGAATTTCCTTCTATATTACCGACAAGCATCGGTAATCCATATTTCTCCGCTAGATGGCCAATGCTTGAAATTGCCATACAAAAGTGGGAAACCATGATTTAAGAGATGGGTGCGATATTGGCAACTCTCTTCTCCAAATGTCACTGCTGTTGTCCTGACGACCAGTCTACTTCCGTTACCAACAATCCAAAACTAAAAGCAAATTTTTCCCCAAGGATTAATATGGAACCGAGGGTCGCAAATTGAAAGTTAATATCTGTGGTCAGTCACCGCTAATGACCACTTTTTCCCTGAAGTAAAGCAATGAAATATATCGATAAGTATCGATATGTTATCGATAAGTTGTATACATTAAAAATCCAAGGATCCGCAGTGAGGTAACCAAGGATCTAGATATCTTATGGCACCTTATGAACGAAATGTAACCGCCCCCATCCATCCCCAGTTACTTATAGTAGCAAATAGTTGTAAATATATGTTTTGTTTTTCAAATTTCCCATCACTTAACGGTATGTATTAGGGATGGAGAATCTTCTAGGCCATTAAGTGCGATCTTTTAAGTGAATCCACATTTTGCAGAACAAATCCTTTATTTTTATTATTACATATTTGTTCGTCTTTTATTATTGTTATTTTAATCTTAAAATGACTGTATTTAAAATACCAAAGAGTAAAAGATGATTCAACGAAATAATGCTCCCCGACTGACGGCCACAATTAAAACATTAATAAATCCTGAGGGCCATTTGAACACCTGCTTAGTTACACAGTCTGACCGCATCTGCGTATTTGTTTGATTGTATTTTTCTATTCTGTCTGCTTAACAGTGCTTGTCAAAGAAAAGCAAGACAACGCTAAAGGAAGCAAACAGTTTTAATGAGGATTAGGAATTGTAGTATTATTTTATTTCTAACAATAAGATGATTTGCTTTGCTTTGTGATGCTAAAATATCAACTTTGAAGAAATCCAATCTCATTAGGCTTACGCCAATACTAAGGACCACAAATATTTCAAAATTAGAGGAAACGTTGCAGAAATTAAAAGATGAAAAGCAAAAGCAAAGCTGGTTATTTCAAGCAAGGTAAGAATCGGAAATAATGCCACCGAAGCAACTTATAAAACAGTACGGATAAAGTAGGGAGTTTTTTAATAATAAACAAGTTTTGTAATGAAGAGCAAAACTACTTCTTCAAAAGGAAATTTCGGATGAATATTTTAACCCGCTAGCCAAAGTCATTGATGAGCAGGAGGATTCATTTGAAGAATACGCAGATGTTATAGACTTATTAATTGGAGAATACAATGAAAGGTTCACTGACATGACACCAGACTCAACCTCACCTAATTGATCGTCTCCTAAAGATACACTAAAGATGCTTCCTAAAGATGCGTAGAATGATTTGACTGAGTTCTCAAAAGATGACAAATTAAAGTCCTTATTTGATGCTAAGAAAGATACAATTGAAATAAGAAAAAATAAAATAGAATAAACACGTAATTCGGCAACATGCACGAAAAATGCTTTCTTGCTTTACAACCATTTATTGCTGAGAATCTATCTAGTTCAAATGCCTTTTAAAGGACGTTTACCCATCTAGACGATCAGCTGACCTCCATATTGCAACCAAATATTCAAATGCTTTCCAACATAGTCATTAAAAGGTTACTTCACTTTAGAAGTAACATTTGTTTTTTTGAAGTTGTACATTTTTTGAAGTACATCTAATTGAAGTTTCTTGAATGCGGCCTTTCAACATGAAAAGGTTCCCCACCTATATTCAAAATATGTACTGTTGAAACCATTCGCAATGACAGGCGGGACCTTTTCCAACCTGGACTTCAGCCCATGAACTTTTGTTACGCCACTGATAACACGCTTTACTATGTTTCAAAACGTCTGACTATAGATGGAGTAACAATCAGAAATTATTTAAAAAAAAAAACTGTTACTGAATAAAAATAATAGTCATTCAAAATTAAATTCTTAAGTATTACAATTTCAACGTAATCCAAATAAGGACCTACAGACTACTTAAAAATAATTCCTTACTAGTTCGATTCCAGGTTTTAATTACCGTAAATTCCCTTACATTGCAATAAAAGTCACTTGGCACATCTTTACATCAGCAATCGTATCAAACAATTGGCAGTGACTAATTTGGAAATGAACGCGTTATGATATTAAGTAAAGAAGAATTCATTACCACAACAAACACAAACAGGAGGTACACGGACAACCCATGTCTCTATATAGGTAGTGGTGAGCAACAATTGAAGAATCGGCTTTCAAGCCGTAAGAGCTATATCAGGACGGGTAATATACAAGCCTCAAAAGTCTGTCATCATATTTATGATCAGGGACACAAAGTAAGTTTTGAACAGACACAACGACAAAATTATACGAGAAACCACGGAGTAATATTTTATTATTTTAATGAATCCCTATAATATAATGTCATACACAAACAACTTTAGATTCAATCAATACAAATAAAAAAGAAAAAAAGAAATCATATCAAAAATAAACGAACTCCTCAATGAACCTCCTCATTTCAGAATTCCACACCAGATGGCAATAAGTGGATTCATCACTTCATGGTTCTCCTGATGCGGGAGATACGTCTCCTCAGAGGGAAAGTAATGCAATTCAATTATTTCATTGGTTTAAATAACTTTCTCCCCCATTTATATATTGAACCGGGTTTAAACGAGTAATCAGGTTGACAAGGGAATTCTTACAGAGCTCCGAAAATCTTCCGAAAATACAGGCATGTATGATTAATGTATTTTAATAGTTTTTAATCTTCCACAATGATATTAAACATTCCTGAAAAAACTTAAAACCTACTTTCCTGAAAATCTTTCTTTTTCATTATTCGTGGAATACTACGAAAGTCTCACTCTACTTATAATTACACTAGCTGCCGAATACAGGAAATACATTCAAAACTTCCATTGACTGAAAAATTAATTAAATCCATAACAGGATATTTAAAAAAAACAAAAACAAAAAAACCATTAGAAGCGAAAAAAATAAATTTCTATATTTATATAGAAATAAATATATATTATTAAATATATTATTTATTTAATTTCTTCTAATGAGAATATTTGACACAAATTTCTCGACTGAAAACCCAAAGAAAAGCTTAAAATACAAAAGCTCTATTATCTTTTATAAGTAAATATGAAAGTTTCAAGGACATTTATTCGTCATGTAGAAATTTTAAGAAACGTGGAACACGTCCATAATTACACGAGCTTCCCTGTTCTCCACTATTTTGTTAACTTTCAATTCGATTTCCATTTAATGCTTAGGAAACGGAAGGTTTATTTCTATTTATCTTTGTTTGATAATTTCCACTTTGACAAATACACTTTATCAAATAATTCATCCCTTTAAATCGATAATTCTTCCTAATTTTGAGATACACGCTCACAATCAGTTTAATTGTTTTTAAACGGAAATTTTTATTGGATCCGCTGTGTTTGGAAATCCCATTAATGAACAGCCAAGCTTCGATAGTAAATAATGGATCCGTGCATCTATCACAATCTGTCAAAATTTAATGAACAACTCAGCTTGATTTCGGGATGGAAATTTCGTTAATGAACGAGAGATTCGAAAAACATTCCGTCAACAACGATACGCTTGCCGGGCATCCATTACGGCAGCCTCGTTTTCAAAAAGCAGAACAACAACAACAAAAGCGCGCTGCCTCTTTGGACTTCTATAAACAAAAAGGAAATGCAAAAAGCCTGAAGCGTCGTTTAGGAGCTAAAGGAGATAAAAAATAGAAAAGAAAAGAAAGATATCCATAAAGGGGTGGGAAAAGGAAATCTGACGACACGGTCCACAAACTTATTGGAAAACTATTTAAGCGATTTCTTCCAGTCGAATGATGATGGATCTCTTCGACAACGGAATTTAAAAACTGGGCAGAAAGATAGAGATGGAGAGAAAAGAAGGAACGGAAGTGGAGAGGAGAAGAATGATAGATGGCCTCAAATGACAGCAATATGGCACTTGGATTAGGATAAGAAGTTCTCTATCTTTCCCCGAGGCCTCAGCAACGAAAGATGGCCCAAAATGCCAGAGGTTTCATCTTACGTTCAAATCGCATCTCTCCATCTACGTCTTTTCTTCTTTTCTCTACCCTTTCTTAAAGAAACAATATTAATAAATAAGAAACTTTGGCGTCAAGGAATTGTAAAGGAGAAAAATAAAAAAGCAGCAAATTCGGTAAAATAAGGAATAAAAAATAAAGAGATCTTTATATTTTTTTTAAAAAAATCAATAAATGCATGAAAGAACTTTAATCCTAATTTCTGTACTGTCCTCCAAATGAAAGATGACCGGCGGAAGTTTGAACTGCGCAGCCCTTCCGGTAGCTGATCAATTACGTTTTCCTGTCACAATGGATGACGTAGTCTGTTTTCACTGAGAGAGACATGTTGATAACGCCAAATTAAAACTTCTCTCGACTATTTAGCGTTATTTCAATACCAGTTGCTAACAATAAGTATTTATATAAAGAAATAAATATATATTATTTATAAATATAATGCTCTTTTGCAAAGTAACAAGCGATTAGCACAATGGCGGCGTCCTTTCATTACATCAGACGGACGTGCCTGACCAGACTAATCGATGATACATGCGCAGATCTCACAAAAACAGGGCGGCCATCATTCATTGGGAGGACAATAAAATATTGTTCCTTAATTTTTTAAAGTCGTGAAAAACCACACAAATTAAAAGCCTACGTTAATCTTTTTAATACAAACAGAAGAAATTAAATCCGGATTATTATTTAAGTTATTTAAATCGACTAAGATTTAATCATATTTTAGCTAAAAGAATTAATATCCATTATTAAACATCACTTGTTTTAGTTCTAACATATTTCTATCAAAATTTTTGTCAACTTTGTGCGCATCTCCTGATTCAGAAAGAAAAAGAAATTCAAATATAAAAAGTAAATACTGTATTTTCTTCTCGCATGAGCATGCAAAGTTTCAAAAACATTTATTTAGAGGTTCAGAAGTTATTAAGGGAACAAACACACAAAGAAAAATAACCTGAGACTTATTTTTAAATATTTTTTGATAAAATACAAATACAAAGTATAAATGGTAAACACAAACAACAAGAATACGTCGTTCAAATTTTAAAAATGTCGAAGTCTGAGAAAACCCAAATTCAGAAGGAAATACTGCTCTTCTTTTTAACAGATATATAAAAACATTTATGTTAAAGAACCTAGAAGTTATTTTTTTTAGTGCTATTTTCTTAAAACTTTTCTTTATTGATTTTTAATTGCCGTAAAAAACAATCCAATGGAGTGCCTCCGAATATTTGTAAATTATTTGCGATATATAGGCCTAACCATTATTTTCAAGTTTTTTCATTTGCTGAAAGTTAATTGCCAATATTTATTGCTTAAATCGTGGGAAATTTAATATGAATATCAAAGCCCGCGCAGATGACAGTGAATTATTAAACGGTTAATATGCATTCGAGAGAAATTTATTAATCTAATGCTTTTCTGTTTATCACCAATCTTCTCCACTGGATTCTATCGTGGAAAATCTCATCTAACGCAAACAATTTCAAGAATTCACCGGTTCAAAAGTTATTTGGGGACTGAATGTGTGTGTCCTTCACAAGAGTAATCATTTATGAGCCTCACTTTCCTAAGGTAAATAGTGGACATTTCGACAATTAATGTTGAAGGAAGATTTTCTTCTTCTTCTTTTTTTTTTTTTACACAGGTATTTCAAGAAAGAAAATACAGATGATTCTCAAAACGAAAATAATAATAAAAAGAAGGCATCCATTTTTTTTCCTTAACATTTTTTGAAGTTAATTAGTCGGTACTTTTAATAAATCGGTATTCATTAAAAAACACTTTTCATACCGATCAAATTTTATATCTTAATGACCACTAATTAATAATAAAAATCTCAGCAAAGCACTAAAACACGATATCAGTGAAGTATTGGTGAAGTTCACATATTTACAACGATTTCTTTTATAACTAATTAACAATTGTTAAGTCAATTTTCAAATCTACTTTTTTCAAACTATTTTATTTTTCCCCTATATTTTTTAAACCTTAATCAAAAGGCGGAAGCTACGGCCCCTCCAACTAAAAGAACTCTACAAATAAACTCTAAAATATCAACTAAATAAGCCAGTTAGCAAATCTAACCTTAACATATATATTGTCTGAGAAACAATTCTTGTAGCTAACACTTCAGAATTTCTAAATTTTCAATATTGTCATTTCTCCAGTAACACCAGAAGAGGTTTTCAATCAGTTTTGTCGCGTGCAAATCACAATTCCCATCAAACACTACAAAATCCATTCTTTCGATCAATTACTTTTGAATGTCTAAGACCACTGTTGAAGATAAAGCACTTTGATAAGAAAAAAAAGAAAAATATCACATATATACCTTATCAACAAAACGATATCTGACTTGCAGAACGTTCTTAAGGTCCAGACTCAGGCGACTGCAAACCTTATATTTCTTTTATATATATATATATATATATATATTTTTTTAATGCACCTAAACTTCTGAAAACTTAAAAAAGAACTTGTGAAGCATCTAGGATTTCTATTTTCTTGTTTTTAATTTTTAAAATATTTCTGCAATTAATTAAATTAAAACTCAAAAAACAGTCAATTTTTGGGTGTTTTTAAAGTACTCGGGATTTTCAACTCAAAAAACTTAACGAAAACCTGAAATGATAAAAAATTTGTAAAATAATGTTTTATATTTAAACTATTTATTATTAGTGCAATAGTTAATTTAAAAAAAATAATTTAATCTCTCACAATTTAAAAAAAAAATATATATTTTTAAAAAAAATTAACTATTGCACTAATAATAAATATTTTAAATACAAAACATTACATTTTATTTTTTTATTTTTTTTTATCATTTCAGGTTTCGTCAAATTTTTTTGAGTTGAAAACTAAAAACAAGAAATTAGAAATCCCAGATGCTTCACAAGTTCATATTTAGATTGTCAGAATTTTAGGTGCATTGGAAAAAGAAATAAAAGGTTTGCAGTTGCTTGAGTGAGACAGGACCTTAATCAATCCAATCCATTTTCCAAAAATCAGCAACAATAAAACGTTTCAGTTTAACGTCTGATGCTCCCACAATTAATCTGGTATTATCAATTATAATTTTATAAGTTACTGTTAAATTCATCATATTTATTGTTTAAAGAATTTTCATACATTCCACTATTGTTATTTTTGTAATTTTTATCTTAACGATTAACAATGTAAAGAAAAATGAAATTATTCCGAAAAACTCATTAATAAAACATACCAGAAAAGTTATGAATAGAAAATTTATTGTTTTTTTTTTTTTTTTAATGTATTCAAATCATTTCTTCAACTTTAAAATAAAAAAATACCCAATCAAGTTGTTATTATATTAACAATTAAAACGCGAGACGAATAGATTAAAAAAAAAAAAAAATGGTTAAGAAAAAATTACAATATACTTACAAATCCGAATTTAATTGAGATTCACTGAAATCTTTGTTAGGTAACGCAATATGTCATTACGTAACTAGGAAAGTGCAAACGTGAAGAAGCTTCTCGTGGTTCTGCCTTTTCCATGCGTTTGTTGACGCTTTTTTATTACGGCTTATACCTGGGGTGGCCGTGGAGAGCTTCCACAACATTCCATGCTACGCAACAGCACTAGGTTATTGGAATTCGCGGCAGGAGGCGAATACAGATAAGAGATCTCCCACATGCTTAGCAACAACCTCTTCTAAAAATATCGAAGCCTTTTTTTCTTCGTCGTTTTAATCTAAAATTTAAACAATATAGAAGAATTTTCGCGAGAAAGGAAAAGAAAGGGAGGTTTTTGAAAAGAGAACATCTTCGAAGGATTGCCTTTTTTTTTTTCCGCCGATTTCAACAACTACTTTCTATTGAGTTGATATTCCTGCAAAGTTAGTTTGATAAGAAAAGGATAAAGTTGGCAAATATCCGGGAAAGAAAAGAAAATATTGGAAAGAACGTAAAAGGCTATTTTCTTTCAAACGCTATTTTTCAATTTTTTTCCCCTCTTTTCATAAAATCGTAAAAATGACAAAATACGAAACAATTCTACTGTATACAAACCACTACACATTTTCCATTTTCTGAAGAGAAAAAAAAAAAGGAATTAAGTAAATCCGCATAGTTAACTGTCTAAATCGGATTAATTTTAATTAATTTAATAATTTGATTTAATATTCATTGTTAAGACGATGAAATATTAGCACAAATAAGATCAAAATTCACAGTTTCAATGATTTTCAATGTGAATTTCTGTCGTCTCCATCCAATTGCAATTTCAAATATTTTTTTCTTCTGCGATATGTCAAAGAAGCGCTACAAAAACAAAAAATAAGGCAAATTGTAACACTTCATAAATTCATAAATTTGTGAAATGAAAGTGTTATAATATCTTAAGTTTCAAACATCTTCAACTCAAAAATATATATAAAAAAAAAATACATATTTGCGAATATTCGAAAAAAAGCTTTTCTTTCCTTTATTAAGCTTCAAATAATATAAAAATAATTTACAGATGTTAATTATCATACAACATTACACATCGTAGACACTGTTACAATATCTATCTATCTCCTCAGCTCGATGAACCTCCAAAGCTCTTGGCTGCAAACACAGTCTTCCTCCATTTCAATCTATCTCCAACTCTTTCACTCCAGTCCGTCACTCCCAGATCTTGTTACATCTTTCACAAGACAATAAGTATTAACTTTCATAAGTTCAAAAATCTTATTCATTCATTAAAAAAGCAATTCTTCAAATTTTACAAATTTGTTTCTTATTTATATTAGATAATACCATATCACTCGTCATTTTTAGATAGTTATATTAATTATAGATAATAGACTACTAAGAAACTAATTTGTAAAATTTGAAGAAATGTATTTTTAATGAACGAATAAAATTGTTGAAATTATGATGTAATGGAAAGTTAAGGTTCGTTATCATGTGAAAGAGATATTATGTTTGTTTATTATATTGTAACAATGTTTAGGATGTGTAATGTTGCATGATAATTACCATCTGTAAATTGTTTGTTATTTGAAGCTTAATAAAAGAAAGATGAACTCTTTCCAAAAATTCGCAAATAAATATACACATTTTTTATATAAGAAACGATATAAGGAAGAAGTATCGACTTAAGTTGATCTATCCTGTATCTATCCTGTCTATTTGCGGATCAGCTTCCCATATCAAGACTTTTTCTTTATCAATTTAATAATATTTAAACATTAAGCGAACATTTTGAAGGACTATCTTTTTATTAAAGAGGAACACAGAAGAACAAAGTTTTTTTTTTTTCTACATTTCAAAAAAAAAACATTTCATTACATCTATTTATCTTTTATAGATGTTATTAATATTAATTTTCAGTGTTTTCATTATTTATTCAAAAACTGACGACTGCCTACAACTTTCTGTATATTTGTTTTTTGCTTTATTCTGTTTTTTTTTTTTGTTGTTGTCTCAAAAACATTAAATCCATTATTATTCCAAGATTCCGTTAATAAAAAAAACTACATTTCTTAAAATTTAAGCCTTCATTTTTGACTAATGCATATTAAATTCTCGTAATATTTAACAACTTCTGACGTCTAACCTTGTATAGCGATACTGAAGTAGAATAATAGGCATTTAGGAGTAAGTCCTTATTCCCTATCAAAATGAATGACTACGTTTGTGAAATGCTTTGGATATGCTTTTTTTTTTTTTACCTATTTTTTTTTCTGAGAAAATACATGCTTTTATCTATTAAAATTTCCCATGGAACAAGAAATAAGATTTTTAACCTACTTTATTAATTCAGTCCCTGCACAATGCCTCCCCCTTCCCCCAATCTGCTAATTACTTCTGAATCGCTGGAGGAATCTTCTTAGAAATTAGTATGCACAATCGAACGCTAGATACGATCTAACTTTTATATCTTTTCCAAACGGTTTCTTGTCGAAAAATCAGCCAGAGAATACCATAAAAACAACAACAACATAGAATTGGAATCTAAAACAATGGATGTCTATTTTATTTCTATTAACTGTCTCAATCCAAGAGAGCATGGTTTCATCAGATTACAATGAATTCGATTTTTACAATTCAAATACTGGATCCCCCCCCCCCCCGAAAGCTTAAAATTTCTACTAGTTTCCATATTGTAGAAACTTGGTTATATCTAGTCAGTCGATATACGAAATGCAATATAGACTCATCGTTTTTAAAAAATAAATAAATAAATTAATGAATTTTAAGAAATAATTTACGGAAAGTAGGTTTTAAGTTTGTTTTTTGAACTTATTAGTTAAAATTATTTGAAATTCGTTGAATATCTAAATTGTAAAGGAGAAAGACTGTGCCGATTTTGATGCACTCGAACTATGTAGGAGTAGCTTCATCGGAGACCATTGCTGTGCAGAGCCACAGGGAAGATAAGTGTGGGAGTAGTTGGTAGGATTTTGGAATAAAAAAAAAATGTGCTCAAGATGCAAGATGAGATTTCATTAACATTCTCAGCGTGTTTCTGCTTTCTACCAGTTTGGGTTTTAAAATTCCAGCATTACAAAAGGACACAAAAGGACTTTTAATTAAAGCTGGCGAAACTAGGAGTTCTTTCAGAATAAGTTTCATCCACGTCTTCTTTTCCTTTTGGCTGTTTTGGTTTTAGAAGATGCTAATTCGGTTATGTGAACGAAAAAAAACCGAGTAAATCTTGTTTTAAACGAAAGGCGAAAAGAACCTTCTGGTTTTTCTTTTGATTCACTATCAGAGAAAAATAAGTTTCTAATGTCAATCATGAATCAATTCAAGAAACGAATTACTACTGTAAGCGATAAAAGGCAGAAACCAAGTATTTCTTTTTTTTCTTAAACTTAACCATATTAATTCAAATTGGTTAAACATACACAGTTAGCGTGCCAACATTTGAATATCCGCATGGTAAGACCGAAAAAAGAAAAGACGAACAAAACATTAGTTGAAAAACGAAATTGAGAAGCAGGAAAAAAAAAATAATCAAAAGATCAGCGCGAAGTAAAAACATATGAAGGAGAACTGAACTATTAGTTTTAGAAGTTTACATATTGTGGAATTGAATGCTAACGTGGTTTGGGGGCCGCTCTTCTACTGATCCAAAATTATATTAACATTTTCCTATTACTTAACTATGAGACATTTTCCTTTTGAAACTATATTAGCCTTTTGCTGTAGCTCTGAAATATGCGCCTATGACTTATAATTGCAGCCAAAAAGTGGAATCTCACCTTTATTTTCACATCGAAGTATATTAAGAGCATTGCTAAGCCTATCGCGTGTAACAGCTATAAAAATGCAAATGGAATCAGAAGAAGAAAAAAATTGAACTAAAAATTTCTTTCTTCATCTAAAGAAAGATAAACAAGTAAATTTAAGGTTATTGAAGTTCTTTTGAATATTCACGAGCACATTACAAAAGTTCTGTACTATTGGGATGTAAGCCTAAAGAAAAGAAAAAAAAAAGGACAACCAAACTTGAAACTTTTATAACCGCTTAATTCGCTACTAAGTATTAAGTAAAATATATATATCAATACTAAATCTTTTTTTATGTTTTACGTTAATATCGATCTGTATATACAATGCCTAAATAATAAAAGCCTAATATTCCATATGGCTCCATCTCTACACAAAATCTTCAAAAAAAAAAAAAAGTGTAAAAAAGAAGAGAAAAATTACAAATAAACTATTCTTTTTTCAGGATTATGTAATATATTTTTACATTTGTAAAATTTTCTTTTTTAGTCTACTTTCCTAGTAAATAAGGTTCAATCAATTCACTCTGTCTTTTTCTATTGTCTGACAGATCAGTCGTGACGAACGAGATTTCTCGAGATTCACCTAAGTCCTAAACAATAGCCTCTTTCCGAGGCCTCTCCCAAAATGTCGACACACTGCTTTAAAAAGAAGCGCATGCAAAAATTATATTGCAAGTAGAAGAGTATTTTCGGAGGGAATTAGTTAATGGAGGATCTCCCTCATTCCTTTAGAAAGGATTCAAGACAGAGTAGCTGCAGCGACTGAACGACTCCTCATGACTGTACATGAATACAGCAATAATATTTCCACAAACTTTGATTAACTAAGAAATATATATTTAAACAAAGTCTGTGTTATTTTTTTATTACCTAAATGGATTTTTACCTATCACACGTTAAATTTATTAATCAATAATAAAGCAAAGAAAGCAATTATAAATTATTATGTAGAAATACACAATTAAAAGACTTCGCCAGTCCTCCGTTTTCTTTTGTAGTTATAACTTCATCTGCCAATGAAAGGGTCGGCGAAATATTTTAAATATGTAATTTTACAAAATGAAGCCAAGTACGGAAATCGAAATTATTATTTGCCATTTAGTAAAGCATCCAATTCATGCAGTTATTTACATGGAAACGACAGCTAAAAGAAAAAAAAAATTAAAAAGCCCCAATTATCCTTTAAAGGCTCTCTTTTTCAGGGCCACAATATTAGACGAAAGAACTGCTAAACATACTGATCCAAAAACCAAATAAAAATTAATAAAATAATAAGATAAAAGAAAAAAAAAGTTACTTTATCAAGTAAACAAAAACAAAAAACCAGGAGAATATAAGATTAATTTAAGACAATTCATTCAAAATTTTAAATGTAACATGACATTAATGAATTTCAAATAGGCACAAATCACATTTCACAGTTATTTCGTTTGGTAATCCCAAAAAACACAAAATATAATAAAAAGAAACAAGCTTGAATGTTTCATTTCAATCTGCTTTAATTTCATTGACAAATTTAAATCAAATGAAATACGGGAAAACCCACGAGGTTTTTTTCTTTATTTTAATCTACTTTTGATAACACTGAAAACAGTCAAACTATAAATTAATCGCATGGCATTTTCCTACTGAGAGACAGTCGCAGTACTACATTTCTTGAAACCTCGGAAAGAGGCTAAAGCCAAGATCTCGGGCTTCCCGAGAATCTCAAGAAATCTCGTTCGTCAAGACTAATCTATCCGACTATAGTAACGTTTGAGTCAATGGAACGGATCTTCTTGGATCATGACGGGCTTTATGCACATGATCTCAGACGACGGCCGCACTTTTGTAGTTGAAAACTTTCCTGTGACGGATCCTTCTATGACGTGAAATTAAAAGTGAAAGCGACAAAAACAAAATCCATAACGAAATTCTATCAATACTTTTCTAAAGAATGATTATTTCTCCTTTCAGTAATCGACCAGTTTGCGAGTGTTTTTATGTGATTAAAATTAATTGTATTAGACAACTTAAGAATGTCAATTAATTTCTTTCTGACAATGACAAAAAACCGAACTGCTTATGTGTTACACAATTTATTACATTGTAATTTAAAAATAAATTTTTATTACAATAGCGATTACAGGACAACCTTGTAGTTGAATTCTATTCTAAATCAATACCAATGGGAGTAAATCAGTTAACAAACTATTTATTATTATTATTTTTTTAGTCATTTTCCTACATGACTTAAGAGAATATTTATCCCCAATCCCTCAATGTTTATTTTTTGACTTTTTCTTCTTTGTTACCATTTTCAACTTCAAACTTTAAAACAAAACAAAAGCCGTCACACAAAACCTTAGACAAATAAAAATGAACATCAGTTAAATTCCCGTAAAACCGTTCTTGATTTATTTTAAGCCTAATTCGAAGCCAGTCTTTTTTCGTCTCCGCTTACGGCGGTGCAAGCAGCGGAAGAGATTGGCGGGCGCTCTATTGTCTCGTGGGACGGAGTGCATCGGAAGAGACACGAGCAAAGCAGAATTATCGAATCCGAAATTGCCTAAATAGCCTCAGCAATTCCGATTTGGCAAATGAAAAATAGCCCTCAGCAAAAAAAGATTTTGGAGTAAATGATTTAGCAAAAGAAAAAGAAAGATCGGATTTGAGATTCAAAACTTTCGCTTTGATTCAGAGTAAAGAAATCAATAATTAGCACTTACCAGAAGAAAATAAACCAATTCCAAATGAGAAACTGACGCGATTAAAAGGATAAAGTTGGGATTAGCAAACGTCTTTTGTTGGGAAGAGCCTTTATTTTTTTTTCTTTCTAAATTCTAATCAAAATGCTAAACGAAATCCCATCTACCAACCAGAATAAAAAAAGGAAGAAAAAAACAGTTATCTCGCACACTAGCCAATTAAAATTACATAAGTGTTGTTACTAGAAGCTAAGGCCCGGTAGAAGCTTTTTTTTTTGTTTGTTTGTTTTTTTTCCTTACCTTTTGATCATTCGAGTCACTTTTATATTCTAAATACTTGAATATTAGTGACAAATCTGAAAATTGGCAGAACGAAGTGAAAGCACTGATAATATTCCATTTTCAATTTTTCAGTAAATTTTGACGTGTTAGCAGATTTTATTGAACAATTCACCTATAAATTTATATATTATCTTTTAAAAATTTAACAAATAAAGTTATTAACAGTTATTGAAAATAAAAAGCTTTATTTTCTCAATTAAATAATAAAAAAAAAAGGTTAATGCCAAGGGTTTTGATATTCAACTTTCAGGATTTTTCTAGATTCTCTTCTGAAATAATAATAATAGTAATAATAATAACAAAGTTGTTGTTTTTTTTCCCTAAATCATGAAAGAAAGATATACGAGAAGCTTCCATTAATTTTTAAATTAAAAATACCTGCTCAATTCAATCAGTATAATTTTTCCATTTTTAGGGGGAAAAAATAAAAATAAATTTGCATTCAGTATTAGGTAATATTAATATTCAATATTAAAATCCACTCTTTCGATTCCAATCCTTTTCTAAAGGAATTTTAGTCACCTTCAAGTGACAATTTCCCCAGCAGGGACCCTCAGATAAAAAAAATTCTAAATATAAAAGTTAGATCGTCTTTTGTCCGTAACTGTTCAAACCAAGTTTCAAGAAGATCCATTCAACAGTTCAAACGTTATCAAAAAAAGCACCTACAATTTCGTACCTGCCTCACTTTCAAAAGTACGCTAAAAATCGATCCCCAGTGTATCCAATCGATCGATATATATAATAACGATCAACTAGCGAGCGGGGAAAGAAAATCTTATTAAATTGAGAACATTGTTGGTAAATATATCTGATTATTTATGTCGCCTTCGAGAAAAGTAAACTCAAAAGCCAATTCCCAATAAATACATAATAAGGATCCTAAAACTATTAGATATGGAATTTCATCATCATTCCATTAATAAATATGTTATTGGCTTTTATTGCCATCTGTCTTGTAACGCGTTGACTCGGTTACATCAATTGTGAATTACCATCATCTGTTATGAATTATCAAAATGCCGCGTTCAACTTAAAGGGAAAGGAGAATAGTCAATCGCTTCCTTAATAGTTAAAATTTCAATAGGTTTTTTTTTTTGTTTTGCAAATTCGCATTTACAATTTGTCTTAAGAATTTGTCCCTTCTCCAACAGCATCTCATAAGCAAACAAAAATAACCCTACAGTGTGGCCGGATAGTTTACATACTCCCTATTATGTATTATGATTTGTTTGGACCATATTTTTTTTTGATGGTCATGTTAACGACTAAACTTATTTACACATGTTACAAACATGGTTAATCCCACAGCTTGAAGACGTATATCATGGATCGCGTATGGCTACAGCAGGACGGGGCACCTGCTCACTTAGCACTTACTGTGCGCTGGTTTCTTCATGAACCTTTTCCAGGAGCCTGGATTGGTCGCGGAACTCGAGCATCGCCAGCTTCATTGAAATGGCCACCACGAAGTCCTGACCTCACGACGCCTTTGTGAGGAATCATCGAAGCCTACATGTCTGAACGCCTTTATGCTACAAATGAAGAATTGCGCAATGCAGTTGAGGACGCATTTCGAACCATCACACCTGACGTGTTCCAAAAAATGTCAAGTAGGACGTGGCGGCGTAGGAACTTGTGTTTACAGCATACGGCGAACAAACAGATGCATTGGACACTTAATGTGTAAATATTTTTTTAAAATATGACTACCAATTAAAAGGTGCGGGAGCTTCTGTAAAAGTGTTTTTTTCACTGAGGTTGGAAGTTTCACTTAATTTGAGATATTCATCATGCCCCATATTTGAAGAATTAGAATGCGATAACACAGTAAGCGCCATCTATTAAAAAATCTTTTTCTTATTTTCTTTTTTGAATTTTGCAACTCAAAGCCACTCTTGCTCAATATTTAAAGAATTACGGATGTAGATAAGACAGGTAACTGCAATTCAGACAGGAAATGCCAAGACACTTTGCATTTCCTCTTAATGTATTAGGATTCCATTGCAGTGAAGTTAGAACTAGACGTTCACGTTTTCAAGATAGACTTGATCCTACTTTTAAAGCAAACTGTAAGTATCGTATTACCAATAGTATTTGCTTGGCATTAATATAAACTATACGCCAAATATAAAAAAAAATTCTTTATTCCCAAAATATTAACATTAAATTACCTCGAGTGCTGAAATCTGTATTCATAATGTTTAAACACTGTTTAAAGAGGAAGACAATTTTTTTTTGTGAAAAAGTAATACAAGAGAAATTTAGAAATACTGTATTTGGAACACAAACATGGCTGCATTCAACAAAACACTGAAATCACAGAATGCGAGGCTAAAGCTTTAAAAATCAATAATAATAATAAAATTGATTTTTAATAGTCTCGTTCTTTATCACTAATTAAATGGGTTGTTGAGAAATAGTTGTTTAGAAATTATTTTTTTTTGAAAGTAAAATTTCTATAGGTAGGCCTAGTGTATATTAGTGAAAGATTATCTTTAAATGCTTTCACCTAAATTAATTTGTAACAAATAGATAAAATAAATAGAACAAAAACAACTATTAATGTTAGAATACTTGCAATGCACGACCCCAAAATACGAAGTTCGATGAAATGAAATAATGAATCACCACCTTCATGTTTAACAGCTATTAAACAAGACTCGTAATCTACGGACCGAAATTAATAAGTTCATAGTGCAGATTTACCAATGTAGTTGTAGTTTTCACTACAATGTAGTGTACTTTTATCTTTCTAACTAGTTTAAACCGTAATTACGAGTTTTAACGACACCGTAAAAGATTTCTGCCCTCCGAGTCCACTCCTTGGATATGGGTCTGACATTTACCAAAATCAAACGGGATCGTCTGAAATTAACATTCTGAAATTTCAATTTCCTAAAAAACTTAGTAGTTCTTGAATTATCGTAATTAAGGCCGATACAGCGATGGGTATTGGAGAATTGTCAGTCCTAATCCTCTATATCTAATAAGATGTTTTGGACATTTAATACGTTCAAAATATTTCATACTCATTACACACAGCGCTATTTACTGTATCATAACTGGTTAATGAGAGGTGGGGTTGTAAAGCACCACTCCCACCCCCATTTTATTCAAAAATTTTAAGAAACATAGTATTTTGAGCTTTTAATTTGGAAAGCCCCTGCTTTGATCTCCCGTAGCCTACGAAAAAGAATAATATTTTTTTCGGTTGAATAGTAAACCCTCATAACTCTCCCATCCATGGGTGCGCTTATGCTATGTAGTTGAGATGGGCAAAGTCGTTCTTTTTACTGAACTAGTCCAATAAACTAAGTCGTTCTTTTTACCTTAACAACCAAATAAAAAAAAAGGTTTTCAAATACTTTTACAACCAAAAAAAAAAAAAGTTCTCAAATACTTAATATAAAACGAAATAAACCAATTCCAATAGGCAATAGTGGAGTGGTAAAAGAACGAACTAGTTCATTTGAACTAGGTCGTTCATGAACTCTAGTTCTTTTATACGAACTAGTTCACGAACTACTCATCCCTACTATGTAGGTATGTATCTTTTAAATAGGCTTAATCTACAGTTGAATTTCAGTTTATTACGGAAATCAAATTGTAGATATTTGATCAGAAACACACATACGAGATTTAAAATTGCCTTCTAAAGGCTCTTTTCTTCTAACCTTTCTTCATCGTTTATCTGTTTCTTTCCGAAGCACTAATATTGTAAATTATATCAAATACATTAAGGAAAACATATGCTTGTATTCCAATGACAAGTGTTTGTTGATTTCTGCATAAAACCCATTTGTTTCCTGGAAGGGTACAGTTTCGTTTCCGCATGGATTATCTTCCACTGGATATTAATTGCGCCTTACAGTGAAGGTGCTCTCGATGTCAACAACAGGTTGCGGCGTCTGTCTTCGTCATCCTCGCTCGCCTCTTCCATTACCAGTTGCTAGGGCATCGATTGGACGACGCGATGGCAAAAGGGCTCCCACCGGATGACAGCCGGGGACAAAACGAGTCACCGGCGGAATTTCAATGCCTTTTCGATTCAGAATCCAGAGGTCAATTTGGTTCAACTTCTCCAGTTTACGATTTGCGAAAACAACGAAATCAAAAGCAAATGCTGCCCGATGTCAACAGCCAAATTAAAGGTGAAAAACGCAAATTTAAATTTTACTGTTTGTTATCGGAAACTGTTTCACACTTTGGGGTAATCATCATTCTCAGACAACACATACACACACATTCGAACTTGAATCGCTGCTGCATCTCCGAGGATATGTGTCGTCTTCTTTCGATTTCACTTAAATGATTGTAAGTCAAAATACTCCTCATTAATTTACGATGGTAAACTCCTAAGCTTAAATCTACAGGAATTGTTACCGATTTAACAGAATTCCATCAAATAATAAAGGTAGGATAATAACAGTAAATTAACAGAAGGAAATTTAAAAGTAAAACAATTATTTAATTTCTCAACTTTAAAATGACAATAAATACTATCAAAAATGACGGGATTATGAAAATCTAACAAAATTACAACTTTTGATCATTTTCTGAATGTATTTTTATGAAATTTATAAGTTTTTGGAAACCAGAAATTCCTCAAGAGTTAACGTTTATTTATTTTCTAAAGCTAACTTGATATATAAATGGAGAGACAGTGAACCTCAATAACCTTCTCTTGTTTGGAACCGAAACATCTTTTAATGAATTTTCAACTTGATGTCATGTTTCAGTAACCGATGTTTTTACCAATAGGGATTACTTTACGAAGATTTTGCTTCACATGCAACTTTTAATAGTATTCGAAATTACGTAGTCACCAAACTGACTGAAACGGCGTAATTTGTAATGTAGAGCAGTGCTTCTCAATCGTTTTCGCTTTTTTTGCAGAAATACTGCGGCACCAAATCTTGTTCCTAAAAATCCCGCGGCACAAAAACCTTTTTTTTTTTTATTCTTGTAAGACAATCCTTTGAAAAGTATCTAATTAGTAAATATAGACACTAATATACGACAAAAAAAGCCAAATGAAACAGCCTTGGCTCTGGGTTTGTCTAGTCTGCACGCGTGGATCAAATTTTTCGAAAGTATCCTGCATATATCTAACAGGTATGACATTAAATCATGAAAAAAAAACTATGACAACATAAAGATGATGTCAACAGACTAAAAAGTACTATTCAAAATCGCTTCCGAAAAGAGATGGGGCTTCTCGTCGACATACCCAAACCCGGCTTTGGTACGACAAATGACGGGGATATTATGCGGAGGTTTTTTTCAAAACACAACTTTAGCGTCTGATATCACCAGAGTAGACGAAGAGTTAATCCGGCGATTCAGAACCATACTTAAAACAATCGCATGTGGATACGCTTTTAACATTCGAGAGTTCCAAAAATACAGCTCTGATACAGCAGATTGATACGTTGAAAAATGTAAATGGTATTACATGCCGCAAAGTGTGCATAAAATACCTATCCACGGTGCGCAATTGATAAAAGAAGCTGTACTTCCAGTTGGAATGATGTCTGAGGAGGCACAGGAAACCCGGAATAAAGACTATGAAAATGCCAGAGAGCAAGATACACGTAAATTTAGCCGAAAAGATACAATCACAGATGTGATGCATAATCTTTTAATTTCCTTAGACCCACTTGTTAGCAGTCTTCGAGTCAAACGAAAAAGGTGTAAAAGTTTATCTCCTGACGTATTGCGACTACTACAGAATTCAGCAGATGAAGATCAAAACAAAAAAGTATTTGCTTTTTCTAATTAGTAATAAACATTTGCAATAAATGTGTTCTACTGCTTTTAATTTCAATCCTATTTTTATTATTTCGCAAAGATACAACTTGCAAATAGTATATAGGCATGATTCTTAAATTATACATGGCTACTCACGATAAAAAGTAAGTTCATAACGTCTTTTTAGTATATTTACCGCAATATACAAAGAAATATTTTTTTCCCGTAAGATTCTTTAAATCCGAACCACTGTGCGTCAGTGGCAATGTGCTCTGTTTGATTACACCGTAGTTTTTATTATTTGTATTTCTCATTCTTACTTCAGTTTTCAATTTGTGCTTTGTAATTGCTACCAACTGCAGTGTAAAATAAAATATAATAATTACAGGATTAATGGCATACTTTTAACATTACTATCTTATAACCCAGGCAAGCTAGGAGCTAGGATCATAAATGTACAAAAACCTTATACTAAAGTAGCTCGGGTAGCGATTTTAACTTAATGAAGACTGTTAATGAAGCAAATTATAACCACTGCCAGATGAATGTAATTAAATACAATTCTACTGCTGATGGCAAAAACTGTATACGTGATTACTCTAATCCAGTTATTGGGTCACTGACTCAACAGCACGAATTGCAACTAATTTTGGAATGTTTACAAATCCACGATTGAAATCAGAAACTGAGTACACGCTTATGCTTTGAATGACTCGTAAAGAGGGCTTTCGATTAGAAAACACATTCTGCACGTTTCAGGACTCCATTGATCGAGGCCTTTTTCTTTTATTTTTAAAGAAAAATTTACGACCAAGGACTGTTAAAAAATAGGGGTCGGTAAGATAGCATGGGGCCGCAACCAGACTTGCGCGAGCATTTTCTAGACCACCCCGGCGCAATCTATTCTAACGTAAAGGTGACTCAATCTGTACTCTACTCATCATTCTTCAGTGTTCATGAGCCTATCGTGGTGGATTTTGAATTGTAAAGTTTTCAATAAAACAGCTTGTTAGCTTATTATAACTTTTGAATAATTTTCTTCATTCACGAATCAGAAGCCGTTGCGAAGCATTGTGTTTGGTTTACTAATCGCTATCGCTATCTTGTTTAATTGTACAAATGTGCTTTTATGGTCTTATTTAAGGAATAAACACCCATTGTTTAAATCATCGATAGAAAACCACGGTCCTAAAGCTTTTCAACAGGAATTTTTGACATCCTCTCGCGCCACACTTGGAAACGATTTCAAGCATAAAAATTATATTCTAATCAGAACTTCTTAAATCCATCCTCTTCATAGTATTTTAATAAACTTATGTACAAACATAAATTGCTTATATAATTAAGATGTCAAATAGACAATTTCACAACTTTAATAAAGAAATGAATGTGATACATAGACAAATTTTAAAATGGAAGAAAGAAAAAAAAAAACACATTCTGAAGTTCTTAGATCTTTGCTTAAAGAAAGGTAGATTATAAATTGGTTATTTCATTTTATGGAAAAAAAAAATATTTAAGTACTTGAAATTTCAATTGGGGACATTCGTTTCAAATAAAAAAAGACATAACAGACAACCAGATCAGGAGAATTGATATAAATTCATAATGTAATGAGGAAGATTTTATCAGAGAATGGAATAAATATGAAAGAAATTTTAAATTTAAATGGATAAAGCCGAAGTCCTATAGAAAGAATTATAAAAGAATATGATAAAATGAACATCAATGATTGGCAAAGAAAATAAAGAAATGAAAGTTGTCATATCATACATGAATAATCAGAGTAGGGAATTTATAGGAATTGGGTACGAAATATGGATTTAATAAAGTTTTTGAATATAAAAATAAAATAAAGAATATATTGTGTAATAAGGTAAATAATAATATGAAAAACGAAATGCGGATAATTTGTAAAATTGATTGCGTAAATTGTAAGAAGTTCTACATAGGAGAAAGTAAAAGAAACATGAGAAAGAATACATGAACATGGATGTAACGTTAAAAGAAATTAACAGAATTACCAGAAGTAGCGGAAAATTGTTACTCATGACGTAGCCTCTCATACGACAACGTAAAGACTTAGAGATGAGAAAAACACTAGAACAAGAAAAATTAGAGCGCTTATTCATCAAGAACACAAAAGAAAATATATTAACAGGTATGAGGTGGATATAGAAGTGGAAGAATAGTTTGTAAAATGGGGTTAAGAACCTCGGGTTACGAACGACTCAAGTCACGAACATTTCGGGTTACGAACAACGATTTCGAAATTTTTTGTCTCGGGTAACGAACAGTGCCTCGGGTTACGAACGAAGATGAGAGAAAGCAAGTTTTAACGTTGGAGACAAATGATCGTACATTACAAACGAACGCCACGCAGTACCGACATCGCTTAGCGCTAGCCTCGCTTTCATTGACCTTATTACACGGCAGTAAAAGATTTCTTAGCAGTGGCACTGTGTTCAATTTATCTCTTTCATTATTTTCCTTGTTAACCCCATCAATTATGAGTTCGAAGAACGGTAGTGGTGTTGCTAGGAAGCAGAAACGTATAACAGTGGAGGAAAAGAAAGAAATAATTATGAAACATGAAAATGGCGTTCGTGTGTGTAACATCACTAATGAGCATGGCAAAATCAACTATCTCCACCGTTAAAAACGATAAACTAAATCTTTTTTTTTTTTTATTTTACACTTAATTTATTTGATTGTTTTCTTTCTCTTTATTTAATACGTGAAGCACACGTATTTTTTGCGTTTTATCAGGTAAACGACCGGATATTAATAAAAAGGAACGATTCTTTCATCTTGAAACGGATCGTCTCTATTTCATTCATTTCAATGTTTTGGGTTAGGAACGTTTCAGGTTACGAACCGAGTTCTGGAACGGATTAAGTTCGTAACCCGAGGTACCGCTGAAATTGGTATGTGGAAATAATATTAACCAAACAGTTAAATTTTTAAGAATTGTATTACTGATGTAAATTTTTATTCTAATAGTTGGTATATGTCAGTTTACATTCACATAGTTTGTGTGTAAGGAAGCTTCCATTGTATCTTTCATGTCATTCCTAATTTGTCTTTCATACATTTTTAAACCTTGAAAAAGGCAGCGGGGAATGTCTTCAAAAATGTTTTTATTAAATATGTATTTACACATAAAAAATTAGCTTGTCTGCGATCCTTAAATATGCATTAAAGTTTGATGTACATGCACAAACTTCATCGACTGAAATCTTATCTTCACTAGGAAAGTTGAATAAAAACATTGGAGTCAACCTCTTTCGTAATTCAATTCAATTAAAAAAAAGTCATTGTTTTAACACAAAAACTGCTAAAAACTAAAGACCCATTTGATTATGATTTCTAAATTTCCTTTTTTAGTATTTTTTGTTTTGTTTTAATCTTCAGATGGCAATAGGATAGTAGTAAGTAGAAGCTTTATCAAAAATCCAATTCTCGAATTTTCTCTGATGAAGCAATTTCCGGAGGAACCGAAAATAGCAAATGAAGTCGAAGAAGAAACAACTTGGAAAAACCTTGGAATATCACTAGGAGAAAAATTTCGAGGTGAAACTGATGTTATTAAAATACACCCAAGTCGAAAACATCGATCCACAAGCTGGAAACCTTGTAAAAAGAAAAAAAAGATGAGTTACACATGACAGAAACACCTTTCACATACACCCTCGCATAAAGCAATTACTCTCTAAGGCAACGGAGCTTCGTTGATGGATTTTAATTTTTCTGAAAGAATTGGGAAAACGACATGAGATTAGGAGCTAACGCAAGACGGATTAACACTAATACTCTCTGATGATTAAAGAAAAAAAAAAGACATAATGAAAGATCAACAGTTCTTTTCCAACTAATCTAGACCCAGCAACAAGAATACCAAAGGTCACCTTCACGCCAATATCGACCCTATCTTTTCGTAAATGAATCGTTTTGTTGGGAACCAAGGGCTCTGCCCTGTTTCCTTGGCTAATTTGATTACGTAATAAGAAAAGTATGTTTTTCAGAGAACGGTTTCAAACCAGACAGAAAGGACAGGAACTGCCCCGATATTTGATTTCGGTTGCGCCTTTAAATATTGCGCACTAAAAGTTTCAAAACACTTATTGGAATTTAAAATTCATTGGTAAAGCAATAATAAAAATTTCAAGAACTGATAAAATATTTTAGAAGATGCTGCAATGACTTTTCCGAAGTTTTATTCTTTATAGGAAGCAGGTAAACGCTCTTATGCATTTCATGAACTGTATTTTCATTGGACAAATGCTGGAATTTTCAGCTATTTCAACATGTACAGAAACCGGTACAGCAGTTCACGAAATACCTAAAAAAAACTGGGCAAATGTTGAAACAAATATTCATTACAAGATATTTCCTGATTAGACATTTCCTCAGCTGTCAAATTCCATCATGAGGCTACGACATATGTATATATATAAAATTTCCGGAAAACTCAAACGTAGCCTAAGCACGTAAATTAATGAAATTTTATTAAGATTTATTAGAATCACGAACATTTAAGTCATTTAAAATTTAAAAAGCTTGTTATTAATTCTTTTCTTCCAAACATCGAAATGTATGCCTTATTGTTAGTTCAAAACTCTCAATTCATTTCATATTCTTTTATTTTATTTAGAGGGAGGGTTTTTTTTTTTTTTTTAACATAAGTAATGTATCTGAAAATCTGTTTGAAGTTCAGTAGGTGACAAAGAGTTTCAAAATTCCGAAATGTTACTCAAATGCAGAAACAAAGACTGAAATACAAGAATGTAGGTTCAATATAAACAAAGACTGTCAAGAATGTAGGTTCAATATAAACAAAGACTGTCAAGAATGTAGGTTCAATATAAACAAAGACTGTCAGATTATTCGTCAGATTACGGACTTGCAGTGTACCAGAGTAATACCCCCTTGTACCATATGTACATTCTTTTATTCAAAATTCCGAAAAAAGTCCCAGCCATGTAGAGGGAAAATTCATAAAATAAAAATAATAAAGATATCACTAGGTAAGTAAATTTTGAATGGATAGAAAAATATTATCAAATTATTCTGTACAACTAAAATATTACATCATAGACTTAAAATCCGCAAAATTCTGCATTCCAAACGACAAACAAGCTCGAAGGGTTTGGAATAAAGCAGTGGTTCTCAAGCTGAGACAAAAGTGTCGTCGGGCATACACGGAAAAAAAAATATTGGCGAACAATTGTCACAAATGCAAACTGTAGACTTTTCTTCTTCCGTTTTTTTCAATGTAATTCATTATACACACTCAATTTATTTTCTATTCACATTATTTTTTTAATTACATTTCTTTTCAATTAAATATTTAAATTAAACATTTGGACTGCTCAGAAGCCAATCAGATTAAGTCATTTTGTATTAAATTGAAATTTTTTTTTGTAAGTCATAGTCTAATGTTTATACTTTCGGTTGACAAAGTGCCCAAATCACTCCTCCAAGTTTATAGTTATGTTATCTTTCAATAAAAAATTCATTCTCCAAATTTACAAGCTTTGTTATTTTTTGGTACGTAATTTTAAAAAACTAAAAATTTCAAAAATTTGGTTTATTGACTTAATCTGATTGGCTTCTGAGCAGTCCATTTCATCTTCCTTTTTTTATTTTTTTAAATAATAATGAAAATATTATGAAATTCAGGAAGATTTCTATTTCTTTTTTTAAATTACCTCAAATTCTAAGTCTTAATTTTCTGACAAAGATTAATTACTTTGTTTTTTTTTTGTTTTTGTAATCAGACAATGAAAAAACAGATTGAGAGAAAGAAAAATCAGTTCAAAATACAAAGTTTCTTTATTTAACTAGTCTTCTTAAATGAAGACAAATTTGTATTATCCACGAATGTAGATTTACAAGAAGTTGTTGAAAGAACTTAAAATTTATTTTCCTTAAAATCTTTACTTTTTTTTTTTTTTTCAAAACCATAATAATGGCGACAAAAAGCTTACTTTTAATAAATTTTAATATCTGCTCAATACGATCAGTAGAAAATTTTCCGTTTTCTGAAAATCAATCAATCAATCAATTCGTATTGTTTACTGAAGTTCGTGAAATCCCATTAATTCTAATCATATCAAAGTGTTTGCAATCAATGGGGTCAATTGAAGGGCTTAATATCCATTCTTAAATAGCATTGTTTTAATACTTTTCCTGTGGGAATTTCTATCAATTATTCGAGAAGGTTCCACACAGAAAATACGAAAGTCACTTGTTCTTAAATTTACATGCGAAGTTTTAAGAGGATCTATCCAATGGTTCGAAAACTGTATTATGGAAGGAATTACACACCTTCACACACAGCCTCATTTTCATAGCAAAATACGCTGATGGTCCTATGCGTGTAAGTCCTATGCTAACTGCAGAAAATGATCAGATTTTTTCTCAATATTTTTATTCGCGTAGTATTAGCGTCAGTACGGGGACCTTGTTGTTTACTGATGACTTCTCCTGGCTGATAATCGCCAAAGAGCGTGAAACAGCTATTCCAGGAGGATGTCACTTGGTAAACAATTTGCTCTCCCCATTGTTGTTCAATATTTTTATTGTTTGTCGAGTTCGGCTTTAAATCTTCCGTTCTGAACCGACAGGACTTGTCTTCCGTTATCAATTGGGGATACAAAATCTCACAAAGGAAACCGGAGATTACAAAGCGTTAACAACGTATCCCTCCCCGATGGTTTTTTTTTAACGCTCTCTCCAAAAACCACCACAACAACAAAAAAGAAGAAGAATGCTTCCGCAAACGGCATCGCGATATCTTCCGCCTCCGATGGTGCCTCAAAATCTTATCGTTAGCACGAGCTCATCGCAACGGTAACTTAAGGCTTAAAGCTTAAACAGAAAGCAGTCATTCAACGACGACGACCTTTTTTTTTTATGAAAAAAAAAAAAAAAAAAAAATACCTTTTTTTCGTGCGTGAGAATACAAAGCATCTCAATTCCCTGTCACACATCTCACGAAAACAAAATAGATAATCTTAGAGATTTCAGAATCATTACTAACAAAAATCACACTCAACAATAGAACAAAAAATAATAATAGTTCCTAAGTTCACTTGATGTTATACTTGTCTTCATGCTTATAAAAAAACATTCAAGAGCTAAGAAAATTATTAATAATTTAGATTTTTCAACATTAAAACCGGATTCTGAGACCTTTAAATGAAATCAAATAGCTTTTCTCTTAATAAACCACTAAGACTGTAGCTAATTCTCCTATCGGAATTACACTGTTAACAGTCATATTGCCAAAAAGAAAAAGTTCAAATTCAAATGTAAGAAAAGACGAAACTTTTTGTCTAAAAACTGCGTTCAATGGTTCAAAAGTTGTGAGAGACACACACACAGCGTAAAAGTAATCTTGTAAAGTCATTCTTTCGTTATGAAAAACCCAAAAAATCCCTTCATGTAATTAATAAGCACTGAGAAAATCCAAAATAGACAAGCACTAAAAATAGGTACTTTTTTTTTTAACTTTCTTACCTTGAAGTATTCAGGGCTATTAAGTATATTCTTCAGCTTGGCGCCGACATGTTTTTGACTGGCGAAACCTTCCAACATTGTTATTTCAACACGCTAACTTTTAATCAATAAGAAAACAATCAAGCCGCAATCTCCAATCAAAAAAAAAAAATCAAAAAAATAAACAGTATTTTTTCCGGCAAATTGTTTATATAGAAAAATATAGAGTTGTTTTATCCGAAAGATATAATATTCCTACGTGGAAGTTGGAAAATCTCCAATATGTAATATTCAAAACAGTACTTCAATTAACAAATTCAAAAAGTAAAAAAACCTTACAGAGTAGATTCCTTTAAAAAAATTATTTTGGTACTGTACGAAGCCACTCAAGCAACGCCTGTTGCATCTCTTCATCACATTGTAAATGCTTTCCACCAACAATGGACTAAACATGTGGTAATCACTTTAGGGACGAGATCTGGCGAGTACGGGGGATGTGGAAGTGTAGGTCTTTGATGGTCGTAACTGTTGCACGAGCTGAATGGGGCCGAGTATTATCATACTGCAGAATCTGAGAAATTGCCGTCGTTTGGATTTGATTGCAGATCAAAGATAATTCCGAAGAAGATCTGAATACCAGGCACTGGTTACAGTTTCCTCTCTAGTAACGTACTGTTCCAAAATTACGCCTCATTCATCCCAAAAGTGTGTCAGCAGAACCTTTCCAGCAGATGGACGAGTGCGTCGAGAAGAGTCTGTCACACAAGTGACGCCGTTTCTGAACTTGCTCTAGTGACGGAAATGCGCCACGATATTGGGACTTCATTCATCCTGTGTTGTGTATTGTCAGCGTTGGGCTTAATTGGACCATTCTTGTTTGACACAACTGTAATCGTTGCCTGTTTATTTGAAATTATTGTGGGAATTCGCCATCCCATGCATTGCGAGGAGTTTAGGGATGAGGAGAACTTTTTTTTTCAGTAAGAAAAGAGGATTTCCCAACTATCATCGTGATGTTAGAGCCTATCTCGATAAAAATTTGCCTAACAGATAGATTGGGTGAAGAGGTAGCCTTGAGTTCATCAGATCTCACGCCAATGGACTTTTTCTTATGGGGAAACCTAAAAGATAATCTTTATCGCGCAAAATCTGCAACAATCGATGGAATGAAAGCAGCCATTCAAAGAGAATGCTCCAAAATCTCAAATGAACTGTGTTATCAGTGTGTGACCCAAAACGGCTATCAGTTTCAACACTTCCGATAACTCAAAATAATTAATTATACATCGGTCCTCTTTAATATGAGTCATAAATCTTGGATGTATCTTAATTGACATTGAACTAGTAATATTCAATGCATATACATTTCTTTGTGACATCCGATATTTATACAAAATGTATCAAAACACACGATACAAATTTTAATGGGAGATAGGGAGCACCAAGACAGATCTTTTTTATCTACGAATGTATGTCAGCTGACGGTAACCTTCGGTGCTGTGGGCGCTACTGCCTGGCCAGGATAGCCAGATTTCACATTTTTCAATTCCTTTCTCTAGAGACATATGAAGAACCTCGTGCACCAGACTCCCGTTGCCCCACATGAAGAACATGTCCCAAGAATTGCTGTCGCCGCAGCAGTTTGCGAAAAGTCGGCAATTTTTCAAAATGTACAGCAATCAATTGCTTCGGTACTGTCATGCATGCGTTGTTGTTGTCAGCCGCAACTTAGAGCACCTTCTTTGATTAAACACGTTAACACTTTTTCCTTTCATTTACAGAGATAACACAAAAGTAAAAACATCCTTAATTGAAGGAAACTTCATGTATTTTATGGTAATGACTGTACATATTAATCAGTCCTTGTACGGATCTGTGTGCAGTGACATATTCTCGAAGTTAAGAAGTATGTCCCGAACCCCTGGCGCCAAAGAACTGAGTGATTACCAAAGAGGATGTATTGGATAATACGAGGATGGTATAAGCCAGCGGGAAATTACTCTAAAGCTGAATATTCCGCTGTGACTGAAGTGCAAAACAGAGAAAGAGGTAGTGTACCATACTGCTAAAACGAGATCCAAAAAGACTTCGGGAAGCTTCGATAGGCCAGTCACATGACATGAATCCGATAGAACATGTCTAGCCTATGCTTGATCGTGTAGTGACAGTATGTTTTCCGTAGAGAGTTTCTTTAAAATGTTAGCGTGCTGAGTGGGCCAGTATTCCACAGGACCGGACAGCAGAACTCACTGATTCCATGCCCGACCGGATGAAAGCTTTGAAGAAATCACAGGGCAGACAACTAAGTTTTAATGTGATATTTGGCATTTGTATCAAGTTGATATTGTGAAACAAAAGACAATGTCCGAAAATCACGCTGTTTAATTACTTAACAACCATTATCTCTCTAGGTTTGGTTTTGTTGTTCCATATCTCCCCTCTAGTCAAGTGCAGGGCCGCTAAATAGTGTCCTCTAGCATCGAGGGTTACTGTCAGAGGACGTCGTCAGACGAAAACGCATCTTGTCTTGGTGCACCCTATCACCCATTAAAAGTTCTTACAGAATTTTGATGTACCCAGTATGTGCCCCGTTAAAGAGTCCTGAACTTCTTTGCTTTAGTACATTCAATCCATACTAAAATGCATTTTATGTGCACAAGTTTAGTGTATAATCCGTTCCGAAATTTGGTTATCACACCCATGCTGAAGCTTAACTACAGAATGGATACTTTCGGGTTTTTTTTTTCCTGAATTTAGGATTCAGGAGCACATTTCTTTTCAATTGAAATCTCTACCATTCAAATTCTACCATTAGAATTCCTTATTCTTTGCTAGCTTGTCTTTTATTTCAAACCGGTGTTTCGAATGGCGGCGAGGCTGCAGAAGCAAATACCACCCAACCATAAAAAGCACAGAGGTTTTTTTTTCTTTGGCTGGCTGTAGAAGCTTTATTAACTCATTTGTAATGCAGAAGATACGGAAGCCAAAGAGAAGAACGGGAACTTCCTAAGAATTCATTAATATTATATCTACAAAAAAAAAAAAATGTTAAAAGACGGAACAGTAAATGGGCCGTATAAAAAGAACAGATGAAGCGGAAAAGAACAGCTAATCTGAAATTTCCGCTAGGCTTCCAGATTTTCTTATGATTTATAGTTAAAGCTTGAAATGATCTACTGAGATTTAAATAACTAATTAAAAGGAGGGGAAAAAAAAGGATTTATGTAAATTTTTTAACTAAAAGTCATAGTTAATCAGTAAAAAAATAAAAAAATGCAAATGGTTGAAACGAATTTCTTCTAACTTGGAATTTCAAAATATTAATGAATAAATTTGCTGGATAAGTTTGTACGTTTTGAATACAATTCTCAGGGTTTAAACTATTATCTGATTGGAATTTTGGTCTAAACATGCAAAACAACTTAAGAAAAATGTATGTTTGCCTCCTACAATGTGTAATGACAATACATACAGTATACTGTGAGATCTGGCTTTGTTAATTCGTTGGATTTTTCGGCACAAAGGTAACAACAAAAGTAAAACAACAATAGAATTACATACAGAAGAAAAACTACAGAAAGAAAACGCAGTCATACAATTCAATAGAGGAAAAAAAATGGAGAATAACGATGAGAGAGAATAATAAACAACAAAGAGAAATGCAGAAATTAATAAATATACCGTATAAGAAAATTGCAACACATAAAGTTAAAGGAATAAAATACAAAAGCTAATGGATATACAGGAAAAAGAATAGAATAAAAAGGAAATTGAATAGAATAAAAAGGAAATTGAATAGAATAACAGGAAAATACAGGACAGAATAAAAAGGAAATTTAATAGAATAACAGGAAAATACAGGACAGAATATCAAAGCAAAAATATTCTGCTTTGAAAAGCAGAAAACAAAAAAGTCGTCAAAATATAAAATAATAAATAATAAAAAAAAAAAAAACGGAAAGTATTATCAGCTAATCTTCGCTAGAACTGCTCTTTACACCTGTATTTTTCCAAAACAAGTAGAAGTATAACATATTACTTGCAGGAGTAAAAAATATTATTCTGATTTTATTATTATTACTATTCTTCCAGTAATAAAAGAAGCCAATGACAGTGAAGCACAAGCATACGAAAAAAAATAATACCTAAACGTTATATTTTGTTTTTGGTTTTTGTTTTGTTTTGTTTTTTTACACTGCTAATAAAGTGGACTTGAAATTCAGAGACTGAAATGTTATAATACTGCTGTTCGTGAGTGGATGGTTCGAGAACGAGACTAGAAGTGGTAAAAGACGACTAAAAAAAGAAAGAAAAGAAAAAGAGAAATGGAAAGAAGAAAATGATAAACACACAGGAATTACAGTAATGGAGAGAAGAGACGAGATTAAAATAAGACACCCTCTTCATTCAACAGCAATTTTAAAATGGCTGGGGAAAACAAAAAAACTATTAATTGATAGGCCTGGAGGTTTAATTTATTGCGTGCTTATAAGTAGCAACACCATTTTGCTTTTGTAATATGAAAGAAGAGTTTTCAATTTAAAAAAAAAAAAAATCCTCTTTTTAATTCCAGAGCTTATTTTCCTCGCGATGTTAATAAAGGAATGCTGCTGTAGCTTGAATGTTAAATCGCTACATTATCGGTGGCAGGTATTCAAAAGAAACGACGACTTTTTCCTCCGGTTCTTTAGAATGTGTTTGTCGAGTCAGCAAATCCGAGAGGGCTTTGGCAACTGGAGAGGCTCTAGTCGCGAGTCGTATGGATTCTTGTGATTTCTTTTCACTTGGGAAAACGAAGAAATGACTGTCGGACGAACAGGCAGGAAATCGATGACAAAGATCCCGATACACAGTCAAGAGATACAAAGAGCCACCTAATGAAACTGTAACGATTTCGCCAAGAAAACTCATACATATGAACAGCGACATCAACGCCTAACTACTGGAGCGATTTTAAAACAATTATTTCTAAACCCTGGCGTATTAAAATAAAAACATTCTTAGGGGTAGAGTCGGAGCTCGTGCTAATTCACCGAAAACCTTTCAACTCTTTTCATTCCTTTTCTGAGTTGCGAGAGGTGAAACCTCGAAACAGAAATACCCTGAGATGGTTAAAAGATTGGAAACCAATAAAACTTTTAGCAATTCGAAGGTGAAGGGTAGGACCCTGATTTTCTGAAACGAAAGATAGAATTGGATGGTGAATTAATGAAAACGAAACATCTAGAAAGAGAATGTAATAAAGTTCAACTTCGGAAGCTCTTGTGAAAGAGTTTGAGCAGATAAGAAACCTGAAAAGTCGAATTAGGTGCCTTTTCCTCTAATCTGATAAACGCTTGTATTCGTAACGCGGCAAATGTTAACGAGTCAGGCGTTTTTTAAGGATGATGCACAGTAAAATCCATATGTACTTGAACTTCTATCTATAGATATAAGCGCAAAAACATCTTCGCCGTTTGCTTTAACCAGTGCAGATTAAACGAGAGGAGTATTAAGCCAATCAGATACCCCAAATTCTTCGAGGACCAATTTTAAGGAAAGGAGCGTTGCCAAACATTTTTCTTATTCGAACTAATATTTTTTAGCTTTTTTTCTTAGTCAATTTTCCTAGAGTAACGAGACTTCCTTTTATGTGAATGTACATACGATTCCTCTTAAGAACTTTTCAATAGCAGAAAGCATCTTTTTAAAAGTACATTAGTTACGTACAAAAGGTGATCTAAAATTTCTAATTGAAATTTTTTCCGTGTTGACCCTTGCGGATTACTATAACATTTCCTCGGAACAGCATTAAAACAAACAATGAATGTCTACGTGTCTTACTGTAATAACTTTCAAAACTGGATAACTTTTCTACTGCTGGGCTGTCGCCTCCTGGGCTTGTGTCCCAACACTGATTCCTAGGAGTATTTTTCCGAAAACAACTCAAAGCAAGCTTATCCATGTTTCTCAATTGTAAAGCCTACTGGTTCGATAACATTTTTCGCCTTCAAATTTTCCATTTCTGTTGCTGCAAATTACGGCTAAAAAACTAGCAAAAGCGTTTGCAAAAAATAAAAATGCAAAATGGATTTCAAAACGGTTTACGCCTTTCGTTGTCATGGAAATTCTTCTACTTTTTTTTCTTTTTTATTTGTATGTATGGATAAATTTTCAAAGCTAAACGATAGATTGGCTCTTTTCCGTCAACATGTAAGCTAAGTTTCAAGATCTATTACTGCCTCAAAAGTTGTTAGGAAAAAAAGAGGGAGGGAGTCACAAAATCGATCTATTTAGGGGTATGTGTATAAATAAAACCAAACTTAGATTGTTAAACTTCCTAATTGAAAGTTAAAAAAAAAAAAAAATTAAATAAAAAACCCTCTGCATTTGTTTCAAATTGTCTTCCACTTTTCAATTAGCACAGGTAGCACAGCTTGAAGCCGAATGCAGCGCAATAATTGTCCCAATTGTCGTAGGCAAATCCCACTCAATTTCGCCCAACTGCGAGGTGCGTGTGTACAGCGAAAATATAATTAGGATAACGCATGAAAACTAACCAGCTGTGCGGGGCGAAACATGACAAATTGGTTGTACAATTAATTGAAAACGAGCCGGGGCTTCCCGGTGACCCTCAAGATAAGAGATTTATTTATGGCCTGTGGCGGCCAATGTGCAAGTGATAGCGGCAACCAGTTCATCATGCAGCTTGATTAAGTGTCCCCGAAACAAAGGTGTAAAAGGAGGGCGGGCGTCGTAGAGCCTTTCTCCCAAGGCGCTGTCTTATCAAGATCGTCGAGACACCGCCGAAAATTAAACCCAAGTTCCAATTTCCTCCCGTGGTAAAGAAAGAAGAGTTGCTCAAACTCACGAGATGCTACAAGCGATAATAAGGGACGACGAAACCCCACCCCCGACTTAAGATGGTGGAACACAAACAATTCATTCTAGAGATGTAGTGAAAAGAATTTGATGGAGTCTCATGATTTTCTTTAGAAGATGTTATCACAGTGTAAATATTATAATGACTAAGACTCGCTCTTATAACCTTCTAAAAAGATTTCCTAGACGCTTGTCGCGATCACAGCAACTAATTACGATTGATGAGAACCACGACTCATCAATCAAAATAAAACACTATTTAAAAAATGATTACACCACGGACCCAAGGTACTTAGCAATGCAAAATAAAAATAATAATAAATAAAATAAATAAATATTCGTAGAACCTTACTTTCCATTAAGTCCTAAAGAAATACAAACACGAAGAGTCTCAACAGATCCTGACTCAAGCAAATGCAGGCAACTGCAAACCTTTTATTAATGCATCCAAAATTCTGAAAATTTAACTAGGAACTTGGGATTTCTATTTTCTTGTTTTTAATTTTCAAATTAAATCTCAAAACCAGTAAATTTTACTGGGTGTTTACCAGGTATTACTCGTATTTCCAACTCAAAAAAAATTGACGCAAACCTGAAATGAAAAAAAAATTGTAAAATAATGATTTGTATTTAAAATATTCAGTATTCATGCAATAGTTAATTTTAAAAAAAAAATTTAATCGTACACAATTTTAAAAAACACAATTGTTATTTTTTTTTTTAAATTAACTATTGCACTAATAATGAACATTTTAAATACAAATCATTATCTTACGAATTTTTTATCATTTCACGCATTTCTCAAATTTTTTTAAGTTGAAAATACCGAGTAATACCTCGAAAAAACCCCAAAAATTGACTGTTTTTGAATTTTAATTTAATTAATTACAGAATATTCTGAAAATTAAAAACAAAAGAAAATAGAAACCCAGATGCTTCACAAGTTAATATTTAAATTTTCAGAATTTTAGGTGCATGGGAAAAAGAAATATATAGAAGAAATAAAAGGCTTGCATTCCCTGAATTTGCTTGAATCAGAACCTCAAGCATTTAATTATTTTAAAATAATTATTTATTATTGCTTAGTAACATACTGTCCGTTTTGTGAAAAAAAAAAAGAAAAAAAAAATTTTGCGGTATTAACTTATGTTGTCTAAATCCAATGTGATTGTAATGATAATTACATCATGCGAAACAGAATTAATAAAGGGTTTTAAATAAGCAATTTATACATCGATAGAATTTCATTGTAACTTATCTAAAAGCTTTTCTGTAAGAATTTTTTCACCTTCGAATTTCTCATCAGATATTCACACACGAAACAAAAAGGTTTGTAAGTACAAAAATTTGATCGTCTCTTCTTCATAAATAAGCATTCTAAGTTTCGAGATGATCCAGTCATTAGTTAAGTACTTATTAGGAAGGAAACACACAAACAAACCACTGGATGGATTTTAGGAGCCTTTTACTTTCCTAGGATTGTAGGCTAATAAGAAAGAAAAGAAAAAATGTTGAAACTTCAAAAGATAAGACGAAAGAAAGTTAAGAAGCTTAATAAAGTCAAGAAATCTCACAGGTAAAAAAATATTTTTTTTTCCCCCTCCGCTTACATTTGGAATGCAAAACGAGAAACTGATGAGAAGATTTACTTCCGGGGGTCTTCTGCTTCAAGGGTTGCTGCAAAATTGGAAAGACAGTAGCATCTGAAAGAGAAAACGGAGGAGGGGAGCAGAGAAAGAGGCCAAAGTAATTCCACAGAAAGAAATCCTGTCCTTTTAGTTGATTCCAAAAAGAACGAAATGTGGAACCATAATTCGGACTGAGAAGTAAAGAAGAACCACCCGCAATCAAAAACGTTTCTATTTATATAAAGCATCGTAGAATTACAAAAGTAATAATGGAAGTGAATTCAGGCCACGTTAGAGTGAGCTTTAAAGAAACTAAGGAAAACAAAATAAGAAAATAATAATAATAATAATTATAAATAAATAAACTTACGAAACAAACATTGAGAAGTCTTTAGGAGTTGAAGGACTTCAAATGCCGTTAGGGCACAGTCGAGTGGTCAGGCGACGGTCTGCCATGCGGCTGATTCGACCGAATAAGAGTGCAAATCCCGACGTGGGCTTGGAATGTTTTCTGATTGTTTTACTCTTTCTTTCAATGAGTGGTTCTGAATTCCATGTCTTGTTCCTGGCTTTGCAGCGTAGGCTCTGTCACTCTTGCTCCATTAAAAATCACACACTGAAACGTGCGCGCGGTCAAAGAAAGAATAACGCAATCCTTCAGAAATCTTACCGTGTATCTTTTTGAGATTTCTTGTCTGTTTCAATCTGTATATGCGCATCACGCTAAAACGGCTAGATCGACTTTCTTAAAAGTAATATCCGTACTTCCGGTCAATTTTAAAATATGGTTACAATTGTTGTTATTTTGATACTTACTCATCTCAAAAAGAAATAAGATATGTAGTTCTTCACATTAAAAGACAAACGCATTTAAATACTCAAACAGTTAAATATTTTGATTCAATATTAATTCCATTTTTTTAAAGGCACGATCGTTATTAAAACTCTTTAGCTCACAAGGTTTAAATAACGGCTGATTAGCTTTTATCTTCTCAATTTCCGTCTGACAAAGGCAAGCATAAGACAGCCGTCAGATTATTTTTAAAATTTTAATGTTTATTTTAATATTTAAGCATTTTGTCCTTCAATGTGAAAAACTACGCACACATTAAATTTGGTTTTTATGAAAAAAAAAAATGTGTACGAAATTTCTCTAAAAAACAGTAGAAAGGGCGCTTCACATGGATCCGAAAATCGGACAGCGGATCTAAAAATCGGACGTATTCTATTTCACTTAAGGGTTTACTTACATCATTTTATTTTATTTCTCTGAAATGCATATTCGTCTTAAGGAAACCAAAATGCTACTTTGATTTTAAGAAGAAAAGTACAAAGACACAGAAGCCGTTGTTTGAAATACAGTGAATTAAATACAGTGAATTCTCCGAAATGAATGTTCGTCTTAAAGAAACCTTTAACTGAAATAAAGAGTACGGCCGATTTTTAGATCCGCCGTCCGATTTTCGGATCCATGTGCAATGAGTTTTAACTCGTTAAGATTCTTAAATCCTACAATAATTAACTTTAAATTTAATGTAAACGCTGCCCCCTATTGTGATTCCGAGGAATCAAAATATGTAAACCACATCTCTCTAAATCCTCATCTCAACTGGTTAGACTGCGATAACCGTAAATTTCTTCATCCAATTTTTGATCTAAACTTGAAGGATTTTCTAATTAGTGAATTAAAGCATCGCGAATTAATCATCACTATTATTAAAAAGCAATCAAAGTTCTTCGAAAAAAATAAAAAAATAAATAAAAATTCACGCTGCACTGCACAACTACTCCGTAATGCTGGAAAACCAACACATTGGCGATCGTTTGTCAGTGACTTCATTGTACTCATCAGCTGCCAACTGTGTGAGATTACGAAACTAAAAGAATTAAAATGCGGGGAGATTCAGTAAAGTAGAAACCACAAATTCTGAAGTAAAGATCCCTTTCATATGAAACGTTCTGCTCCTCGCTTCCATGGCGTTACGCTTCATCTCAAGACCCGAGAATATCTCACTGATATATGTGATGTTGTCTACATGAAAAGCCTTATAAAAAGCGAAAAATATCTTTTTAAGAAAATTTTATTTTTAGTCAGGCCTATTTCTTTTATTATCAAAATCTAACCGCTATAGCTATTCATATTTATGAAGTTTCCAAATACTACGAAAACGATAACCAAAAAAACAGTCACATGAAATCAATCTTTCAAAGCATCTCAAACATTAAGTTTTTTTTTGTTTTTTTTTTAATTTTCGAACAGTTAAAATTCAGTTCTTGAAGCCAGTTCTTCGTGTATCTATTTTAATAATAAAGATGCTAAAAACTGCAATTCCTAAATCCAACTTTAAACATATGAAAATCAAAATTTGAAAACGAAAAAAAAAAATAAAATATATATATATTTGCAAATTTGATTTTCATATTTTTGATTATATATATAGTACTAAGTAGTATTTATCCCTCCAATTCTTAAAACAAACTGTCAGAGATCGTGCAAGAAAAAAAAATAACATTTTTCCGCAGTTCAAACACAATTGCTAGTATGTCTAGAGCAAATATATATTTTTTTACAAAATAATTAAAAAAATAAAAACAATGGTTTGCACTCTTAGAAGTTTTGATATTTAACATACAGTGATTTTGTCAAAATGACTGGGAAATTCCTAGTATATATTTTTAAAAGATATAGAATCAGTAAACAAATTCAAAATGATGAAATTTACATTTCAATTGAATTATGATTTGATATAGCGATTTCTAAACATTTTTTTGCTGTTTTCTACTTTAGATGCTTCAATTTCTTCATGGTTCAGGGTAAGGTGAATAAATATAGTGGAAATCAAGTTTTTCTATGTAGAGGCCTAAAACGTTTATAAAGTTTGAAGAGGGGAAAAAAATCCAAATTAAAATAAATATTTAATTTTTAAGTCGAACTACGCATGTTCACCGTCAGTCTGTAATCAGAATAACATTTGTATCCCAGGATATTGAACATTTTCGAGATACTATAAAGACATTCTGTGTAATAAAGTATCTGATCAGTATGTAAGAAGCAAGAGAAAACCAAGTACAATATCATTAAAGCGAAATAACTGCAAAAAAAAATAATAGGGAGATGTAGAAAAATATATCTACCCTGTTAATTTGTGTAGAAATTTAGCCCATATAATTTAGGCCTCAAAAAATAAAGACAAATAGAGAAGCTTTAAATTTAGTATCAATGTCTTTTCGTACAACTAGTCTGTCTCTTATAGTTGAAAGGAATATGGTAACTCTAAAAATTAAACTAAAAAAAAAATAATACACATTAAAAAAAAAAAAAAACTGAAACTCTAAGAAATAAATTATTATACAGGAAACACAAGTAACACAAACTCTTATCCAAACATTACTACATTTCATAGAAAGTAGCTAAGTAATTGTAAACATTGCCTTTATTTGTTTGTTTAAATTACTTAAATTGCTTTGTAAGAAATTGGAAGAGAAGTTATGCCTGAAGAAGCAGAAAAAGCTACTTTCTGTGTAATGTAGTAATGTTTGGTTAAGAATTTGTGTTCCTTGTGTTTCCTGTATAAATTGTGAAAATTTCATATATATATATATATATATATATACAGTGCAACTTGGATAATTCGAACGTCTTTAATTCGAAATCGTGGTTAATTCGAAGATTTCTCTTGGTCCCTTGAATTTCTTATTAAATCAATGTTAAAAAATCGTGGATAATTCGAAGTTCAACTTCCTTAATTCGAAGTTTTTCATAAAAAATTTCGAATCATAACGACTTTTCGGCGTTTCATCGTTAAGAAATTCGACATCTGACAACTAAAATCCCCTTCCCGCCACCGTTCGACATGTGACGCTTCAGACGCCATTCGAGCTTCCTGCTGTCAGTGTCGCCATGTCTTTCAGTAAACTACGCGTGTACAAGACTTTAACGTTCGCTGAAAAGGTCGCCGTCATTCGCGAGATGGAAAAAGGTGTGAAGAAGAAATGCCAAATCGCCAACGGGATAGCACCGAATTTCGTCGGTACATTGAAGGACAAACCAACGTAAGTGAAGCTGTTTCCAATCACTAAACATGCTTGATGATTTTGCTAACCTTAAGCGACTGAATTCTACAAAACAATCAGACATTGCACAATTTTTTGAAAAACTATAATTTTCTGTGTTGGATGTAATATGTAGTGTAGCTTACGTAATATAAATCTTATTTTGTTTACATACATATAGTGTTTAAGTCTTTCATACCATGATCTTTCTGAATAAATATTTACTTATTGACAGAATAATCTTTTTAAGCATTCAGTGGACCTGAAATTAAAGTTAAAAGATGTAACTTGTTTAATTCGAAAACTTGGATAATTCGAAGTTTTGTAGTGGTCCCTTCAGCTTCGAATTATCGAAGTTGCACTGTATATATATATCGTTTTAATGTGGTGGTGTATATTTTTAGGCGCTTCATTTAATTGCGCAAAAAAAATTCAATGAGGCTAGCGGAGGATAGCCCGTGAATTTCTATATTTTATTTTTTAGCGATCCATTTGGAAGCTATTGTGATAGTGACCAAAATCGGTAGCTATTGCATTTGTCCTGTCCATCCGTCCGTCCGTCTCTGTTCACCCCTAACAACAGGAAGGTCGGATCGACAAACGGATTTCACTATTGTGTTTCGAGGCACAAACACCGTAGGAATAGGGTATTTTCAGGGTCCAACACCCCTCCATGTTCGAGATATTTGGCATTGTTTTCATTGGATTTCCTCTATTAGCTTAAATGTTAGAAATGCAACATCTCATTTCAGTTGTCAGCTATAGTTTGGTGCTTAAGGTCTCAGTAATATACTGAGACCTTAAGCACCAAACTTGTTAATGTGTGTTTTGTTTTTTTTATTGTCTTTAGTTTTGGAGGTACCATTCCTTTCATAGACTGAGATTCTATTCACCTCCGTGCTGAGACCTTGTTGTTTAGCTGGTAACTATTATCAGTTGATAATCGTTAATGAACGTGAAATAGCTATCCTGAGATGTCACCTAGCAAAACATTTTTAATATTTATTTTTTTTTGGAGAAGACAGACATAGAAAACAAGTAAATAAAAAAATTCCGAATTTGCATTTGAGTGTCGGCGTAAACAAAAGGAAGTACCGTGGATTCAGAATATTTATAATACATGAACTTCCCAACAACGAGGACCGAAATATCCAAGGCGCTTCAATCGAACATTTCCGGTTGCCGACTGTTACCTCAACATTTCACTGTAAATGGAATGCATCAAATAAGTGTATTATGTAACAAAATAGCCAACATGATTGGTTTCCCTTCTACGACAAAGTTCCTCTCTTACTATTAACTACAGAAATAGATGAAATCAACGAAATTCATTGAGAAGAAAAAAATGTTACATTTCTCTCAAACATTCTTATCTCCAAACTATTGTTCTGTCCTCGTCATCTTCCTAATAATTTCCTAGAAGTTTTTTTTCTATTTAAGTGACTGTTGCTTAAATAATTTGCTTTTTGTGTGTATTTATCAGTTCAGTAACAGCATCGTCCTTGATGAGATAGTAGCATATAATATTGTATTGTTCAACAGTTTTCAACTTCTGTTCAACCTCCGTTTCAGCTGAAACTTTTGTCGACAGTATGGAGTCTATAAACAACGAACAATCTTATCTTAAAAATGTTAAATTTGTATGCAAGTAGTAGATTGCTCATAGTATAGCACCAGTAGTACGATAAAGCGAAACATTGTTACTTATTACTATAGTTCTGTCAAAGGAATTGAATGAATAGTTGATTAGACAGGAAGTTTTCCAATTAGAGATGTTTCATGGCGCTAATCATGGGCGTCGTGTGGATAACAGGTCAACGGACAAAATCCTAGGGGCACAGAGATCTGCTGACAAATTTGACGTCATCTTGATCCGATTAATGTAAATGTAGTGGACCCATTTTTGGCATATTTTCACCCGCTCCCGATACTAATATACACCAAAATCCAACATCAGTAAATATTTTATCATATTACAGATTCCAAATTTTGATGAAGAACTTAGACAGTGCATCTTAAGAATAATTTCGTATTTTAACATAGTTTCTATTTTTACAACATCTCAGATTTAAATAGATCTCTGGAAGAGTTTCTATTTTTACAACATCTCAGATTTAAATAGATCTTCTGGAAGGGAGGGGGTGCTGCCTAAAACGAGAACGTCCAATCATCAATCATTTACGATGCACCAATCAGGAGTCTTCCGCAATGGCCCGGAAAAGATTTACCAAAGGGATCAGATTACAAGCAGAACGCAATATCAATCGACCCTCATCTGTTTCTCTATGCCGCCATCTTTTCCAAACTTCCTTGTTTTCTAAATGGCTTCACAATAGAAAGCAATTTCGCTCGTCCATCTGCGCCCTCGTCTCACAGCTCACTTCTGCAAGAGGAGAAAATGCCATTCCACGAAAACAGCTCAAGTCTTCCATCGCTTCTTCAAAGCTATCAAAGAATATGACCTTTTATAGAATTTATAAGAAATTTATCACCACTTTCCTGTTTCCTGTTGTGGAACTGCCTGGCAGACAGGAAGGTTTTTTTTTTTTTCTCCTCCTTCCATCTCAGGAGAACTTATTTTCAATTCGACGAATTTAATAAGTATCAGTGGGTTTTTTATTTTTTTTTATTTTTACAAAACAGGAATCGTTTCAGATAGATTAAATTTTGAGTCCGAATCTTGAAATGTTATGATTGACGTTAGAAGATTTCCAGCATCAAAAGATTCTGTTTCAAACAAGAAATTAAGAAAGAACTCGTAGTCCACTTACTTACAATTTTTATTCTTATTTGCATTTTTAAATTGAGAAAACAACCTTAACTGAAAAGTCTCCAAAATCTGTAAATTATAATAACAGTATCTTCAAATTTTTCTTAGGTTGAAAATTAGCTACATTTTTTAATTAGCTATGAAATTAAGCTGACAGAAATTCAATTACTTTAACGCATGCGCAAAAGTAATTACGAAACTGACAATTCACTGTTTTTGCTTCTAAAGCTTTAGTGTGGGAATCTTTTGTCAGTTTCACAAAAATCCACACACACACAAAAAAAAAAAAAAAAAAAAAAAAAAAAAAAATTATCTCGCTTTAGATGAAAAAGATCGACTAATGTCCATAAACACCTGCCAAGTTTCAAGAAGACCTGTTCTCCAGTTGAAAATTTATTAACATGTAAGCACAAAGACCTACTGATGTTATGAGACCCCTCACTTATATTACAGTAATAAAACTTTACACAAAGCCTACATTTCAAATGTGAACCGCCAAACTATCAAATTATTATTTATTTAATTCATGTATGTATATATATATATATAAATAAGAGATAAAACATCATTTGACATATTTTAATGGAAACTTGTTGAAATAATTAGTTATTAATATTAGGTTTATATCGAGGCTGAACATGCAAAGCGTGCAAAGTCTCATAGAATTGTCTACATGCATCACGCTAAAACAGATGGACTAAATTTCATAAAAGTTTATACGAATCTTATTGTTTAAAACACGTTTACGATTGTTGTGGTCTTGATATCTGGGGGCACGGCAGTGCCCCCGCCAAGATGAGCCGAAGGCAGGAAGGGCACTACGTACCTTTTCTGGAAGTGTTTCGTCGTATTTTCGAACCCTCATAGCTTCGGCCTAGATAATACTAGAGAGCTCAAATTTTCAGGATATGAAGCAGTTACCAGACTAATGAAATACGCTAAGTTTCATTTATTTAGCTTTTATACTTTGGATTTTATTAATACCTAAAATACGTCGATTCCGTCACTGACTGACTCACTGACTCATGATCATCAAAACCTCTAGGGTACTTCCTGAAGTCCTAGAAAGCTGAAATTTGGTATGCAGGTTAGGATTAGCACACAAACAACAAAAAAATTAAGAAATCCCTAACTTTCACATTCCAACCCCTCATAAAGGGGGGATCTGGTTATGTATTATCGAACCCTCATAGCTTCGGCCTGGATAATACTAGAGAGCTCAAATTTTCAGGATAAGATGCAGTTACCATACTAATGAAATACGCTAAGTTTCATTTATCTAGCTTTTATACTTTGGATTTTATTAAGATTTGAAATACGTCGTACCCTCAATGCTTCGGCCTAAATAATAATGTGTAATAATGTAATTTCTTCCAAAGTGCAAACAGCTTGTATATACAAGTTGACCAATAGAAAAACAGAAAAGTAGGGTATTGAAAAAAAATCCATTTTCTAAATAATCTTAAAACTAAATTTAGTTGTAATAGATAATCCCACCCAAAACATTTCATGTAAAATAAGTTGCCAAGACTCACATGCTCATAACGCTTTCACTGTTAAAAAGTTATCAGATCTCATCTTACAAAAAGAAATGAAATCCCACCCAAAACATTTCATGTAAAATAAGGGGTTGCCAAGACTCGCATGCTCATAACGCTTTCACTATTAAAAAGTTATCAGATCTCATCCTACAAAAAGAAATGAAATCCCACCCAAAACACTTCGTGTAAAATAAGTTGCCAAGACTCACATGTCATAATGCTTTCACTGTTAAAAAGATATGAGATCTCATGTAGAGCCAAGCCCCTAACTCTACGAGGCCTAACTCTACAAGCCCTAACTCTAAAAACCCTATATCTTGGTCAAAAAGTATGGCTTGGCTCTACATGAGATCTCATATCTTTTTA
>JAFIDM010006943.1:57670924-57695915 GCA_023159025.1 Thereuonema tuberculata
CACTGTTAAAAAGTTATCAGATTTCATATAGTGCCAAGCCCCTCACTGTACATGCCTAACTCTAAAAAACCCTACTATCTTGATCAAAAAGTGTGCCTTGGCATACTCCATATCCTTTACATAACTCCATGGGATTGTCTGTGTGACAGCCACGAAACGGCCAAGCCATACTTTTTGACCAAGATATAGGGTTTTTAGAGTTAGGGCTTGTAGAGTTAGGGCTTGTAGAGTTAGGCCTCGTAGAGTTAGGGGCTTGGCTCTACATGAGATCTCATATCTTTTTAACAGTGAAAGCATTATGACATGTGAGTCTTGGCAACTTATTTTACACGAAGTGTTTTGGGTGGGATTCGTATTTACTCAAAAACAAACCTATTAAGATTTTTCAAAGGCTAATGTGAAGTCACTAAGCGAAGTTTCCCTGATTATTTCACTTCACTAAGTTTTGATACATCCAACTGATCCGATGTAGGTTCCAGGAGGGCCGACATAGTGACACACTTTTATTTTAACATGTGTTTTGAAGCTCCGTTCAGATTTTGATATTTATCAATTTCCTTACTTACTAATAATTTAGAATAATTTGTGTTTTATTTTACAGACAGCCTTATAGCGATGCTAATTCCTTCCAGTTGCTATTCCTTTGTCTCAACACAGAATTACAATTTTCCGATATTGGTTCCGGATTCTATTTATAAACTGGCCTTTGAGGTTTCAATTAAATTATATTCTACGGCAATTCTTTCAAACTAAACTTTTGCAACTTTGTCGATGCAGTATTTTCCCCTGGGGCTAATTTTCTTATTATTATACAAAAATACTCAATCTGAGAAACAAGAAAAATACGAGTCTTCCCTTACGTAAGTTATAATGACTATGGAAAGAGAAATTTTAACTATATAACTGAAAATACATTAGCAATATAGATGAAAAAGAAATATATATGGCAGCATATCCAGTGTGAAGAAACTACTAAAAAAGTGGTTGATAATGTAATTAGAATGAATTTCTGTTCAGTTGTTTTCATTATTATTGTAAATCCTGTATGTTATAGAGGATGTTTCGTTTGAAAATACGACGGAAGACAAAATACTTTCCTCAATAGTTTCGAAATGACCAGCGATATTACAAATAACGACAACTACATGTTTAAAAAAAAAACAAAAAAACCTTAAGTTAATAAATAAAAAGAAAACACCTCGATTATAAAAATGGGTCCCGATAGTACGTAAGTACCGAAAAATTTAATAGTAGCTAAATTTTAAACTTTCAGTAAAACTTTTTGATCAATTCCCAAGTGATTACTAAAATGGCTTTTTATTGATGAAGCGGTTTTTTTTTTTTTTTTTAATGAATGACTAATCAATCATACTTCGCTTTGTGACATTTCGCTCATGCGACATTTTTCAATTATCACCACTATCCGATTTTGCGGACAGTTAATTTGCCGGTACGACACGACGCTGTCGCTTCCGAATCCAGACGGAGCGACTTTGCTTATAAACATGATATGCGCTGCATCTCTTTGTGCTACGCCCTGCGATTAATGATTATGAAATTGTTTATTATTTTCATTTGCTTTTTTTTCTTTTGTATCTAAAATATAAAATAACAATGGAAGAGGAAAAAGGAAGTCAAGTTTAGCACATATGTAAGGACTGCAGTGCAGTACATGCATCGATAACAGGGGGGAAGAAAGAAAAGAAACCAGTGCTTCGCAATCCGCCGATTTTCGGTTTGTGACGTAAGTATGAGACCTAACACGTCGTAACAGCGGAATCGGCATATAGTGTTTTTCTCATGTTTCAGTTAAAATTAAAATGCTTCTGCCTTACAGGGCAGTTCCTGTGACGGACGGATAAACCTAGTGCAATTACTCTTTTGTTCGTCTTTATTTTAGTTCTCAAGTAAATAAATATTTAGGCCCATAAAAATTTCCGTATTGTTATAACTATCAGTAAGGATTATCAAAACCCCTAACACACATGCATTTAATTTGCAATAAAACATCAAAAAATGGATCAAGCTTCAAAATTCCAATTCATTTACAGAAAAGGATCGTCATCTTCAAGACATGGCGCCCTCTTAATGGAAACCTTGCACTGACACGTGACATCCAGAGAGCAAAGTTGGCAAATACATTATTTGTATCCTTTTGCAGTGAATTCGTTTGTCTGTTATTTATAGATGAGAAACCACCTTACTTCCTATAGACGCCTTCGTTTTTGCTTCACTACACGAGTCCTCCAAGGTGACATCCGAAGTTCAAACCACTAAAAACTAAACGATCGAGTATCTATTTAAAAAACCACTTCAAAGATATGCAACAGCTCAATAGGAGACAGTGTCAAAACTTAAACGAAACACTCAGCAAAAATATAACAAGAGAAAAAGTCCTATTTTTCTAAGTTTTTAAATATAAATCAGAGCAGCGGTTTTAAACCGTGGGACGCGATCCCTAGAAGGGCGCGAATTGAAATTTGGGAGGCAAAACGGAAAAGGAATGAAAGAAAGAAAAAGCTGGCTTCCCTGTACTCTTTGAATTCTTTACTTTTTTTCTTTTCAATATCCTCCAAACGTACATTTTTTTTTTTTTTTTTTTTTTTTTTACCACCGTTCAAGCACGGATAATCGGAACCTGCACGCCAACTAAACACAATCTTCGACATTAAGGAAGATAAGCTCACACACGTACGATACATCTGCGTTCCACGAATGTTGTGTATCATAATATCCATGAAATTTAAATTAAATTTGTATTTTTATCTTGATTAATAATTTAAGATTTGCCAATTTAAGACTGAATTATTTTCTCCATTAATTAAAATAAACATTGCTTTAATGGCACATTTGAATGGTAGCATATTTGTATACAGAAATAACTTTAATGTTTGACAGACTAATGCATGAACCAACAAGAGCACGTGTTTCAATAATAGTTTTTAATTTAAAATTGTAAATTGTAATGTACAAATTATTAATTTATTTTATTTACAGGCCATTCATGAAAGCAACAGATAGAACTATAAGACAGGCTTCACCCTTGTACAAACCTCTCTAGGTTGTGGTATGGTGTAAATTGGATTTATTTACTGCAGGCATGCCTCGCTTATCCGACAGGTTTGGCCAGAGCACTGTCCATTAGAGAAAACCGTCGAATAGCGAAGCATAGCCTTTATTTAACTTGCAAATGTATTTTGTCCGCCGTAAAGTCCATTGCACATGGATCCGAAAATCGGATGGTCGGATCCACGAATCGGACATATTCTCTTTTACATGGCTACGAAACTCCCTCTGACGTCGTCTATACGTCATGTAACATTCCAGGGTGGCCACTCTCCAGACATTTTAAAATTCCCTGACTTTTCCAGGTTTTCCAGGTGAATTGAAAAAAAAAAATCCAGATGCAGGGCTGGACACGAATTGTACACGATATTGTAGAAACTCTTTTCAATGATTGCCTTTAGATTTAGATAATTGCACGTTTTTCTCTTTTACTAAATGTTTTCTTTTTAATAATTTCCTCTGTAATAAGTTTACTCCATTAATAGAATAAATTTTACTTTTTATAATTTATGACATATATAAACCATCATATTTGTTTATTGCACACTCTTGCAAACTGTTTAGTATCATTAACAATTTAAAATTTTAATTTCTAGATTTTATTAAAATTTTGCTTTCTTTAATAAAATTACGTGAGTTTTTACAACAGATGTAAATTATCATTAAATTAAAGAGAAAATCAAATTACACAGTTTTAACCACTTGTATTATATTCACATGCATAAAGTAATTTTTTGAAATGTAAACAATTTTGATAACAAATAAGATGTAGTGTGAGACCGCAAATATCCACACACACACACAAATGGGAAAAATAATCTTACAAGGAGATGACACGGCCTGTATCTTTTAATTCGGAGTGCCCTTTTGTGAGATGAAAGTACACATGAAATACTTCAAAAATATATATACATATTGGGGCCAACCCTCTTTAGTTTTCGAGATATTCGGCATTATTTTCGTCAATTTTCAAGTGTTCGCTTATAAGCTCCCTGTTGTCTCAAAGAAGTAAGTGTGATGGTGGTCGAGTGGAAGCGTAGCTGCCTCTGAATCCAAGGTACGCGCGTTCAAACCCTCTGCGGGGAAAGAAATTTTTTTTTTTTTAATTTCATTTCTTTCTTTTTTCTGTTTTTTTTATTTTTCTTAATTTTTTTTTCTTTTTTCTTTATGATAATTTTTTTCGTTTATATTATGAATATTAGAAAACAAATTTACGATTAGAAGTAAATAAATAATATTCTCATTAACTTTGGTTTTTAATTAATTAGTTGCTTAATTAACTAATTTTTTTCTTATCATGTTGTGGTGAAAATCTTTTACTGTTTGTATTTAAAATTATTTCAGTTGTGCTTTCATTTTAGGAAAAATTAAGTTTTTATGTAAGAGTTTTAAATGTATTTAAATGTAAACACTTTTTTTTTTTAAAAATTTAAATTTTTTTTCTTTATTACAAAAAAAGAAACAAAATTAGTATTCTCATTAATTTTGGTTTTTAATTAGAAGTACTTTAATTCAGAAAAATAAAGTAAAATATAATTACTTTTTTTTAAAACCGGTAACTAAACTTTTTTTTTAGTATGCTAGTACTCATATTATATAAAAAAAAAAAAGTTAATTAAGTAACCAAAATATAACGAGAATACTAATTTTGTTTTGGTTTTTTTTTTATAATAAAGAAAAAAAAAATAAGTTAGTGAAGTTTAAAACTTAACATAAAAACTTAATTTTTTGTACTTTCATCTCACAAAAGGGCACTCCGAATTAAAAGATACAAGCCGTGTCATCTCCTTGTTAGTGAATATATTTTAATAATAGTTGCTTGATTGATATAGAGTTAAAATACAAAATATTAGAGTAAATAAAGGATATGATTGTAAAATGTACTACAAAACAGAATTTTTTTTAAATATATATGATATACAGGATGTATAGGACCTCTACCCCTGAGAGTACAATCACATTTTTAAGAACTTGATTTCTTCCTCAATAAGATCAGCTTCCTTTTGAGCATTGGTAATTAATTTTTGCTTTTGCATTGCAGTTCTTTGAGTTTTAATTTTCTTATGTGGTTTGCATTTTGTCCTCCGGAGATGAACATAACTCCCAACCCATTTATTTTTAAGGAAGGAGAGGTGAGAAATTTCCAGAAATTTTCGTACATTTCCCTGACTTTTCCAGGTTTTCCCTGGCAGTTTTTAAATTCCCTGATAATTCCAGGTTCTCCAGGTTTCCAGGTTAAGTGGCCACCCTGCATTCAAATCGTTCGTATAGGCGAGGTTTCGTGGCCATATGAAAGAGAATACATTCATGGATCCGACCATCCGATTTTCGGATCCATGTGCAATGGGCTTAAAACGTAAATGTATCACTTGTAAATGCATGCCAAAACTAAATAGTACACTAGACCTATAATACACTCCTCTCAGTCGAAGCCATGTTAATTCTTTCAGTTTCTTGCAAACAGTTTCAGTTACAAACTGAAAGAATTAACATGGGGTCGACTGAGAGAAGAAGCGAGCGGTCGGTCGTCGAAACATGACGAAATATGTCGATTAAACAAGACACGTGATCGATTGTAAGAGGTATGTTATAATTGAAAAGGATAGGTTAAGATAAGCGTCGATTAGCGGAGTACACCCGTATTTTAGTGAAGTTTATTTCTTAACATTATTGCATACAAAGAATGTATTGGGTGAGAAGTCATTATCTTTTACCTGAATTCAAAAGGCTGATAAATTTCGAGGACCACTGATATAAACAATGAATAAACAATGAACAAACAAAAAAAAAAACAAAAACAAGCAAACAGAGAATCTAATTTTCGAATAAGTCACAGAAAAATGCGTTACATTTATCTAAAAGAATTTTTGAAATTACAATTATATGAGCACTTTTATTTGCATTTTCATTTCAAAAGCTGCCGGTCTCATGGATTCCATTTGTAATTCAACTTAACATTACGTTTCACTGAAAATTTAAATGTGGAAGGAGACATGCATTCTTTATGAAGGCAACATTAGGCAAAACAAGCTACAAATCTTGCCCTTTTCAAAAAAAAAAAAAAAGCAAAAATACAATTTTTTTTCTTTCACTCTCCGAGACTTATTTTAAATTAAATTCGCCAAGAAATAAATGTGTGTTTAAGATGCAACATTTATCATAGTAATGCAATTTTACTCGGCAATGTCTATTCGATGAGTTCCGTACAGCTGTTTGTCAAAGCCGATCCCATGAATGTTAATGCGTGCGTTTCCCAGAATAGAAGCTGCCGAGTCCCCGATGAGAGAAGGCCGCTGATCGGCAACAGGCGTCCCTCCGTTGCAACGCCCTCGTGTTTTGTTGGTCATTAATTTAGTAAGGGATTAGGCTTAAGTTCAAGTACACACTTAAGCATTGTATTTCTTTTATCTTAACTGAGGTAAATTTTTTATAGCATCGTTTATTGTTCTGATTTCTGTAATGGGCCATTCCACACAATTTCATGACCAGGTGATGAGTTCATTTTGATATAAAAAAAAAATAATCAGAAAAAATATAAAATGGCTTCAAAACAGTGATTTTGAAACTGTGGGATGCACAACAATTGATTCAAAGATAAATTATTAATGTTGGTAGAAGTAGAAGTTATACATATTAACATTCTGACTGAAATATTAACCATTTCAATTATCAACTACTTTCTAATCATTCGCTGAGGAAGGCCTGTTAACAGCTTGAAACCTGGTTTGGTTCTCAAGTACCGTAAATGCTCCAATAAACGCCGAGGCTCTTATTGTCGCTGGTCTCTTAATAAGCGCCGGGCTGTAGAGGGGACACGGCCAAATAGTAGCCGGGTCTTTGATATTTGCTTACCGATATTAGTGTAATCGTCCGTATCTTTATAGTAGTGCATAATACCTTACGGTACATTGCCTTACAAAATGCCGCCGAATACGCGAAATAAACTTCCGGGTGAGGCGCCGCCCGTCATTGTGGATTCGGACGACGAATAGCAGCGAAAGGTACAGAAAGACATTGCCATTTATCTTTAATTCTGGGCGAACACGTACCAATATGCGGCAATATTGGTGGACAATATTGGTCATTATTGATATTGGCGGTTGGTATTGCCCGCGAACACACAGGTCTTCCTTTACAAGTATTGGCCTGGTTACGGCGTTGCTCACTAGGGAGAGCTAGAGAGAGCGTGTTTCCATACAGAATTGCTATAGTATTAAATGCCGTCCCTCTGTCGAAATCAATTAAGATTCTTTCATTATCAATTGACAAAATGTTGTTTGAATTATCTGTTTTGGGCCGACCCATTTTGCTGATTTTAAGCCTTGGTTCTCAAACAAAATGGCCGGCGTGAGTGAGTGATTTTCCGATTTTCAAAGTCCCGCCTTCCTTCGACGTCACCATTGTCACGTGATTTCATCCGTTCATGTGATTCGCTCGCTCACCAGCAATATTTCTCGCCAACTGAAATTGGTACTTTTTTTCCGACAATCGCCAATGGGCAATATTGTTCCTTTTTATTGCTGGAAACGGTTGGTACCAATCAAAAGGACCAATATTGTCCACCAATATTGCCGCAGATTGGTACATGCTTGCCCAGCATAACAGTCTTATGTAGCAAGTGAAATTCAAATAAAGTAGCTGTTTGTAATTATAGCTGGTATTAATGTGTAAAAATATTGCGTTCTGAAGGTTTTTGTTAATAATGGCCGGCCTCTAATAGCAGCCGGTCTCTATTAAGCGCCGGGAGCCGAGGCTAGTTTTGCAAATAAACGCCGGGAGCCTCTATTGGAGCATATACGTACATGTTTTTTAACGATTCTTTTTAAATTTCAAATTTTTTTTAAGCAAGTGCGATAGCTTTTAAATTTGTTCATACTTTATAAAAATATTATTATTATTATTATTATTATTATTATTGTTACATTTTTTATTGCTTGTTCTGAAATTGAATTTGTAATAATTACTTGATTTTTTGTTTTTGTTTTTTTGAATCCCAAAAATATTGTGTATTTTTGATACAGAATCTTAAAAAATTAACTTAGTAAATACCTACTGTTTTTATACATTGATAGCCCACATACCGGTAAGCTCTATTTATCTATTGGGTTGTGTCGTAATTATTGGCCGATTCTGACACAAATAAATAAAATCAGCAGTAACAGACAAAGTAATACATTTTATTCAGAAAAATATCTGCTTTTGCCAGCAATACACTGGCAAAAATGCCAGGCTGGCAGAAGCTGGCATCACATATAAGAAATCGCTAACGTCATGAATCACAGCATACTGGTTAGCGAACCGTTTCCCCCTCAAGAAGTTGTCCCAATGGCGAAATAGTTTTAGCAGTCCACCACACAGAGATCAGAACCTTCTGTGGGTACAAGTCGGATTTGGACATTTGTTTCGATGTTTCCCCTTCACTGAGCCACTGTTGGTATTCTGTTGACATAAAGCACCATTTTTTCATCAACCTAAGGATCACGATGCTAGTCTCTCGTGTTTGAAGGGCAATGCTTTCCAGACGTTGTCTGCTGCTGTTCGGCGAGTTCTTGTTGATCCCAGGTATCCAGTTATTTAACCTTGCTCACAGATGCCAGGTGTCTGGAAACTGTCGCTGTTGATATGGTAAGTTCGGCACTGAGCTCATGTACGGTGGACGTTGTTTTTTCTTCCACTTTCTGCCTTAACGTGTCACGAACCACCGGACGATCGGCTCCTGGCTTGTGGTCTACGTAATATCACCGGCACGGAACTTCGAAAACACTCTACAGACAATTCTGTCACTCGTTGTGCCAACACCCCATGCTTTAATTGACATTAGCAACCGTTTCGGACACATTACGTCCAAGTTTGAATTCGTGCAAAATCACTAATCTCACATCGCGTTGCTCCATGACGTCACAAGTTGCTTTGATCTGACTGAAATAGCTTTTTCAACATTTGGACTGAACCCATTCACTTTGCGATTGGTAAGTTCCTGCTAGGATGCGTCCTTTTTAATTGACTCTGCAAGTTACTCTTGCCGAATCGGCCGATAATTATGAAACAAACCTAATAGTAGGACTGATGTTATAAATATATTAAATAAAACAAAAAATAACTTCTGTATATAAACGTTTATCCAGATAAAATTAACTTTATTCAAAAAACTACTGAACGGCCTAAGTTGCTTTTATTCCAATGCACAAGAGGTTCTTTTAAAACTCAGTTTCGCTTAATTACTTTTATATCTTGGCGTACTAAATTATAAAAAAAAATATATTTATTTGCATAAAAGATTTTTATGTAATTTTTTTTTTATCCAACCTAACATTATTACATAATACAGTAAAACCTCGTTAAGTCGTCACTCAAGGGACCAAACATTTTTGACGATTTAAGCGGAGTGACGACTTAGGCGGAGTGGGCATTTTTGAAAAGAAAAAAAAAAAAAAAAACACTGAAATACAGTATTTTTATGAATTGCTGTAGGATTCTGTGAGAAAAACAAGATTTTCAGAAATCAATATAGCAAATGAATGAGTGGAAAATAAAAAATAAAAAAAACACTTTTTATAGTTACCACATTTTAATCGTTTTAAAAGAAAGGCAATGTGGTCGTTGGAATGTTCCAGCCAACCACTGCTGCCGCCGAAATCTTCAATGTTCAACTCCTTAGCAATTTCCATGGCTTTTTCTTTGAGAATCACGACAGAAATCGGCACATTTTGCGAAATCCATCGAACTAAAACCTCCATGATCCCGTCAAACGTCGATTTCCTCATTCTCTTTCGTTTGTCTGTGCAGCCAGCTTCTTCAATTATTTGTTTCGATGAAAGAACATCGTTTAATGTAGTTCTGAGAATATGGTGTTCTTTGGCAAAAGTTGTTTTTCAAAACATTTGCTTTTTCAAAAAGTGCAATTAAGTCTTTTTTTTTTTTTCTTTAAAAGATAACGAGGTAAATTTTCGTTTATCTGGCATGTTAAAAGCGTAACCGAACCACGAAATTGCAAGAGAAAAAATAGCCCTTATAGCGCGGCTTACTCGCTATAAAATGAAGTCACACTCAGGAACGGTCAAGAAAAACGTAAGCACTCGACAGAGTCCGAGTGAGATTCCAAGAACCAAATTCTCCAAAGGGGTAGGAAAGGAATGAAGTGATACGCATGGTCCAAAATTCCCCGTAAAGGCTAGGCTTTCTTAGAGTGAAGGGGCGGGGCTGAAAAGATAGCAGGCAAAATGGAGAAAAAAGATGCTTTTGGCCATTTTGAGGGTGACGAGTTATCCGGAGTAGAATTAAATTTGGTGACGGGTAAAGGAGGGTTAGTTTACATTATTGTGTATGAGACCTTATCGGGACCAAAGGAAAACGACGACTTAAACGGAGTGACGACTTAACGAGGTTTTACTGTATTTTATTTATTAATTTTCCATCAAATAAGTACCTATATAAATCCTTAGAGAATTTGTTTAGAAATGATTTATATAGAAATTCTTGCATGCCATATGCGTCAACATATGAAACTAGAATATAAAAAAGTAATTAAAAAGAAACCCAAAATTGAGAAATTAATTTCATTTTATTATTATTATTGGCTGTAATGTAATGGGAGAATTTTAATTTCACAGTTCCTACGAATTCATACCTCTTCATCCAACATAATGAAGAATATTTTATTTAACGAGAAAGATTTGAAATGTCTTAAAATGTTTTGTTTAGTTTTTCTTTGTTTTGTTTTTTTTAAAAAAAAAAAAAAAAAGACAGAAAAGAGCATTTTTTATTTTTGGAAGTTATAATCCTTACAACGTACATTCAACTTTTCACTTTGCTGAAAACTTGATTAAATCGGAATACAATCATCTGAATCCAATTAAATTTCAATAAATTGCACGAAAACAAAATGGATCAATACTTAGCATTACCAAGTCAATGTTTCCTGACTGTAATAATTGTGGGAATTTTTCACCAAAGGGATTCAGGCCGAGAAATTTCCAAAAGATAAATCATCTCTTCTCCATAAACATGTCTGCGAGTTTCTAGAAATTTGTTCATCAGTTTAAAAGCTTGTAAGGAGAAAGGGAAGGGTGAATATTCACTGATTTCTAAGCTTAACATCCTTATAAACATTACCTGAAAATGTAAATCGATATATATACTGTTAAAAAAATTTACTGAAATATTTTTTTTTTTTTTTTAACATTTAATAATAAAGTATCTAAGATTCAAGATTTCCTAAAATTGCAAGTTAGGTTAAATTGTGAATATATCGTGATTCTGTGTCAAAGATCAATTCAGAGGGTCCTTCGAAAGGAAACAGCATAGCAATAATTCTGTTGAAAATATACATTAAATTCCTGACTAAAATAACTCATGGTGATGAAAAAAAAAAAAATTGATATCCACAAAACTAGGCTGTATCAGTTGTTTTTATAAAATTAAATTTAATATTATTAAACTCATGTCGATTTAATTGCATCGAGAGAAAGTTATTTCTACCAAATGTATTTAGGACACATTTCGAATTAGAATATATCAAAGAATAAAGTTAGATCAGAAATTTCATTTTCTACTGGATATTAATGCTAAGCAGATGGTTTTATTAGTAACTTTCCAAAGCCCATCATGTTGTATACATAACTGGGACAGACAGAGCCACAGCATCACTAACACAGATCTGAAATTTTATATCCATTACTTGAGAAAATCCTTTTTTTTTTTTTTTTTTAATAAAAATATCAAAAACCCCCCCCCCCCCCCGGGTTAAAGTTAAACCTAAAATAAATCACAGAGCGACGTAATCTTGAAGACTAACAAATACTTGTACTGTGTCGATAAACGACCATCAATTAATAACAGAATAATTACAATAAAATGGCCTCCAGGAATCAAATGAAAGTTGATGAGATTTTTTTTTTTAGATTAAAATTAAGTGGTTTTAATGATAAATTATTATTAATTTTCTTTCCTTATCTACCTTTGCCTTAAGTGAAATTACTGCAATAGATATTCAACAACTTTTTATAAAATCTTCTCATAAACCTAAATAATGGTTTTAACGTCCAATAAAGTCGTACCTCTTATTAGTCTGATATATTCACAGTCAAACCAAACGTAGGCTTAATGAAGGCGGTTAAAAATTAAGTAAACTTTACGTGTGGGGTTGTTAAAAGATTCACACTGGCCCTGTGAAAAGAAACTTGCACTGTTAAGGGGGGGGAGGGGTCACGAAAACAGAAAAGACATATCCTCAAAAGGTTAAAATATTTCAACATTAATAAATTACTTGATTAAGAAAAGAAAAGAAATAAAAAGTAAACGAAAGAAGAAGCCACTTAAGTGTTCTGTCAGGGATTTCAGTAACTTCCAAAAATCTGTGAAGTAGCTCTCCGCAGTGACGACTACGCCAAGAGTGCGCTGGGGAAGGGAGAAAGCGGTTGCTAAGCAACGTGGTAGTAGCGCCGAGGCTGTGACGGGCAACTCAGAGCTTCAGCCGCGTTCGGCTGCTCTGTGCTGCTGCAGCTGCAGTGACTCCGCGTAGTGGATTTGAACCAAAACCCCCCCTTACCCGAAAACAGCGGGAGGATGACATGACTCGCATGACAAATGGAAAAACAGCAGGTGTGAAGATTTAAGGAAAGGGAAAGAAGGAAAGAAAAAAAAAAATCGACAACAGAAAAACCAAAAGCAAACAAACAAACAAAAAAATTCCTTTCCGTTAAAAATCAAGGATTGCTACCCCACTCGATGTGACAGTGCGAGTGCTTCCAAGAGAGAGACAGACTTCCTGAACCCCATGAAGACCTGGTCGGCAAAACCCGAGCGGTGGTCGTCGGCTGGTGCCAACCGCGCCGAGCACATGGCAACCAAGTGTGGCGGCTGCGAGTGTGGAATCCAGCTCGCACACACGTAGAAGTTTTCGTTGAACTGCCTGCGCAACCTTTATCCCCCCGTACTGGCAGCGAATGAGAGGTCGGAAGGAATACCTCATCTGCGCAACAATGCAAAATTCGAAGCAATGGAAATAGGAAGACTGGGTCTGGTGTGCCCCGGGCTCGTCACCGAACCAAGATCCGCACCCGCTTAACGATACAAAACCCCGACCAAAACAAAAAAAGGATAAACAAATTTTGTCTTCGATATTTTCCCAAGGAAATAAGCTCCTGTTCCAGATTTGACCTGCCACTTTTTTTTAATCCTAAGCCATGAGGCCCCCTCTGTTCTATACGGAGCAAACCCCCTCCGACCCTCCCTTTAAGTGCCATCCGGGAGGGGCCACCGAGGCGGCTATCCTCTTCACACTGGCGGTGCTTGGTATGACAGCCAATCTGTTCATCATGTACCTTATTCTTTCTAGCCGACCTCTTAGAAGGTAAGAACAATTTCTGCCAACATCATTCCCTTAACTTTTGGAGCTTTCCTTCCAATAACCCCCCCCCCTCTTCTTCTTTTAATAAATAAATAAATATTTTTTCCTTTTACGATAAATAAATACAACCTTTAAACTGATATAAAAATATGCATTCTTCCATCAAAATAAAAGTGAAACGAACCACTACAAACTTCTTGGCCATCCCAGCATTTTTCTACTTAATTAGCAAATAGAGCGAAGGGTTGAGGGGATACGAAATAAACTTTTCAAACTGAAAATATACATAATTTTCAATTTGTATTTTGTTTTCGGAATCCGATTGATTACTTTTATGCTTCGTGATCCATTCGAACGTACCCACAGTTTTAGAAACACTGAATTAGTAGAAAATTAATATGAAAATTAAAAACCTATCCCAACGTTAACAATCAATTAATAAATAACAAGCTTGATAATTTAATATTTTACTTTATTTGTAGAGCCTTTAAAAATTTTGAAGTTTACAACATATTTGATACATTTTCATCCACGACAATCAGATTCTTAATACTTCGTGACCTTTGACCCTATCACTTTCCAGCCTCTGGTAGCTTTTGAACCACACATACAACGCACGCGGATCTTCTTGAAGCTTGACATACCTATTTAAGATCAAGGGATGATCTAACTTTTTTTTTGATTTTTTTTTTTTTTTTTCCTGTATGGATGTCCTTATCGAGAAATCGGCGCAAGAACAGAAATTCCATTAAGCATAGAACTGAAAAATTATATATTAATCTTTTTAGTAATCCATTTATTTCTGCGCGTTTTGATATGATTCAAAATCAAATTTAAGCAACCTAAGTAAATAAATTTTTTCTTCCGAAAATGGAAAATTTCTTTTGCTTGTGTTAGACAGATATCCTAATGACAGATTTTTTTCGTTCGAATCGTTTTCATATTTAAAAAAAAAAGAACAATTTTAAGAACAGCATTTTAAAATAGGCTATACAATTTTGGTCGTTTTCGGTTTAACAACGGGAGTTCGTTGAACTGTGTAGGGCATATCAAGTAAAATTCCATACCTTTTATTCAATTCAAACAACTTTTTTTTTACAGTTCCCGAAATGTCAAAAGATTTGCTCTTCTGACCTTTCACGACCCCACAACAACTAACAAAGCGATAAACGTTACCGGGCTTTCACGACTTGAACCGAGTTCAAATATTCATACACGGAGATTTGATTTATCTCGAAACTTCCTTCGGTGTTCTCAGAACGATTTTCAATTTGTAGCAAACGTTACAAATTTAATTTTTTTCAAAATAAATAAAACAAAAAACAAAAATTCTTTCGTTGTTAGAATTTATTTTATCATTAGCATTAATATATATTAAATTATTTTGCTGCCATTTGATTTCTGGGGAAAAAAAACTTATTTAAATTTCGAAATGGACTTCTAAATTTGGATCTCTGGAAAGCATATGTTTTAAAAGCGGTAAATGGTTGTTTGTGTGTTCAGATGAACCACTAAATCTGAATCGTTCGGTTTGCAACAGCTGAACACTTAACATATACGTCAACAAACTATAGACGACAGAAATAGCACTGTATAGCCACGATAATTCTCAACATGAGTCAATTTCAATTGAAAGAAAGAAAAAAAAAAAAAATCAGACATCATTAAGATTATTAATATAGATAAAATACGAAGCTAATTCGAAAGTACGCATTTCTACAATTTTTGGAATGTGAGTAATTAGTTTAAGGCATCGAAATTCATAGTTTCATTAGTATTAGAAGTAATATTTCAAATTAATTATTAAGGCTATTAACGAGACATTTAAGAAGTGATACTGTCTAAGAGGCGGCAGAAACGGTTACGTTCACACTGTGAAATTAAGTCGTGCATTTTACATCGTATTTCCTGTGTGGATAATGAAAGATTTAACGTCTTTTCAGTGCACGTTAACGGTACATCTACAAATCGTAAGCAAGGTTTGTTCATTTCGAGCAGAAATTTAGGACGATTTGTATCACATCTTAAGAAAATATTCGTAGTTAATAAAAGCAAATGAATGTCGACATCCTTTGCAAAGCGGCAGGTTTGCTCTTTTTCTTTCAATTCTGCTGAATATTTCTGTGGTTGAGTTTGTGGGATTTTTTTGTGTTTTGTTTTTTTGTAAATTGCCAAAACAGATTAAAAGCAGTAAAAAAACATAAAACAATAATCAGTCATTTAAAATGCTTGCAATAAATTCGAACTGCATGAATTAGTCAAAACGTTAAAAATGATTGAAAATTCGATTATTTCTACTGTCCGCATCAACTACGGCTTTAATATAGCGCAAGAGGATTATTATCATACTCTGGTTCCAACCCTTACAAATAAAACAAAGATTCATACAAATAAAACAAAGACCTCTCCCTACGTAATAATAATAATAAGCTGCATGATGATGACCGAGAAGAATTTCTTTTTCTATTGCGTCTCCTATTTCTTTGGACCATTGTCAATGCCTAAACGTACGCAGTCACTTTTTATTTAGCTACTTATTCTTGCTGTTTCACCCAAACCCAAAAGGTCAGGGTTCAAATACTGATGAACAACTGAAGAGAAACATAAGTCACAAAACAAAGACTGAAAACTAATTAGAAATTTAACTGCGTCAGAAGTTAAAAATAAATACATCTTTGGAATATCAATCAATCAATCAAATACTAGAAAGAGAGCAATTCTCGTAAATTTTATCTTGAAAAAACAGGCCTCAGAATTTTGGTGAAATGGGGAGAATCTATTGTTTTTAGCTTTCGAGAAAACGATTTAGCTAGGTCTCGACTTTGAGGCAAATGATTGATCTGGGAGCTGGGTACCAGGTTATTGTCTACAGTGTTCTTAATTTATTTTCGTTTTTTTTTATTCTTAATAAATTCGTGTTCTGTGCGTTTTTAAACGTAATAATTTTACTTAATATTTTTTTCGTAATATATTGCAATAAAATTCAAGAAACACATTTTGGTTTAAAAAAAATACATTAAAAAACACCAAAATGCATGTTTCTTGGATTTTATTGCAATATATTATTATTATTATTATTAATTATTATTGACACAAGTAAAATATATCTATTACGTTATAATAATAATTTTTAAAACTTTTTTCCTTTGAACGTCTCCTGTATTCACTGCGGATCTGTCCATTTCCCCCGAAAGCGGGGGTGGGGGGTGGGGGGGTTAAATAATCACGTGATTGTCTACAGTGTTCTTACCAGTTTCATTTTATCGTGCAAAGCTCGGTCTTCCAGGTACTTAAATATATATTCGAAAGTACACTTGTTGTTTTGTTTTCCGAAAAAATGGTAACCTATGAACAACAAACATGTTGGCTTATACAAAATAATAACTTAGACTGAAAGACGATTCTGTAGCTATTTCTACTGTAGTACGTACTTGTAAATAATATATTTCTATCTTTTTAAGTCATCAAAAGCCCAGAGTTTCCTCACTGGGTGCCACGAGAAGTGAATCTGCCATTGATTAGCTTCGTCATTAAGCCTAAATGCTGTATCTGGAGTAAAATCTAGACGTCAAATGATCTGGGCAAACCATATTTCTGAAACTACATCTATTTCGTTCGAACAATTAAGATTAATAAAGTATTAAATCACACATACAAACCGGCTTTACAGTGCTCGCGCTTAAAGTTGAAACTCCCAGAATGCAAAGCAGATTACAGATTGTCCTTTCCTGGCCGTTAGCTAACATTGAAATAGAAGAGGTAGCTTCTCTTCTATTTCAATGTTAGCTAACGGTCAGGAAAGGACAATCTAAAATCTGCTTTGCATTCTGGGAGTTTCAACTTTAAGCGCAAGCACTGTAAAAAAAGAAAGAAATTGAGAATTCTATAAATGTTTAAAAGTAAGGCTATTAACTTCGTATTACATTCCTTTTGTAAATCATCAGTGCTTTCCAAAGGATTTTCTTACAGCAATTAGAGCATTAAAAAGAGTTTGATTTGCCGCGGATTTTAGGACGAGGATTTGATATGACGCTTGATAAGAGCGCCGTGAAGCTAAGAAAAAAGGTTGAGAACCACTGATCTAAAGCTTGTAAAAAAGAAGGTCAATTTAAACCGTAAAAAAACTTCTAAAAAAAGGCTACGTCGTGACTGAGAAAACACGAAGAGGATGTAACGAAATTCCCTAGTGGACAGAGATGAAATCCATTCCGACGGATGGACGCAATTTGTTTTTTCTTTTGCATAGAAACAGTAGTAGATAGGCGCCAAGCGAATGTTACAGGCGCGACTGCAACTTCAAAGGCTGTACTCTCGTAGGAGACCATTTTATTGTAAATGAAAAAAAATCTCAAAATAATAAAATTGGTTATTTGAGAGCCTTTAACATAAAAGATATGACTATTTTAATGTCTTATTTCTTCGTTTTCCGGCAAACTATCATTATAAACTGCAAATGTATACTAAATAACAGAGTGAACACCTGCCGAATGCCAGCATTCTCATCAAACTCTCCAATGCTAAAAATCCGCATATATTGATTTAAAATTGCTAATTTCAATAATGCTAAATCATATCGAAGCGTATTCACGGATTACTAAGCGGATTATCGCTGTTAGAAAGAAAAATTCAATCTTCCTTGTCTGATAACTTTCTACGAGTCACCTTCACGCACAAAATTCCAACAGGGAACCACACGAAAAAATTGTCAAATGCAGACGTTAGACCGTACGTTGTATGTAAACATTCAGGCAGAAGATCAGCTCATTGGTTCAAAAGTTATTAGGAAGGAACACAGACTAACTGATTTTCGGATCATCGTTTTCCTGGAGTAACAACGTAACCTGTCAGTTAAAATTTAGAAGGGCTTGTTTAGAATACTTACAAAATTTCGAAGAGAAGGAGTTGTTAAAAAAATTACAAAGCAAATTCGGTCGAAGCAATGGTCATTTCTGCTTCGCTACTGCGCGGAAGCGAACCGACGTTGCCTTTGTACTCAACCGCCTCGCGTAATGAAAACGGGACCTAATGCATGCGTTTAAACACCGCCAAAACACAGCGAATGGACTTCTCTGCACATCACCAATCGAAATGATCTTCCGAAATAAGCACACGAGCTACAGATGTGGTGATTGACACTCACAACAAACGCATTATCAAGAGCATCGTAGGGTCTGTCGGCGAACAGAGCTGGCGGCGGCGATCTACAATGAATTCGCGCTGATAACGAATTAACTTAGCTTTGGGCTGTCACCCGAATTTACTATTCAAACAAAACACGCTGTTCAATCATGAATTCGCGAAACATTAAAAATAACATCAGTCATAAAATGCAAAAATCACAATAAAATTACTTTAATGTAATAATTCGTAGTTACTTGAATACTTTTTATTTTATATTTAAAGATTTTGTAGCATATGAGCTATTAAAGTTGCATCCTAACTAGTTACTAGAGAGCTCATTTTTCATTCTTATCTTTCGTCCTTTTTGGGACTCATCAGCCCGATACACCCTCCCGAATACTTAGCCATTTTTGTTTATTCGTGTGCAGCTTTGAATTTTATTTTAATTAAATTTCTTCATTAAATATTGATTTTTTTAAGGTTTATACTAAAACTTTTTTTTTAATATCCCCCCCCCCTTTTTTTTTTGATCTTTCAAATTTACAATAACTACAATTTTCCAAATTCCTTTTTTCGACATTTATAAAATGGAAAGACTTTATAGATCTACTGGAGTTCAAAAATATAGAACCAAGCTACTTCCTATTTAATGTAAAAACACTCCGCCTACGAAAGAAGGTTTTTAATGAAAGAGTTTTATCAGCATTGGTCTGTTGGGTTGGATATGAACTAACAACCTCTACTGGTTCCTAATGATTTGTTTTAAAGGAGAAGCTGTTTTCGTGCTCTACCGAGAAACAGTTCTATTAAATTTTAAATATTCAACAAGATTGGGGGGGGGGGGGAATGGAAAACGAGATTTCAAAATACACGTGCACCTTGTGCTTGCTGTCTTTCCTGGAAATATCAGATAATTTCGTGTAAAAAAAAAATAAATAATAATAATCAGTAGCTAGAGAAAGAGATGAAACAGTTAACAATATTTAGCCTATTTTTTTCTAAGGAACTTTGATTCAAAAAAAAAAAAAAAACAACACGTCTCTCTTATGTCCCGTTTATCACTTTGGAATGTAGGAATTTTGCAATTTGGTTCATGGATAAAAGACTAACCTTTTTTTTTTTTTTCCATGTAGATCTCATGGAGAGATCTATGCACATAGTTAACAAATGAAAACGAACAATGAATCTTTTGCTGACGGCAAACAGCAAAATTTTCTGTGAGTATTAATAATGCATTTGTAATCCATATTAAATTTGCATGTGCTCTGAGTTAATCAGAGTCAGCTGGATTTAGAAACTGATTAGTAGATGATTTACCCCCCCCCCTTTTTTTTTTAGCAAATCGGAAAAATAAAAATAAAAAAAGGGCAATACTGAAAAATTAGATAGGCATTTATATTATATTTTAGTAAATCCTGCTTGAATAGATGATCACTGTCGTTTTCGCAATCGTTTTTAAGTGCGTGACATTTTCGGACAGATATTAAAGCTTTTCGATTCATACATCTACGTATTTGTTTTTAATTTAAAAGTTGTGTTTCACTGTAATTCTTGTCTCCACTGTTCATTATTTATTTCTAATTCTGGATTAAAGTAATTATAATTGTGGTAGCATTAACTGCATTGCTGATGAATTACTAGGGTGTCCATGTTCTTAAAACGCTCGATTTGTTATTTTTTTTATTATTTTTTAAGTTAGGTTTCGATTAGTTAGGTTTAGGTTAGTTTCGATGTATGGTTTTTAAATTCAACTATTGGGAAAGTAAAGGAAATTTTGAATTCAGGGAATAGATTATTATTTAATTTATTCATACAATCAGAAATGGGAGCTCTTTGAAGCTAAAATACTTTTGTAGAACGCAAATTCTTTCGAAAAATTAGCCGGTTTTGTGCTTAAATATAATTAATTCAATTATTATACAAAAATCAAGAATAATAAAATATGACTCATTCGTATTTAAACTGTGATATTTTAAATTTTAAGATTTTTCGTTGTATTTTTAACACTTCGACTTCCAAATCGACCCAACTGATTTTCGCCTTCCCTTAAGGTTTACATCATTAATTAGCATCAAAAACGTTTTATTTAACGTCCAGATTTCCAATTCCTTTCTGCAAGCTCAGGTTAGATAATAGGCACAAATAAAGTAAGGTAGGATCACAGTAACAGTAAATTACTATTATGAAATAAATACACGGAGGTAACACGATTTCATCTGAAACCAAATTGAATTTGAAAAGAGAATAAAAAAATATATTATTTTAAATATACATACATAAATAAATTTGCAGTGTATATTGATAAATACATATATACATACAAACACAATATTAAAGATGATCAGATTGTCCTTAACTTTTTGAAATCTTGGATGGAACTTGAAATAAAAAAGTTTATTTATGGATTCGCGATGATCTACTTTTTTTTTTTTTTTTTAACTTGAAAATTTTTACATGCGGATCCAATTCGAGTATTGCGTGGGAGTTTCATCACCACCCACTAATAATGCAGGTTAATCGTTTCAGTAATCCTCTGTCGACTGCCCTTGATTTGCTGAATAAAATTAATTCGATTTAAGCAATTTCCTATTCAATAAGCTTTCAGAAACGGGATAAACTTGAAGAAACTTTGAAATTTAAAGACATACACTTTCAATTATTGCAAGACTTTATAAATATATTAAAAAACATTACTTCAACGAAACACACTTAACAAATATTAAAAAACAAAGAATTAAAAGGGTTTTAATTCCATTTTAAATTTTAATTAACCTTCCTAATTCTTTGTTTTTTAATATTTTTATGTGTATTTCGTTGCTGTATTTTAATGTTCTCATTTTGACAAGTTAAATTTGTGTTTTTTATATATACAGTGGAGCACCGTTCGTTTATACGTTTTTATCAGTTATACGTTTTCTTGAATGGTTCCGGCAAAATCCAATGCATATTAACGTTAAATAATTTCATTTATACGTTTTTCTCAAGAACTCAAGAAGAGAGAAAATACGCATTTCAACCTCAGATTCCCACCTGCCGATTGTCCAGTCTTAGAAAAGGCATGCAACAATATCTCATTAGCAGTGATTTAAATGATAGTTAAGATTGCACTTTTAATTGTGCATAATGAACTTTTAATTGTGTATTCCAAAAAAGCCCTACAACCTAAAATAACAAAATATTTCGTAAATGTTGAATGATTATGAATAGAGTACTAGTTGTACATTAAATCCAAAATAAAAAGTGTTGTATTACATATCTTTTGTATTTCATTTTCATGTAATATTTTAATTTACTTCTGACTTTTTATTGTTTGTTATTACGAAATTGTTCGTAACTTTTGTGAATTCCGTTTATACGTTTTTTTTCCTCAGTCCCTTGAAAAGCGTATAAACGGTACTCCACTGTATATTTATGTATGTATATTATATATATATTCTACGCTCGTTCAGGCACATTTTGTTTGAACTCCTTAATTATGTAATCTCAGTAAATTCGTATTGAAAAACATGTTTGTTTTTAAGTAAGTAATTTTTTTGCAACTTTAATTAGTACCCTGTTGTTTTTGAATGCAAAATCACGTGCAACTTTAGTAAAATTCCCAGGAATGCCGTGGGGAGGGGGTCTCGCACTTATATTGGCTGACGGAAAAATTGCAAAGATACGTTAAAAATCCCACGTAATTCGTATAAAATTTCTTTTACTAATGTGTAATTAGAGGCGAAACAGGACCAAAAAAAATGAAGCAATTTAATGGGAGGAAAGAAAAGGGTAATTCATCCTTTACTTATTAGGAGCGTTTAACTGGGCCTCGCCGAATAAGCTTCTCCTGTTTCTCGGCTGACGTCAGCTCTCGCGCCGACGGGTGTGTGGTCTCTGCGGGCAGAGGCAAGTGACGATCGAAATACAGCGGGCAACAGGCGTCTATCAATGGTTGCGTCTCACTTCTGGCAGGCACTGGCCAATATCTTCACTAGAAACGTTAACCGATACTTCCTTTTTCCGTCAGAAAAATAAATCGTTTTTTATCAACGTTTCTCTGTCGGAAAAAGAAGGAAAAAAAAAAAAAAAGTTGTATCGGTGCGAGGGAAATTTCAAATTTGATGACATATGTACGAAATATCATTTAACGACTATTTCTGACTCATGACAACGTCATGGGGAAGAAACTTGACGGAGCTTATCTTTTTACTATAATTTTTTGACACTGAATGACTAAAAGCAAAAATGTTTGTCCCTTGACACATTTAATATGGATTCCGCCATCTTGAAAGCGGCAACAAGTTGATGCATTACGACTACGTCAGAGCGCGTAACAGTAAATATTTAGCTAAGGTCATTAGCGCAATCTAAGTGTTTACTTACTAAAGTTTCGGAAAACAAGAAAGTGCGATTCAATTAACTTCCACAATCTCTTCAGAAGGGATGCTGTGCTTTAATACGAAAGTTCTAGCCTTTCTGAAGCCAGAATTCGTCCTAAGGCAGTTTGGAGTGACTGTATGATGCAGTTGCTAGGCAACGTGGCCTGCAACGGAGTTGGCGAAGCTTAGTACTAGTTACATCGCTATCGTGACAGAGGCAGCAGCAGCAGCAGCACTTTCATCATTAGTGGTTGGTCGTGTTTGCATCTGTCGGCCGTGTTTCGCAACACATCTGACGGCGTTGTGGCTGCAGCGGAGACAGACCCTCGGCTGCAGTCGGCTCGATTCTTGCGAGAAACTACTGTTCCGGGAGAGCGAGATACGTAGCCGCTCATTACCCCCCACACCCCTCCCCGTATCTACATCGTCACCTCGGATCCAAGATCCGATGCGAGCGATCGATCTCACTCGCCGAGGATCGGCCGAACAAAAGCCGGCCGACCGCAACAAAGCAAGTCCCGGGCCGCCGAGAGCAACAGTTCGTGCGGCCTAACAACTTTGGCCGGGGTCGTCCTACAACTCGTTAAAAATCGGCGCGATCACCTGGCAGATGGGACGTGATCGGGCGCAAGTGCACTCGTCCCCCGCCCACACGCCGACCTCGCTTTCGCATCAGCTGAAAAGGGAGAATTAAAAAACTTAAAACACCAGCCCAATAAACCTGCTTCTTCTTATCCTCTACCCGGAAACAACCTAATACCGATAGACCAATAAAACGATCCACCGCTAAAGCTGTGGAGAACCCATTTGTAAGAAAGGAAAACGAAAAAGCAAAAATCTGGCTCGTGCGATTCAACTAGGAGGAGCCATGCAGCTCTCCGGCCGAGTGCTGAACAGCCAAAGCCCTTCCCCCCCGACGGTCAAGTGTCACCCGGGGGGGACCACCGAGGCGGCCATCCTCTTCTCGCTAGCAGCTATCGGAATGCTAGCCAATATGTTCATCATGTTCCTAATACTGTATACGCGCCCTCTGAGAAGGTAAGGGATTTATAACCCAACACCCCTAGGTTTTAATTTATCTTAAAATAGCTAGACTGTTGTAGTCCGTTTTCAATTAAGTGAAAGGGTAAGAGGGAAAGTTCATGACTGACGGGTGGTATTGCTTATTTTTACAATGGTTCGTTATTGTGACATTTTTCATTCATATATATATATATATAATATTTGAAATAAGTGAAAACTTCTTTATAATTTATAAAATAAATTTATATTTATTTGTGCGTTATATGTACTTCAATCTCAAATGCAGGCTGTTAGCACTTTTAAGGGTATTATATTCGGCGAAAAGATAGTTAAAAAGAAATAAATAAATAAACACAAAGATAATTAATAAAATAAATATAATAGCTTAAGTTTTTGGGTTATGTTTCAAATTTTAGAGACGAATAATGAATATATAACTTTGTAAATATCTCCAAATCCCTCTAAAACTACTAAGATATAATTATTTCGGAAGCATTATTTTAATTTAACTGTCTTAATTAAGGAAAACTTAAAAAAACAAGAATTACTACAGCACAAGCAGAAAAAACTTGCTCTCAATTACATTTTGCATATTCAAATCAGTTGTGTATTGTTACTATGTTATTGTTACTATTAATATTGTGTATTGTTGTGATTAATGGTTCGTGTTCCTGTTAAGCGAGTCCGGAAGCAGATATGGTTGTTGACTCATCGTATTGTGGGAAGCTGAAGAATAAAAAAACGATCGAGAAGGCAATCATGTTTTTGATTTTTTTTAAATTATTACAAAAGACAACAATTCTTTGCAATTTACTTCGAACATGTGTGTACTGTGCATTAGCGCGCGCCGAAAATTAATAAAGAATTAACTATTTCTCATCATTTCTTCGGCTCTTCTTTTGTTTACTGCTATGGAATTTTGTCTAATAATTAACACACAAAGTACGTACAGTTATTAAACAGTTTGTTTGACTTCAAGCACTTCACACCGTTCACGAAATTCTCCCATAAAATCATTTCTTTTCAATTACATTGATTAGAATATCTTCATTTTTTTTATTAAAAAAAAAAAAAT
>JAFIDM010006943.1:57696015-57730881 GCA_023159025.1 Thereuonema tuberculata
ACTGTTATTTCAGGATTTCATCTGATTAAGCCAATTTATTTATTTATTTCCGTATATAAAAAAGGCAGAAGGTAATAAATATATATTTTGTTGTTATATTTGCTAAATACTTACTAAATGAAGCGAATTTTAAGGTGTTTTCATCATTAAATGATTTTGATTGCACAGCATAAATTTTAACTTTTAAATGATAATATGAAGATTTTTTGATGGGTCTAACTGCTACCTTTCAGACAAAGTGGTACCAAAATACATTTGAGAATGCAAATATGTTCACGCTTTTGGTAAAACGGGATTTATTGGAGTAGGTGGATGTCCAATTTTTTTGTTTCTAGTTCAATCGCCGATTTCGAGTCCGGAAATACAGGTTCTCATTGCGATTTCAGTTTCATTTCCGAATTTCCCTTAAATAAATAAACTAACTTTATTTTACAAGGAAGTGTTGTATATTTTAGCGATAAATTCAGTCTTAAGAAAGCGATTAACTTGTCAAAAATTCTCGCTTACTTAGGAAGCGCATTTAAGATTCCATCGCAATCTCTGTGGCCTGGGAATGACGTCATACACCGCCCCATATTTTCAAATAACTGACAGTAAACCTCCCCCCTCCCCCAACATTCTTCTATTTTCGCTACTTTTAATTTATTTTGTTGTTTTTATTCCCTCACCACCAACTTGTAAAGTCTTTGAAATTTTATCGTAACTAACCTTATCATTGACAATTTTTCTTTTCCTTTCAACGCCATTTAAGATGGCCTTATTCACTATTTGACATTGTTTGGTTTCAAGCTCATTCGTACAGAACGAAGACGAAATGTATCAAAGTATTTTCAAGGGACGAAAACGCAGTTGAAGATAATTCGTTTACGCGAAAGAGTTGCAATCTAAACCCTCTTCGTTTCGCTCACGGAGCGGGGATGAGTGCGAGGAACAGAACGCGCTCAACAAGTGTTTTGGCCTGAGATGGTAACAAGCACTCGTCGCCGTCGCATCCAGTGCTACTATTTTAACACCCTGGAAGAAATATTAAACATGCGGCTAACTAGTTATAGAACAATTAAACACGCTTGGGCCATTACTAGTTTATGACGACCAGTACTAGCTTATGGATTAATCACAGAAAAGAGCTTCGTCAACGGTCTTTTGAACGATTTCTCATCCTTACAGAGGATTAAACGAAAACGAAATTACTGCACGATAGAAAATGCAGTGGCGTAAGTTAACTGTAGCTGCTGTTTTCGATTTTCTAATTTAAAAACAAGATACACATGGCTACATGTCCTAATAACTTAAAACACGTGAAGAGACCTTCCTGCTATTTGGTAGAGCGGTAGATCCTCTAAAATCACTTTAGTAAAACATTTTTCCTCAAAAATTAAATTTAAAGGATGGCGGCATCTCGGAGTTAATGGGGATGTTTAACGTCTCTGGGTCGAGGCTGGAAAAGTCACGTGATGTAGGTGTGTTACTTCTAAAAACATGGCTAAGATTACCGAAAAAACTCTGTATATTAAAGATTTCTCAACTTTAAATATATTGAATTATCGGCATACAATTAAGGAGGCGTATGGAAATAATGTAGATATGTTTTTTTCTAGATGAAAGGAATAAATAGATGTAAAGATACATATATTTATTCCTTTCATCTAGAAATAATGTATCTACATTATTTCCATACGCCTCCTTAATTGTATGCCGATAATTCAATATATTTAAAGTTGAGAAATCTTTAATATACCGAGTTTTTTCGATAATCTTAGCCATGTTTTTAGAAGTAACACACCTACATCATGTGACTTTTCCAGCCTCGACCCAGAGACGTTAAACATCCCCATTGCAATTCCAATTAACAGTCGAATCGAAAATCGTCTCATCACGATGTGTCCAATGATTCCACTTCCAACATCATTCTTCTGTCGTCTCCTGTATGCCTGTCACGGATTTTCATAAAATGTAGTAAGCTCACCAATTTATTTTCGGTACAACTTCAGCACATTTATATTGTCGATCTCTTATCACTCATAAATGATTCCCAAAACTCTTCCTTATTCCTTAAAATGAGCTACCGTCCTTCTTTATTAGCGCAACTTAAAATACCAGTCTCCACCCGCTCACTGCTGAGCTAGCGCTACCTTCATTCAATACGACGCGTGTTGGACATTCATTCTGTCTATCCATTTGCATTGTCATTTATATCAATTAGTATTGGTAGGTAATCGAACGCGAGATGTCATTATTAATGACTTATATTTCCCAATAGTTAAAATGTGTCATCGAATCTACACCGAAATGGCCGGAAGGCTGGAATTTCAATTACAATTTGCGTTTATACAGAATGGCCCTTTTGTGTTTATTATACAGGAAATACAATGAATCGTAATTAAGCCACCTGTATTATCTTTCCAAATGGATAACAATTTTAATATTTAGATTCATTCCTAGATAGCATTTACCGAACTACAAATGGAAAAATGTGGTTTACAATTGCATTCTAAAGCAATATTCAATGTTTAATATTTATAAGGTCAATTACTATTAATAATATGCGTATGCTAATACAACAATTACATAACAATAAGACACTAATAATGTTCCTAATGTCAAATAGTAACAAGAAATTACGAAGTCCGAAAACGATTAAACAAACAACCTACAGTCAGTGGCTATACATCCACCGGGGAGAGAAAAAATTTTTAAAAATAAAAATTGGGTGGTTTTTTTTTTTTTTGTTTTTTTTTTTTAAATTGTTTCAGATTAAATTATTTTTTTAAAAATTAACTGTTGCACTAATAAGTATTTTAAATACAAAACATTATTTTACAAATATTTTATCATTAAAATTTTTCCTTTTTTTGAGTTGAAAATACCGAGTAAGACATCAAAAACACCCAAAAAATTGACTATTTTTGAATTATAATTTAAAATTTTAATTACAGAATATTTTGAAAATTAAAAACAAGAAAATAGAAATCCCAGATCACACAAATTCATATTTAAATTTTGAGAATTTTAGATGCATTGGAAAAAGAAATATATAAAAAGAAAATAAAAGGTTTGCATTCGCAAAGGATCTTAAAGCCTATTTGAAATCTTTCCCTAAAAAGAGAACGTTTTAGTTTTATACAGCTTTCATTGAAAAACAATTGTTTAAACTGATAAAGAAAACTTACCCCACCCCCCACCAGGTTTCTGATGTTCGCGATAAAACATGTTTTAAAGATTTATATTTTAAAATGTCAGTAACAATGTATTTTGAAATGAAGATTTTTCGTTCTTTTCATATTATATAAAAAAGATGGATAAACATCTCTTCGGTCAGAATCTTCGCAATATTACTAAGAAACTTCAAACTTACCAATCTTTCTGTAAAGTTGGAAACGCTAAATTTTTTAATTGATATCCTTGTATGCAACCGGATTTTTAACGACTCAGGCTTCAACCTCAGCACGTTTTTTTTTTAATCGTTAAAAAAAAAAAAAAACAACAGTGGTTCTTAAACTGCTGTTGCAATTCAGTAGCAGTTCGTGGATTTGATTTGTTGTCGATGGGAGTATCGTGTAACTCTGTAGTGCAATTGTCAATATCTCTGCCCTCTTTCTGCTCAAATACTGATAAAGGATTATGAACAGTCTATTCTGAACATTATAAAAATAAAACAATATGTAAGTATGTTGTATGTACTACATTGAAAATAACTGCAATTATTAACAATAATCTTATAAAAATATTATTTCAAAATTTATCTTCTTGATACATGGAGTACTTAGATTCAAATCACCCACACTCAAAATCTAAAAATACATACAATAGCTTTCGGAGACCTTGTACAGCTCCCTTGTCAATTGGAGATCTCCAATTGACAATTTTTATTTATTTTAGCCACACGTTAAAGTTTAATTTAAATAAGTACATAAAGTAAAGTAGCGAAAAATTGGATATAATGCTACGTAATATCTTAAAAGATTTTAATTAAATTATGTCTTCTTTGTTTGATAATTTATAACAATAAATCTATACATAATTTAGGGTGTTACCACTCAAAAATGCATATTTACATTTGTCTGTTTCTGAAACTTTCCGTATATATATGTGTCTGTGTGTAGAATGGAATTCTTTATACAAATAATCTTAAAAATTTGCTGAATTGTATGTTGAATGCTTTATTTCTATATAATTTTAAGATGGTATTTTTTGGCATCTACTAGGAACTATTCTGAGCACTACCAACAATCTAGAACTATATGCATAAAACGACGACTGTTTGCTAAGTAAATGTTATAAGGTTTTCAAAACTGTATAAGAAATTATTCACTGCTTAATCTTTTTCAATTCGAGGAAGGCTTAGACCTCAACTTTCAACTGATCTTGGAAGACTTCTGCACTCTTTTCTCAAATCTTTTAACTACCTAGACATTTAGGCAATTACAACTGTGGGTTGTAAACTTCCAGTGTCTGGACACCTACAGATTATCTTTGCCACGTTGTCTATTATCAAGCACGTAGCAGCATTCAAGTTCACGAAGCCAAGTGAAATAAGTCTTGAAACGTTGTAGGTTGAAATGTATACTGCATTTAGATAAGCGCACGATTAAGGATGTTGCCTATTTGAAACACATCCTGAAACAAGGCATTTGCTACTTAGAAGGGAAGGATTTTCATCGCTGGAACACGGATTTTAATAAAAATTGGCAGGGACATCGATTTCGGCTTGGAAAACACGAAAAACTATGTCCCAAGTACTGAGTGGAACTGGTCAACGTCTACGGGCAATTACAAATTTTAATTGAATTCAAACAGAAGAATACTAAAAGGATTTAGAAACTATCGTCGTGTTCTAAGGTCGAGTGGTCTAAGGCGTGAGAAGCGTAATTCACTGGCTGAGATTCAGTTCCCGACACTGGCATTTTTTGGAATTATAATTTATTTTGGTTTTAATTAATTTTCACGTGCTTTTAATGCATTTTTAATCACTGCTAATTATTACACTTTATTTGTAACAATTTTTGTGCAATTAAGTGCAATTTTACTGAAGAAACGGTGCTGTTCAAGTGTTTTTCAAGACAATTTCGTTGATTTTAAGCTTATTTACAGCTTTTATTGAAAAATTAATTAAATTTTAATACTTTAATGTAGCAAACTTGCTTTAGTGAATCGTAACATTTGAATTATAGATATTTTAAATACCTGTATTACCTCGAAATAGTGAACTTACTCCATTTGAACAGCACTGTAACCTTTGCACCTAATTGTCCAAAAATTATTACATTGAAAGTGAAATAATTAGCAATTATTAAAAAATGCATTAAACCCGTAAAAATGAATTAAAACTACTTCAAAATTATTTAAACCAAGTTAAATATAATTTAAAAAATGCAAAAATCCCTGAGTCGAGAAACGAATCTGAGCCAGTGGATTAATTTTCTCATGTCTTAGACCACTCGATCATTTACGTTCGATTCAAATATTTTTACTATTTTTGTTTTTAAATTCAATTAAAAGTTTTAATTGCTCGGAAACCTTGACCAGTGGTCAGCTCAGCACTTGGGACATATTTTTTCTTGTTTTCCAAGCCGAAAACTATGTTCCTGCCAATTTTTATTACAATCCGTGTTCCAGCGATGAAATCCTTTTCCTTGTTAGTAGATGTTTCTCTATTTTGTTTTTGTGTCTCGGAAAGACCTGAGCCAATTTTCAGTTATAAGCAAACAAACTTCGGACACTGAAACATCAGGAAGACCTTTTTATGACGTTTCAATTTCACACGTTCTACAGAGTAAGAATACTTATTTTGAGTTAACATTTTTATTAAAATAGTCTATTAAAATCTTATCGTCCCTAAATAAGCTACAAACTTAGAAACTTAGAGTTACGGTCAGCTATTCATCGCATAATGATGCACAGCGTCATTAATATTACCTTTCGGAATTATATCAAAATTTATATTTGGTTATAGACATCAAAAATTTAACTAAAATCTTCTAAAGAATCTTCTAAAGGACTTCATCTTCCATAAAGGAAAAAGACAACAACTACTTCATCAAATAACTTCTATATTTCTGTTTTTTCATCAAAAACCATCAGAAACCTTTACATAAAATAAGAGAAAAAAAACCAGCTTTCTCCTTCCTAAGAACTAACAAAATTTCAAATAAATAATCATGAACATGAAATAAACAATCATGAATGTGAAATACAAAACTAACATTTTTGCATAAATAATAAAGATCGAAAACATACTGTTCGCTTTTGTTTACGAGAGCCTTCAACGCTTTTGCGCATGAGTCAGATCTCCTTCGATTTCTTCAAAATAAGAGCGAGGAGAAACAAAGAGGGGATGTTTACTTTTTATAGTGTTAGTTTACTAGTAGCTGCGTTCTATTTGCGCTTTTCGGGAAAGAATTATGGAAAGAATAAATACTATTGCAAAAATGCTCCTCCGTTATTTTTTTTCTTAAAAGAAAATGTCCAAAAGAATTTCTTAGGAAAATACCCATCTCAGCGTATCACCCCTCTGTGGAGTAAAATTGTCCGCCAGTGATATCTCTGGCTTTTGAAAACGAACAGTAAAAACAACTTAACCACTTCTCATAAAACAATAAAGAACGAGAAAATTAAACAAAATTGACAACTACATAAAACAATACATCAAATAAACGGACAAATAATTTAACTTCCGTCGACTCTTAATTTAACTTTGAACTTTGTTTTTCTCCATACACTTTTTAAAAGAGACCTAAGGAAACTGATTGCGTAAAGCTTTGATGATTCAAACCCATAAATAAAATACCATATCAAATATCGAAAGAAAAGAAACTGTATTTTCTCATTATCAACCGAACTAAAAAATATTAAACCGAACTAAAATAGTAAACTTTTAACCGTTGACTGAACCACTTCAAGAATTCACATCAGTTTAAAAAACAGAGCAAAACTTCCAAATGTCACCAAATCAATCGTGTTCTGTTTTAAATTTGCCTGTAAATAAAGATGATAGGAAGGTACAAAATCAGATATATTTTTGAAAGACTACAGATGGAAACAAAAACAAAAATATTCATATTTGTAAAGACGGCATGTAAATAAGAATCGCAAAACAATTTTTAAGAAAATCGAGTCAAACTATTTTAATCGTGGGTAGAAGGTCACTTTTTACATTCGGACAGAGTTTAGACGAAAATAACGGGGCTCATATGTTACATTAGACCATAAACCAAGCATGTTCCAAATGCTACGGCAATCGGTCCAGCAATTTTAGCGTGATGCTAAAGAAGGAAAAAAACAAAAACAAAGAAAATGTTCAACTTGAACCCGTAAGGCTTCGCATGCTCAGTGAAAAGTCATTATGAGGATCTTACAAACATAATTCATTCATCAACGCCATATGTGTAAAAAATCTTAAAAAAAAAAAAAACGAACTAGAAAGCTTTCTTTGTTTTGTTTACTTTACTGAAAAAATTTCTCCTCAGGCAGTAATTTGCAAATGTAAAAGATCGTTCTTCTGTTGTCCGTAAATCTACAAGTTTCATGAAGTCCAATTCGCTAATTCAAGCCTTATCGAGGGCTTAGACACACACACACATGATTAGAGAGTTTAGAGACAAGTACAAACTGAAATTAAATAAACAATTTTTAAATTGATACTTTTCGAGTATCAAAACAAACAAACAAATCCAAGGAAAAGGGCAAAGTTGATTTTCTGACAATTCCTCAAGTCATTGGAACCCGTGTCAAGAATTTTAAGTCATGTGACGCTCGCTGAAGTGTGAAGGCGTGAAGAATTTCCGCTATTATGTACTCAGGCTAAATTCAATTAGTGTTGGGAAACGAAGAGGAGGGTGGTGAGTGGGGAAGACTTAGTGACCACTTCGTTACATGTCCCTGAAATTCATCACCGACAGGGAGCTACAATTGGATGTGCAAACACCGCTGATGAAATCCCCTCTCTTTTGGTGGGCGTTTATTGACTTGGCTTCCTGCACTTTTCCTTCCTCCGTGTAAATGGGACGAAAAATTGGAGAGGAAGGCGACGAATTGATTTTGCAGATGTCACCGAGACGTCGCGTGCGAATTCGAAACCAAAAGAATAACAGAATATCTTTTCTTGCCTGTGGTTTCCAGTGAAGAAAAAGAAAGACCAGCAAATCATCAAAGCTTGCAATTTACTTAAAAGAGATTTGTGTGGAAAAGGAGATTCCACGCACAAATTAACCAGGCCTTAACTTATTCCTAAGCTCTCGGAAATTTACGCGTACTTTATTTTCTTGCGCTTACATTTATAGAATCAGACAACGATGAAGAGTAGCCTGATTCAGTGTTTCTTGTCTGATGGTTCGCAATAAAACAATTCTGTAATGGCGTCCACACGAGAAAATAAACAAATTGCATTGGACTACCAAGTTACGGTTTTGTAAGTAATATTTTTTTTCGATGGGATTTCGGATAAGGTTCGCGAAATAATGCTTCAAAAATGCTGCGAATCAAAAAAAAAGGTTGAAGACTACTAGTCTAAGTGAAGAGTTTTTTATAAGACTTTTACAAAAAAATAAATAAATAATCAAAACAAAAATTCTCTTCGATCCATCCTTTATTTTTGAAGACACTTTGTCTGTCTGTACCATTTAGTACATCAAGCAACATCGTTCAATTTATTCCACAGTGGTAGAAACACAAGACACATTTAGTAACTGCAAACTGCAGTTCTGAAGTTAGCAATACATAAATCTTTAAACACTTAAAATCCTGCTCCTCTACCTACAGAATGTAGTTCAAATATATACATGGTGTAGACAAATGTTGTTTGATTTTTAATTTCCTATGTCGTTCTGTTTTAATAATATTTTAAGTTTAATAAAATTAAACATCGAACATCGGTGAAGAAAAAGACAAAATAAAAATCAAGATTACTTCTAAGATACCTAGGCTATAAATCTAGGCACAGTAAGGGGAAAATAACATATGTAATACGGTGGAGACGGTTTATACTTTTTTTAAGTCATTTCATAATTTTGTGTATCTCCCAATTTTTTTTTTACCCGTACTGTAACGGAGAGTTTTAGTTTTAAATGAAGAAAACAAACACATTGTTCAAGCAGAAATATAGAAAATTTAAAAAATAATAATAATAATAATAAGTGTTTAATTTATTAAATTTTCAATTGTGTTAAATTGATTTAAATAAAGATTGAAAAAAATAGTAACGTAATAATAATAATAATCACACTTGTTGATAAGGTCAACAAACAAGACCTACCGGTATCTCATTGATATTGCAGTGCCTATCAGCAAGAACATGCAGAAAACTCACTCAGACAAGATCAGAAAATACACCGATCTAGCACACGAGCTACATAATCAGTGGAGGCAGGACCGAGTACATGTTGTACCATCGTATTGGGAGTTTTATCGTCTTTAAGCACTAATTCTCGCACTAATTCTTTCTCGATAAAGAACCACAAGGGAAATATTTCAGATATGAAAGTTACATCGTCTCTTGTCCTTGAATATGCAAATTAAGTTTCAAGAAGATCCATCCATCGGGTCCATTGTTATTAGGGGTAGGACATCTCTCACCCACACCCGACTAAATTGATGAGCCTCTCACTTTGCTCGGAAAGTAGGCTAAAAACTCCATTCGAGGCGTCTAAGCGTCGTATTATTAAGCGGAGACGCTGCAACCACTCGCTGATAATATCTCATTCCAACTCAAGGCAATTATATTAGTGTCGCGGCATTTTCCAGACGGCTGCAGCAGACGTATACGGTCCCTCGGGCTTCTTAGATGAAGTTTTCGAAAAAAAAACTTACGTAGGAGGGTGACGTTTTGGGACTTTCATCTGAATTTATTTCTTTTTTCTTTTCTTTAGAGATTTATGTGCGCAGTACATTTCTAAAATGTTTTCTGAAGAATTTAATGATTTTTATAATTTCTCCATTGGAAAATCCAGTAACACCTATTTTTATTCCGCGTTTTTATTTCACAGGAGTGTTTTTATTTCACAAGAAATTATGTATTTCTTTAATATCCGTCCATTTTATTTACATGTATCTCCTCTAATTGATATTCATTAGAGCCTTCCGAAACGGAAGAAAGATCTCGGGTTGGGCGACCATTGTTTGGCGGAACAACAACATAATCCAAAATTGGAAATTTTCCGTAAAGATAAAAATGAAAAAGAACGGTTTAATTGTTGAAACGTTGATCATTAAGTTTTAATTGTATAAATAAAGCCAAAGGAATGAAATTAAATGATTTCTCTATTTGTTTATTCAAGACTCAAAAGTTTATCTAGGTTTGTGTGATTTTTCCTATATTGTAGGAGATCAGTAAGTTACAATATAAAGAATAGTATAGGACGAGTTATAATTGTTAGACAACGAACAGCATTATCTTTTATTTTTCGTAAGATGTTATATATTGTTATAATGAATTTGTAATGGAAATCTAACTTGAGAAAGATAAACAAGAGGCTAATTGAAATATTGTACTTCATTAAAGAAAAAAATATGGTATGTTCACAGGATATTGTAGACTACAGCATAATATCTTATAAAGCACTCTTAATATGCATGAACAGGAAAACAACATTAGAATAATAAAAATAATAATAATAATAATAATAATAAAAAAATTAAAATTTAGTTTAAAGTCCATGTCCGCCCGTCTGTGTTCACGATAACTCAAAAACCAAACCATCTTAAAAAGCTAAAATTTTGAAATTTGTGTAAGGTTGTTACAAAAAAAAAAAACCTACACTGATTTTCGTACATTTCCGGTAGAAAGCTACAGGCAAACTAAAGAGTAAAATACGTTCTCATAAAGGCGCTGAAGTCGCGACAGCTCAAAAATTATTCGTCTTCGAAATCTGAATTTTAATATCATGTAAGTGTTTTTGAAGTCTTCACTCCCTGTTTCATGGAAGCTGAACCCATCTGAGCAGCAAGTTCAAAACAAACGAAAGCGGCGTTAACATATGAGAATCAAATGCCATAGAAACATTTCAAATTTACTACCGTTATCTCTTACCATAAGCGGCTATTCGAAAGTTAGTACCCCAACTGTATTTTGTTTTTCTACAAGAATCCACCAAGAGTAAACCAAGATCACTTCAATTTAAGCTCCGTAATCTTACAAGAAACTAAAAAAAATTAACTACGAGCTTTTAATCAGATAGACTTCAATCCAATTTCAGATCGCTTTGATAGAAGCCAGTTTCTTACAGAAATAATTTTTCATTCCATTCTGTTTTCCGTTTCAGAAAAAGTTTCCTATTTCATCAATTCTTTATTTTTAGTCTTCTGATAATATCAGCAGACTTATATTTCCGTTTTGTCTGTCACGTAGACAAGTATCATTAAAATCTCATTAAATTATCATTAAGCACAACAATCCCAACAATCGAGTAAATGCGCCTTTTGCATTCGCAACAATCACATTTGTTGTGATTGTTGTAGAGCTGCATTACAGAGGCGCAATTGTTGCGTTTATTGGAAATCAACACAAGGAAATTAAAGCAGTATCAGAAGACGTTGGGCAGCAATGTGATTGGTTTACTAATGGCTTTCCCTACCTTGTTCAAGTTGACACACGTGTAAAGATGGAGCTTTTACATTTTAACACAGATCGAGTCGTGATACACAAAGGTGTGAAAATAAAATGTACTGAATACTTAAAACAAACAACAAATTTCGAAATTCCTTCATCAGTTCAAGTTAATTTTCAAGGCAATTACTCATTGCGATGATGAAGTTCGGAAGATGGTTTGAAATTGTAAAGCATTTCAAATTTTCAATATATTTATAATTTCAAACAATGAGTCAAAAGTCCCACTCCATATATGTGAAAAGTATTTGTGCTCATCTTTAATTGGTAATTAAAAAAAATAAGGGGGGTGGGGGAACAAAAAAAAAATTCTTTTTTTGGTCGAAAGGTCTTCCTATCTCCCAGAAATATGGAACGTTAAAATGCATACTGATAGATAAAATAACAAAGGTTTCTTCGTTTTTTTTGGTTTGTTTTTGTTTTCAGCATTCCTCCCTCTTATAGTAATTTATATCTGTAGAATGTATGGTTTGCTATTTGATATGTTGAAACTACGTTACACCTTATCAACCAATAATGACTAGGCATTTGAGTAAGCTATTACGATATAAAAAAAAAAAAAATACTTAAAATCATTAGCGATCATATTAATGAGCTTAATGTTTATCGTTTAATTCCTTTGCTCCCATTCCCTAAAAGATCACCAATATAATCGTTTTTTGGATGGGAAACATTGTGTAAATTATTGAGACATTATCATCTCCGTTTTAAATGCTTTGTTATCAACGGACATTGAGTAAATCATTCAACATTAGGCTGTTAAGTCTCTTCTAAATATTCTTCATGACACCGCAAACGTTTATTTACCAGTCGTTCTGCCTCTCTTCCATCTCTCAGTTGCCATTTTTTTTTTCCACAACTAAACAAGTTCACTTTATTATTATAAAATCAAAAGAAAACACTTCTCTAGTAGCAATTACAAGTAAATCTGGGGGGGGGGGGAACCTGAAGCTTTTGAAGTTAAGCTTTATTTTAGAAAAAAAAAACCTCAATATTTTATTTTTCACTTAAACAATTATTTTTGAGGGTCGTTTAAACCTTGCTTATGTCTGGTATTTTTAGCGGAAAAGAAAAAAAAAAAAAAAACACTGTAAAGGGACAAATAAAATTAAATATAAAAAATTAAATAATGTTATGGCTTATATATATGCAAACTTAAAAGCACTGTATATATTACTTTTAATTGTGAAGTCTACTAATATTGAGTTTTAGTAAGAATTCCAAAATTATTTAAAATTAACACCAGGTGTCGCTGAAGAAGCAGAGATGTTGGTATTATCCATCCAAGAACAGAAATATGGTTTTTAAAGTTTTTACAAATTCATATATTTCTGTGCGGTTCTATGTAGCTTTGTAATGTAAGTTAATTTATTCCAATATTCTTTACTATTTCAAAATTGCATTTGATTAAATGAAACTTTTATAACGCGAAACTAGTAAGAATAGGTTTTGAGTTTTATCATTCTATTTTACCAAAACACCTCAGTGTAATGTTCTATATCTAAGTTGCATTTAAGGGACTTCATCTAATGTTCTTTATTTACTGAAAGGAAAACAAACACAAAGGTATTCCTGATGACAACGAAAAACGTGAATAACAATTAAGGAGAAATTTCCACTTTGCGAACCAGGAAATTGAAACGTTTAAAGCGTTTCAAAAACCTGCTCTTGTGCGAGAAGCTGCCAGCATTCATATCTTTCGGTGTTTATGTGGAACATTAATCCCTGTTTCATCCAAACTTAATGGTTCTGTCTTCATTACGAAGGCGCCTGGTGCAGCCATACATCTTCGTCACCCACCACAACATTTCCCTCGGCATCCAAATGTCTTTCGATAAATAAACCCCCTCCCGAACACTGCAATAAATAAAGCACGAGCTTCCTTCTACACCCACACAAGCATAACATCATCGCCTTCAATAACCCTTCTCCTCGCCATCTTCAATCTGTCTAAGAACCAGAGTAGATTAGCACATTCGACATTTCTCATTTTTTAAAAGTTTACGGTTTTAACTATCAAACAGCTAAAATGAGGATTATCAAATCAAGCCACAATCGGGTAATGTATGTCTACTCCCTAACAGAACTTCTTGAATCTTTGCGTGTATCTTTACGGATAAGAGACGACTTAATTTATCTATTTAAAAATTTTTCCGTGTGAATCCTTTCCACGAAATTAGCGCTTGAAGGTGACAAAGTTCCCATAAAAAACATTAGAACTAAAAACAATAGATTTCTTTATATGTTTTTATTATTTTTTTTAAACCTTTTAGTTAACCCATTTCGCTTTATTAAAATTAAATTGGATTTAGGCAATTCAATGCAGATTTATAAACTTTTCTTTTCCTCCAGAAAATGGAAAATTTGTAACTGCTTGTATTGAGTACATACCGTCATTTAAAAATAAACTGCACGCTTATTATAATTATCACGATTTTAAGAAATAAAGAAACATAAGATTAAGTAGGCATCAAATTCATTTCTTGTTTAAAAATGAATTCCCATGAGTTTTACAAAAATAGTAGCAACTGTGTACATAGTCAGTAGTACTATTAATAGTAATTAATAGTACTACTGTACGTTTTCGAAAGCTACAATCGCCACTCGCGGACGATTCTACTCCGCAGAGGGGTGATACGCAGAGATGGGCACTTTCCTAAGACCTGTTGACTGGATCTGGAACTTTCAATATCAATAATAAAATACAAAAAAGAATTCCAAAAACGTGAAATTAATCACGTTCACCTCAAGTCCAGATCATTGTTCAATTAAAATAATCTGAGTTTTTAAATTTTTAAGAGTGAACATAAGATTTTCATTATCTGTAAAAATTAATCTAATAAAATGAGGGCGCATTTTTCTCCGTGAAAATATTCTTCTCCTTCAAGATCTCCCATCCATAACATTTAATGAAATATTCCATCGCGAAGGACGGAAACAGTATCAAGGAAAGTCAATTTTTTTTTAATGATAAATAAGACAATCAAACTATTCTATTTTTTTGTTTCGTTTTGTTTAAATGTTATCTATTGGCTTGATAGACAGAACTTGTAGAAGTTATTATTTACTTATTTATTCATATACTTAAGAATTCCCTCAATTTTTATCAATTTCTCTGAGAGACGAAACCTTTCAAAAAAAAAAAAAAAAAAGAGGAATTGAATCAAAATATGTATTGTAGAGAAAGCCTCTTGCGCGCACTGTCACGTTCTGTCTTTTGATTACGTATCGCCAAAGAATTGACACAGATGAAATAAAAAGACGATTCTTCGAAAGCTCAAGTGCGCAGATGAGTTGATCCAATATTGGATGATTCTTTAATTACTTCGTTATGTCTTTGTTAGTCTACGCAAATCTAATAGGGACAAAACGTGACAATGCGCCCAGAGCGACCAAAGCATTGGCGGCCTGGCGACTACGAGCGACTTTAAATCAGATCAAAAAAACAAGTGATATTTCCATGTTTAAATTTCACGGAAACATTCTCACGGTAAAATAGGAGGGAAGGATCTCACGTATCAAGCAATGCTTCAAAAAGTCTGCTGAACTGCGTTGATCAAAAGCATTCTGACTACGGGAAAGAGAATAATGAAAGCGATCTGACGTGACAATACTTCAAAAAAAAGCTAATTTTTAGATTTTATTGTAGCCTTGAATATGAAAACTGCAGCCTTTGCAAGTGGTCTCACGAAGCTATTTGCTTGACTAGTCTAGCGAAGAACGAACGAAGATCATACGACCGCTTTAACGACACTAAAGGCAATGTAACGACAATGCTCTTTTACTGCCATCTGGTGCCACGACAATGAAATAAAAAAGGTGACGTTCAAGCCGATACATAAAGTGGCCTGTAGGATGGATTCACAAGAATCTGTTTATGAAAATTAACCAGCTACGAAAAATATCCAAAACGGCAACGCATATTTAATGAAAATCCGCGGCAGAGGAGTTACTTACAGAAGATGGAGTCTTTAGAAAACTCGTATTTTTTTTTTTCCAACATCTCGCGCACAAGCCCTTCTGGACGGAGCTAATTGTCCATCAACGCGGCAACTGGCTGCTTCGCAAAGCTATTTAAACGCTACCCCACTGCCAATGAGCCATTACGCGCAGGCAACCGATAAAGACAATAGGATCGTTACGAGAGGGAGGGGGGGGGGGTTAAGCCCTCATCCACACAACTGCCAACTCTATTCCCACAGGCGGTGCACTTTCTTAATTACATTTTTATCGGCAATCCTCCAACGAATATTAGATTAATGTCAGTGAAGATTATGGTTCGTAGAATCTCGTATTTCGGTTTCTTCAATTATAAGCTGGTTTCTCCTTCCGTCCGATTGCATTTACATTGCGCGGTCGTCGAAAGTTTATTCATATATTCATGAATCAGATCCATGTAGTGCAGGGAAGGATTAAAAGAGAAATACTTGGGTTATTTTGATTGTACACGCAAGGAAATTGCAGCGACGGATATCAATTATGATTTTTGTGTAAGTGGGGGAGGAAGGAGAGAATCTTCACGATCAAATGAATTACGTGATATTTATATGCTCTTATCATACATGGGCGTTTACTAGGATTACGGGATCTTATTCTGAGCTTACACCGTCATTTGAATCATCAAAGTATAGTTGGTGGGGGGGGTGGACACCGAAGGGCGAATGATAAAGAAAATTTACAATATAACACAGCAGAGCATTGAAAAAGTCTGGGCATATTTTTGATATTCGTGAAGACGAAGTCAACACACAGACGCTATCTCAGAAAATTCATGGAATCAAATTGGATTTAAGTAATAAAAATATAACACTAAAGTATCTATTGAAACAAATTATGATTTAAGACTAGCAATTTTAAATACAAAGGACAAAATAAATATTAACTACCAAGGAAAGTAATTTTTATTTTACTTTCATTAAATTTCTTTTTCTTTCTTTACGCATTCACCGGAATAATGGTTTGATTGTTAACCAATGGCCAGCGTCAACCAATAAACCCCTGTTTTCCAAAATGGGGCGCACGCCCCACAGGGGGCAATTTGATTTTGAGGGGGGCTATTCGAAAATGGAGCAATGTTTTTTTTTGGTTGTGAAAGTAAAAAAAAAGTTTTTTTTTTCTTTGGTTGGACGGTCAGGAACTTATTTTTTTTTGGAGGAGGAGGGGTTTGAATCTTAACCTCTTAACATGGTCCTGTAACCCATCCACCCAAAATAAAATCCTGTGTACACCCCTGTAAACCTTTTGTCTGCTAAACCGTGGTTTCCTTAGGGAACAAGGGTAAATCTCGCACATCGTAAAAAGAATATGAATCTCGCGAAATGTCAAAACATGCCGAGATTGAAACAGTAGTGGGTGTGTTGACCCTGGCTGATTAAATGTATCGTGCTATTTTGATAGCGAGTGACATTTTCGCAATAAATAAAGCATTAAATTCCATTACTTAAAGTGTTCTGCATTAGATATGCAAGAGAGCAGCACAAAGAGAAGGCAGTGCTTCAGGCGAAACGAACAGAGGATCTCATATTTTTAATTACTTGGTGCTTACGAGTCGTCTTCCCATTATCAGAGAATAGCTTTCATTACAGCGCTTCCTGTTTCGATCAATAACAGATTAAAAAATAAGTCCAAGTATCAACCAAGAAAAAAAAAAAAAAAAACTTTTAAATTTTATTTCTATTAAAATTTTGAAAAGCTACGTAAATCTCACAGAAGTCCAGGACTAGATGCAGGCAACTTACTTCAACAGAAACACTGCTAAATTCTTACCTTTACCAATTACTGACTGTTATCGTACGCACGAACAAAAATAACCAGAGACAAGATATAGTTGGTGTGTCCATATGGTTTCGAAAACCCGCAACCCATATAACATTGTCAAAACGTAAGAGATACTGCGAACGCTGATGAGTTTTGAACCATAACTCCGTATCTGTTGTTAGAATATTCAATAAACAGCTTTGTTGTAAAAGCCTATCACTAACATTTCAGATCAGTTGGTCGCGTAGTTTTTGAGTTACTACGATTACTGCGTTTTAAAGACAAGGAATTCAGCAGTTTTTCGCCCCTAGGTACTAACAAATGATCCGAGATGTACCAAAGACAACAGGGAGCTTTCTTGTAGCACAGCACCATATAAAATTTCGATTTTGTGAGATGTTTTGAGCTATCCTATCAGATGGACGGACATGTGCTTTCGACTTAAAAAGAAAAATTTAAGCCTTTTTTTAGATTTAAAAAAAAAAAAAAAATCGAAATAATCAAAAGTTCTGTAATTGTTCTCTCTTTCATCGTTTCCAATTCCTAACATTGAGCAATTTTCGATTGGATTCAACGACGATCGTAAAAAAGAAATGACAGATACAGAATTGAAAGCAAATTGCCATGAAAAATTGCCTACTAATTGCAACTCAAGTCGGATATTAAGTAGATTTGATTTAATAAGCTAGATCAAAAAGAATACTCCAGAAAAGTCGTTTTCATTACCTTCTCAAATGCACCGTCCCCCATACCGTTTTCATTTTGGTTAGAAAAGTCTGGAGTTACATGATCATTAAACGTAGCGACGGAATCACCGCAGGAGCAGGAGAGCGTCGTTGCCGAGCACAGTCTCCATTGAAAAGGCTCGGGTAATTTCCGCCAAATTTAGAAAACAGATTATGAATGGCAGGGTTTTTAATATCGGCGGGAGGAATTTTATTCCGTTCCACGTTAATGAGAACCTTCCAGAAGCGCCAAGTTAATTCACAGCCGTTTAGGCTTCGGAATACAGTGGCGCTATTTCCAGCATTGTGGTTAGCAGTTAATACAGTTTGGGGGGGAAGGGGGGGGGGGGGCCGCCAGAGACTGTTACAACTACGAAGAAGAGCAGTGTATTTTGATTGCTTATGAATATTTTAAAATTATCAAGCCAAAAGTAATCTCTTATTCTGGGTCGGAAAATTACATCTCAAACAGTCACTTGTCACTTCCAGAAAGCCTGTACACAATAATCAAAGTATGTGCTGCTTTCCTTTAGCCCGTTTACGCTCTTTAGCCCTTTCCTTTAGCCCGGATTTGGGGCAGTATCATCCCAAAAGCCAAAGAGTCAAATCACTTTGAACTTAAAAATATGGTATGTACTTTATTACTTTCCAAATATCAATTCAATGTGCAAAGTTAATCAATATTGAGTGAATTTGGAGGTTTTTCCAGTAAACTGCTGTCGAAAAAATTTATGTCGACTTAACACCCCCTTCTTTTTTAATCCTTATTAAGGGGATATTACAAAACAAGTAGACCAAACCCATAATTCCTAATAGTAACTACATGCTTAAAAAAAAAAAAAATCATTCAGTGAAATGAATTGTTTTTTGGCTTTGAAATGTCGTTCCAGTAACCATCGGAGATATCGTTTTAATTGCTCAGCTAAACTTCGAAGCCTCTCCGCAGTTCGGAGAAACGTGGAGGAGAGAAAGACGAGATTTTAAGTCGTTTAATTTTCGTTAGAAGTTTGAAAATCCATCCATTATGCAAATGACCGCAATCAGATCTTTTCCAACCCATCAGGGCGAGAGCAGTCGACTGTTTGGGGAGAAGGGGGGGCTAGAAGAGGAGAATTTTTAAAGGCAGAGAGACAAACAACTGAGAAACATCAATCGATGTAGGTGTAGATTTGCTCGCTTGCCTAAACAAAGCTATATTAAAAAAAAAAAAAAAAAAATATGCATAAGTTAGGAAAAAGTAAAAAAGTGCGGAAAGTATCGAAACCGACTGCTTCTGCAATGATTTGTAGGTTTGCAGCGAATCACAGTGCGCGCAATTTCGAACTATTTCAAATATAGTAAGAAGATAATGGGTTCGACCTAAAATTCCAAAATGACACAGGATTTCTTCAAAATGCAATAATGATCTCAAGATATAAATCATGCTTCAATTACCTTTGTACTACAAGTGAGAGTACAGAAAAATATATAGGTTACATGACATGTACATCAAATTGGTCGTAAAGTCTCAAACGAAAAAACAAAACAGAAAGGAAAAAAAATATCATGTTTGCAAGAAATGTTAATTTTCATTCATTTAATCCATTTTTTTTTTCTAAGAATATAAATTTAATTTACAGGTTATTACTTATTTTATCGATTAAATTAAATTTCATTTTAGTGTATACAAACAGAGAAGCAAAGTAACGTAAGTGACTGTTTCCTAAGCAAAATATTCCTACCGATTGAGGTAGTTCCAATGAAAGTTAGGTATTACAGTGACGGATGGACAACAACAACATGAAACCTACTTTTCTTTCCTTTTGAAGTCGTGACAGAATTAAGTTTCTAGAATAAAAGATTCCTCGTAGATAGTACGAGGTATATTTTATTCAAGTTCTAACAACACACATGACTTAAGAAGAAAAAGAAAACAACAGTAAAAAATCACAATCGATTTCGTTTGGACTTAGCCAAACATCATCTGGTGAAGAAAATAATAAAACATGCAGTCTTTGTAGGCGAAGACACAGTTCCAAACAAATGAACTGTTAATGAGGTGTAAATGAGGTATATCCATATTTGCAGTAGTGAAGTAGGAAATAGAGGGACAATATGTTTGTAGATTGCAGAATGGGTCCATGTTGTTTGTCGGTTTTATAATTGGTGAATATTCAAAATAGAATTATTTCTATTTCTGGTAATTTTAATTAAGTCCGACCTGTCGAAAATCCCTGTAATTCTAAGTTTATCAAAGCGCGCGTAAGTTAGTGGATTACTGAGTGCTAATGGCCACTGTTTGTAAGAGACAAAAAAAAAAAAAATATCTTCAAAGTCTTAGTCTCGAAACAGTGACAGAAATTCAAGGTTTTCGTGCTATGGATTTTCTTTGGGGATCTTTTCACCTTCAGGTGTTCATTTCTCGGCAAGGACACACACAGGGAAAAAACTCAAACACTTAAGTTAGATCGTGTCGTATCCATAAATACACTTACCAAATTTGAAGAAGATTGAAAAGTAATTTTAAAGAACACACACATACACACTGCCTGACTATGAGCTTAGCATTTCTAGGAATGTAGGTTTTAAAAAGAGAATAGACTTAAATTATTAAACACCCTCCACCTCCTCTCATCTTTTTCTTTGAAGAGAAATCTGTCCATTTTCGTTTTATTCTATTGTCACGAAACAACAACGCTCCAGTTAATATCTTCTAAAGATGTACGATTAGGTTTAAATCAATTCCAAGTCAATTTCCTGAGTGAACAAAACAAGCACTGCCGCTTTACGACGCCGTCGGATACAATTTTCGCAAATGTTAGGCCTAAAATGGGTTTGGAACAGCTTCGTGCTTCGAAGGGATCCAATCTTGCACAGTGGTTGTCTGAAGGGATTAGAACTGACACACGAGCCATCCGAAACTTTGAACTTCGAAACTCAAATGCAATGAGAAACACTATTAATCAAAAATATAAAAGGGTTCCTCTTGTGTTACAAAGTCGTTCTTCATTTCAAAGAAAACTTTAGCAGTTTTAAGTAAACTAGTAGCTCCCGAAAGAACTTTAAGTCTACTTTCCCATAAAACATTTCCTTTTTTTCCCTCCTTGCAACCCAGTACAAAGAAAAAAAATGGGGAACTTATTAGGGTTCCCTTGTCTGTGTGTGTAACGCCATCCCCAGCCCAAACCACGAGTCATAGGTCGTTAACGCCCCCCCTCCCACCCCCGAGATTCGTCAAAAAATCTGAATTCCGATCCGGGTTATTTTCGGCTTTAAAATGACCACTGTTCGAATCAGGAAAATAGTGGTAATTTGGCAGAACTGGGAAATGTTAATACGGATAGAGTATGTTGAGAACGAATGAAATACCCACGACTCAATGGCCACTTCCGGTCCAAGCTGGCCACTGGTCAATTACGCAGTCTCCCGAATGATGTAAAATGACCTTAATGCGGGCATCGCTTCCACTGGGAATGCTTGGACAGCAACAACGCTCCTGGAAATCCATTTGTACCGTCAGTGGTGTATCGAGGAGGCCGTGATGGAAATTTACACTGGATCTCTTAATGGCTTCTTAATTACACTGGCTTCTCATAAGATAAAAATTAAGAATAGAACGGCAATAAATGAAATTGTAGAACCAACTGATGAATGGTTTGAATAAATGAGTTTTGCGAGCTAAACAAGAGTAATGAATGTCTCTTTTAACAGCGCAAGCATTTGATAAGATTGTAAATTACACCAGGTCGTTTTGGTTTTGTATTCACTGTAAAACTGAATTTTTTTTTTTTTTTTTTTTTTTTAATAACATACGAAAAATAATGCGCGGAAATAATACAAACGAAAAGCCTCGTTTTATATGGTAGACTAATATCTACTGAATACAACATTATCAAATTTCGATTGTCTGGGAAATAAAAAATAAGTAAATAAAAATAATCGTATCTATTACTTACTAAAGTAATCCAATTGATTATTAAATGCACTAATTTTAATCATACCAGATCAGTAAGTTAGTGGATTACTAAATGGATTAACACTCATTGCTTAGATATCGTTAAGTTATCGTTAATAATCTTTAATGATTTCCTTATTTTGTCACCTTCACACACCAGTCCTTCAACATGGACTCGCGTTTCAGTAAGACCCAATCCAATGGTTTAAAAATTCTTAGTAAGGCAGACTGATTCTACGAACGAAATGAAAAATGAAAGGGTTTATGGAATTAAATATTAATTCAGCAGTGGTGATAAATTAAGCTATTCAGTACTGGTTAAAAATCAACGAAATATAGAAGGAACGAAAGTGCGTACGTAGAGATATTTTCCGCTGTCTGATGCAAGTATACAGATTGGCAACCAATTAAACAGAGCTATTTAGCCAATATCTGAAATAACTGCGCGTCCAAATCATCTCCGTGAAGATACCATGTCGGATCTGCAAATATTGCAGTTTTACAGACAGATCTAAATGCGATCTGGCAGATTTGATGTGGACAAGCACGTGTTTTCCTGGTGATGGGCGACAGCTGTGAGTGGCAGCTTGGGTTCCACGAGTCACTGGAAATCTGTTGATGGAAATGTCACCCGGGCCGATATTGCAGACAACGACAATGAAGCTCACAAGCATCGAATCAAACAGAATTTTACCCAAGTTTAGTCCGTATCGGCTTTCTGTGGATCATTATACGGAGTGGCTAACGACGACATTAATCATAACATTTTACATTTTATTTTTGCTTTTTTTTTTCTTCTCTTTCTAATAGATAACCGTAACAATGAATTTCATTTAACACTTAATTGTTGTGACAACCTAACAGGAAAAAAGCGGACGTCAATTTCATCGTTTCTCGCCTAACAAAGGTCAACAGAAATCTGATAAGAATCGTAGATAATTAAAATCCAATCATTTCAATTAATAATAATAATAATAATATTTGGACCTAGTGGCTCAGAGGGTGGGCAGGCGATTTTCAAGAACATTTTCCTTTCGGATAACTTTTGAAATTTCAGCCAAATCTTCATTGAACTTAGATCAGGAGTCTTTCCTGGGGTTAAGTGATTGGACCGATTCTAATAACCGTACAGTTGTGTCTGGTTTTTCTCTACCTTATGCAGATTACTTGAGAATTTTTTTTTTTTTTTTTAACTTGCCCTATTAACAAAAACCTTTCCGGTTTAATGAACGTGTAGAAGTGTGCTTTAGGAACAACGAAAAGCGAACGCGGCCCAATAAATACGGGGAAAGCAGTCTTTCCTCTTAATTTTCTTTAACAAAATAAATATTTCAGTATAAAGTTATGTTTGCAGCTCTATTAGTATTTGTCAACATAATTTCATATGGTATGGGTAAACAAATACCATTTATTAGAAAAAGCAATATTGATCTATGTCATCGTAAAATTTATGCCGATTTCCTTACACTTATCCTTTCTTTTTAAAATGTTGTACAGTTATACAATTTCATATCTAATATAATAATATTTTTCAAAGATATATTCTTCTTATTCTTATATTTATTTCTAATCTTTTTATTCAAAACATTTTGCTAATATTTTCAGGAAAATGATCTCGATATATTGACTTCTCTGCGTTTTTTAACAAGTTCTGAAAAGCCATTACCAGTTTTCTAATATATTCGAATAAATCTAAAATATTTTAAAACCAAATGTCCAGCTGTCTCTTCCTCTGATCTATGAAACAATGCATCAAAATAAAATAATATACTGACCACAAAAAAGAAATGGAGTCGTCTTCAAACAAAAAATATTACCGGTACACGGAATAAAATTCTGTAGTTTATTCAAGTCTCTCAAATCAATTCAATCCCATCTCTTATTTCACTTGGCTTTTCAATCAAAAGAGAAACACTTGTTATAATGGTTTTTGTTGTTTGTTTTGTTTTCCATAAATTCAGATGGATTCGAGATGGTGTCGTTTTAAAGTGTACAGCATTATTCCACGTGTGACGCCTACAAATGAAAACCATTTTCGATGGTGAAATTAAATTTCTTGATTGACAGCATTCCATTCGAGCAGGACAGCACTTCAAAAGCAGAGAGAGAATCACTTAACGGGACCCGCACTTTACTAATTGAAATGTACATCCTGTATTAATAACAAAACCGAATTGATTCTGCTTGATAGCAATGCAGCGCCAAAACTTTTAGTCTTAAATAACTTAGAAAAGTGTTACTCAAGCTGCCGATTTCCAATATTTTCCTGACTTCTGAATAATTCTACGCGTACGTCGTTGTTCTTATCCACAGGGTCATCGTACTTTGCTTTACCCTCTACGTAATACCAGTGTTTTCTGAATATAATTGGTTTTAATAAAATCAAAGCTCGCGAAAAACGGGGATTGCTAAAAGAATTAATATGCATTGCTATTAAAAAGAAGGACTCCTAGAACTGAAACATCGACAGAACTAGTTCTAAGGCTTTCTTATAGGAATTTTAGTCATTTTTAAGCGCCAAATTCTTGACAATGATCCTTATGGGAGAAAAAAAAACAACTTTCATATTAAATGTTAGATCGCCTTTTGTCCGTTAAGATGTCTACCAATACTCAAGAAGATCTACCGAGAGATTCAAAAGTTAGTAGAGGGCAAGAACACATAGAATGAATGAATATGAAGAAACTTCACTGTTTTAGAAACATAGGGTAAAAAGAAAACACAGATTCTGATTTCGCATTTAAGTGCTCTTTCTTTTATATTTTAAAAAAACAAAAAAAACCTGTAATGTTTTGGGCAGAACTTTTTCAATAATGTTTACTTTTTTTTTTAATGTTAATGCAAATTAATAAAATTAAACAGATAACTGACTGAAGGGTGTTTCACATGAACGAAAGTGCGAGCGAAACATGTCCGACCAATGAAAAATATCGGTCATAATTATTTCACATAACGAATTCCCCTGCGATGTCTTGGCGAACGATTTTGGATACTAAAGCATCGTCGTACCATGCGAAATTTTTGAAAACCACTCACAGAAGAGCCTTTTCCCGACTCTTAGGGCCGAAACATGTATACCAATACTCTTTCAATAAAAGGGTGAATAGCAATGAAAGGTGAACTGAAAAATTTGTAGTGCGTTTCAGTCCTTCGCGAAAATACACACACTTCGGGCAGCAGTAAAAAATAGCTTTGAAAGAATTTCGTTTGAATTAATTAACAATATTGTCCCAGACAAATTCTGATGCACTGAAGGCAACTCAAACACTGTTTTATATCAGGGCATAATTTTGTTACAGCTACAATAAATATGTAATGCCTTACAGTAATTCACTCGAAGTGGAACAAAAATTCAGAACCGCCTTATCAGTGCAGATGATCGATCGGACAATTCAAAAATCCATTCACACGGAAATACTGTTTCTGAGGCATTGTTTAAATGTTTCCATTGAATTTAATTTGTTGGGTACACTTTCAAGCTCATCAATTTTGAAGTGGAATTTTGCTAACTCCGTTTTGAAAGGATTGCTCATTTCTTCCCGGTTTCCGTTTCCGGTTGTGAATCTGACTTCCACCGGGAAATCATCGTGATTCTCTTGACAGGTTCCGAAAGCTGTCGGAATATAATCTGTCCAAAGGAATTTTTCGTGCGACATTTCTATCGGACGAATATCACGTGAAGCATGCATTAGTGTTAAAAATAAAAAACATTTAGCTAAAAAATGCGATCAACACCCAAGTTCGAATCAGGAAGGGGGAAAAAAATGAGTAAAATAATTAAAATAAAATACGTTCCAAATAGTTTTCAATAAAATTACATTCAATTTCTAGGTTACGACTTGTAACCTAGCAGGACGATTCTCAAAGAATACTGACTTTTTTCCTGAAGTCTTAACACAATGTTGCAATAATAATAATAATAATGTACCCAACTTATTAACTGAGCTGCGTTCGCAGTAGAACTACGCTACTCCGCAACATCTACAATTAGATTTTTTTTTCCCTCGATAAATTTGATCTGATTAAAAAAAATCAAATCCTTAGATATTGAGTTATCCTCGCTTTTTTTTTTTTAATTTCTGAAACGTTTTATATCAATTACAAGTTTTATAATCAACGTAATTTTCAAGATACGATCAGGTACATTTTTTTCATGTTTATTTTTCCTGTTGTATACTACGTCCCACGCACGTTAAATTTTGCCATTACAGATTTTTATTTATTATTATTCCGTCATTCTTGGTAGCTGAAAGTGATGTACAAGGTATTCCTTTTTATACTTTGAAATTCAGCAATTTCGAGACGAAGGGGGAAAAATGTAACATTTTTTTAAAATCCCGCTATTGCTGTAGGCTACTTGTTAAAACAAATAAAATTTAGGGTAGATCTCGCAAGCAACACTTTAAAAAAACACTTCATCAATAACGAATATACAAATGACACCTCTACTTCACAAGAATTTTGCTCTTTCTTGATATTTTGTCAAATCCTTCTTAAACTCCTTTTTCTTACGAGAAAAAAACGGTGGCTTGACATTTGCATGACACACAACCTTTTCTTTCAGTTCCTTTCGTGACTTCTATTGGTATCTCAGAGGTTTCGTTTCTTTATTTTGACGACGGAAATTTTAACTGAAAATTCTGTTCTCTTTTCGTACAAAAAACTTTGATAAAACAGAGGAATTCGAGATCTAGCGCTACTGTACAAGCAGAGATGCGAGAACAAAAAGTTCTTGTTCAATTGATTATTTGTACCATTCTAAGAGATAAGGTAACAGTACAGTCAGTCTCTACTGCGATTCAGAAACCGATCCTCAAAAAAAAAAAAATACTCATTTTTAAATGAATATTCTCATCAATAATAATTTTACTGTAATTTGCAGTTTAGAATAACAATTTTATAATGCCTCAAATTTCACTTAGTTATCAGATACCGGAATAAACATTGGTTCTCAATCACTAGGCTGATGCTAGTGAAGTGTTCAAGTAATTTTAAATATATAGTGATTAGTTAATATATCCTATCTTGTATTTTTCTTTCGTAATTTTGTTGCTTGAAAAACTTTTACTGTCAAGTTATTCATTTGGGTCTATACTGTGTTTTTCTTTTCTTTCTTTACAGATGGTCGCAAGGCCTGCTGTTCCACCAGGGACTAGTTGACTGTGCACGTGCAGCAATACTGGTGCCCCTGGGCGTGTCCGTGCTCAATTGCTCGACGCTGCACAAGTGCTCCATGCTGGAAACTACATTTGTGCTATTGGTCACAGTCTCGACCATCAACATGCTGACAACTGTGCTGAATGATGCACCTCTTCTTCCTGATCAAGAGGAAAACCCTATGCCTCTGCTCATGGATAGCCCACAGTGTATGCTCTTTGGCTTGGGGATGATCTGGTTCGCTAGCATGACCATTAATTTAGGGCCGACTTTTCTCAGCGGTGCACTGGCTAGTAGCAGTGGAACTATGGACTTGTGCCCTTTAGTGTACGGACCCAGTCGCCACTACATTCTCAACATCCTCTGGATTATCATCAATCTCCTATGCATTACCCTCACCTGTATCCATCTGCGCAAGCTCTACAAGGATCTGTCCAAAGCGCCTTTGGACGCAGTCCGGGCCGCAAGCCTAGTCACGGCAATGGTCTCTGTGCAATGCGAGAGCGAAACGTGCGAACAGCCGCACATCCGCAGCTACGTGCACCGCATGGAGCGGGAGGGAATCGAGCGGGTGAAAATGTTCGTCATCACCACAGTGGCCTATGTGTTGTTCTGGACTCCGTTGTTTATTACTACCATCGCAATCGATCCCAAGCACGAAAAGTATTCGATCCACTACGACATCACCTTGCACGTGGCGTTTGTGCATGCCTTTGTAAACCCCACCTTGTTGCTGGTCCTTCACAAGTCGCTCCGAAAAGCAGCTTTTGAGTTCATCTGCTGTCAATGCTCCTATGACCAACCTCCCACTCCTCCTCCCTTCCCCGACGAGAACTCCTCCCCGTGCGCCAGTTACGCATGCGCAGTCAACAGAAACTACATGTGAGTACGTACCATTTCAGTGACACATCTCGTTGTCTGTGGTGTGAATTCTCTATTTGTATCGTATATCATCGTCGACGAATTTTAGTTAGATATTCCGATAAAATAAGACAAATAAACAAAAAAAATCAATAGAAAAAAAAAAGGAACCTTATCTAAGAAAAGTTAGCAAGAATTACTAGACTACAGAAATAACTAATGAAGACAAAAAAAAATAAACAAAAATATTTTCTAAAAAAAAAAAAATGAACAAAAATCACTTTTAGCCGAATTTAAACAAATATGGCAATGCTAATGAATGCATTATTTTCTTAAGAATTTTAGAAATAAATCACGTCTTCCTTTAACAAATAAAACCTAGTAATAAACAATTAATGCAAAAATACATAATTATAGGAATATATAAATTACATAACAAAAACCTTCGCATTGTCCGCCTGCAATTATCGCTAAAAATCTATCTAAAACTCAAAAAATAAAATGCTTTGAATATACATAACATTTACACAAATTAAACAAAGTTAGGGAAAATAGTTTCCCTTTCGCATTATAACAGTTTATGCCTTCCGAATCTCGATTGTTCTAAGATATTAAGTGTTAACAAAAGACTGGTAAGAATCGGGAGTACCACAGAATGGAAACAGCCTCACATGCATTGCAATGCAAAAATAAAATCAAATAGGGTATTTGAAAACAGACTGGGAACAATCCCTTCGCTAGGCAGCCAGGTTAATTGATAGGTCCCAATTACTAAATTCAATTCTTTGACGAAAGGCGCACGTTTCGGTCGATGATGAGGACGACAGGAGTGTGGGGGAAAGAGTTCCTCGCGTCATCAGAAGTCGAAACACGCCTAATGAACAGCGGACGCCAACTGCGACCACGAGTGTTACTCTGAATAGGTAAATACGAGTGGGTGGGTGGGTTAAAGGCGGAAACTTAAAGCACCTTTTTACGTCTGAAACGTGAAAAAAGAAGAATAGTAATAAAGCATATAAACGTAAGAAAAGAATTTTTCAACCTACTTGAACGTTTGTTAGCAAATGGCTTCTGATCACATAACATTTCATTTCAATTATCAGAAAGAAAATACATGTATAAGGGAGAGAGGGATACATCGAAAATAGAAAGGAAAAAAAAAAAACCAAACAAACATAACGTAATAAGGAAAAAAAAAAAAAAAAAGAACACGTCATTGTTCATTTTCTTTTCATTAGATTGGAATTATCATGATATTAACAATCTTGATACAAATATATCCTTAAAAAAATATTATTTCTTATAGTTCACCAATTCCTGGAGTACTTTTAAATGTTGAGGACAAACTCATACTCACAATAGGCCTAAAGCATTTCCTAACATGTAGTAGCTAATGAAAGTCACTCCTGCGAGTTACGTGATTTCAATAGTATGACTCTTCATTTCGCTTTCTACGCAGTACTGAGAATTCCACAAACTCATATGCATTACAAGCAACTCGAGCGCCAAGCTTGGATCCGAGTTCGATTTCCAGAACATTCTCATTTATTTCTTTCCTTTATTTCTTTCTTCTGTGTTTTCTTAGGTTTAAAATAGATAGCCTAGAGTAAACTCTTCTTGGTTAAACCGTCTGCCAATCATAACAAAAATAACAGTTGATCGTGGGTTAAAGAAAACTAATTTGCAAGAAGCTTCTACTGCACTTATTCTCCCTTTTCTACAGCTTCTTTCCTATATAAACTTACCACAGAAATAAAAACCAATTGACGAATTATGTACCGGATATTTAGATTTTGACGAGCACAAACAAAAATAAAATGAAATAAATAAATAAACTTAATGTTTTTTCAGGAAGCACAAGTTTAAAAAAAAAAAGCATCATTTGCTTCGTTTAATAGCGATCTCTTACAAGTTTCTGAACACTTTTTTGGCTTCCTTAATGGTCTGAACTTTGGGACTACTTGTATGCATTTTACATATACATTAATACTTTACATATCCATTTAAATCAACTCAATGAGAAATAAGAATTAAAATTTAATATTTCTAAGGAAATTAAAATATAAAAAAAGAAATAAAATACTAAAATGGATAAACGCATTTCTGAAACACTGCGTTTCAATTTATGCGTTACAATTTATCAGAAGAGAGAGAGAAAACTATTTGCTATAATTCTGTATACAACGAAGTACTTTACAACTACTTTCATTATTACTGCTACAATTTTTTACGAAGTTACTTTAGTGTTAGTTTGTTTTGTTTTTTCCAAGATTTACACTACTCTATTTTTGGATAACTGGAATTATCAGTTGGGTGCTGATCGCGTCCAAAATCAAATACATAATGGAAAACGACGAACAGCAATTAGGCAAGCGGATGTGCAGCAGCACGAAACGAAAAGCACGTTTTAAAAATTTCAGTAGCAAACAGCATTTAATTCACTTATACAAATACTACCTTGAGCTGACATTTCGGCAACAAAATGTCAAAAGGTCGGTCGCTTTCATTCTGCCAACGCATCTATTGTAGGTTAACGAGGGTTATTTAATTTTACACATGATTGTGAACTAAGTTAAAACTTACTTAGATACATATTTCAAGTTTATGGTTGAAGACAGGCACGACAAAACACACTCATTGTAAATAATAAAAAATATAAAAACATCAGTTATATAGCCCTTTTAAATTAGTGAAAAATGATACGAATATAGTCTCTTTTTTTTTTAATATTTATTTATTTTTGCTTCTGATCCAAAAACGAATTTGTTTCACACGCGTCTAACGATGTCACACAAAAACTGTCAGTATCACAGATAATTTAAAATAAATTTTTTATTTTAAAAGTAATTTAGAAATTTCAACTTTCTTAAAATCACGTAAAGATTTTTCAAAATCAGTTTTTATTAATAATAAAAAAAAAAATTATTTCATATACTACTACTTGGTAAAATTAAAAGTTTCGACATAAAAAATTAGTTGCTGTTACTAAATAATTTACCAAATAGCTATTACTTTGTATATTATATACTCTTTAAGTGTATACTATATTTATTGATGTAATAACGTTTCTTAACATGTCTTCTGAATTTGATGTTACTCAAAAATAAGATAACATTCGAAACAGTATTTTTGAGGCTAGTTCGAAATTTCAAATTATCATTAGTTGAACATTATTCGTTTAAATCGCAAAGCCAAAACGAAGTTTGAAAAACTTAACTCTTCCTAAGCTGATGCAAGATTTAAGGATAAGCTGATGCAAATTATAGTTAGTAAATCTGCCACTAGGTTCATTTATTGCAGAATGAAAAAATAAAAATAAAAACAAAACTAACTCGATTAGAAAAGCCTAAGGGTGGATTAGAAAAAAAAACACACACACACACACACAGTTAAGAACATAAACTGAAATTTCAGATAATGCCCGGAAACATAGAAAAAAAAGATCAATATTATAGTCCGACCACGATAACGTGACGATTCGACGTCAGTACTAGCCTCCCTCAGAGGTTCCGAAGAATATTACGTTAGTTATAAAACAAAAACAAAAATTTAGTTTAATTTTAGTCCTCCATTTTCGAATTCTTTTCGGAAATATTCTTCGACTAATAAAATAATTTTTCGAGTACTGCTTTGTAAAATACTCTCGGGCGACATTTTAGGGAAATAAATAGAGGCGGGCTTGTTTGTGATTGGCTGAAAAACAGATATGTCGTAATAACGTGGAGTTCCTTCCGCTCGTCACACGTTATCGTGGCCGGACTATATCAAAAATACAGCAAGACTAAAAAATACAAATTCAAGTTTATATATAAAAGATCAATTGCAAATATCTATTTGTGTTATTTATTATTTTTTTTTTTAAATTAATACTATCTTTTCAATTTTGTCGACACTTTTACTTTGAGCGCGGAAGATACAAAAACTAAACAAAATAGTAGGTTCTTATTTGAACCGATTCGAGCATTATTTTTTTTTTTTTTCCCTTCCCCATCTCCCTCCTTCATAATACCGACATTTCACCGATTAGTGCTTTGCTTGCTTCTCCTCTGCTTCTGGTGGAAGTTTGGATTGGACTTGCTTTCCTAAGTGCTAAGGACGGACCTTCTCTTTAGCAAACACTTAACTCGGATCGTGCGTTGATACAGCGAGTGAGGACTGCGCGTGTCCGAATTACAAGTCACGCAAACCCCTCTCGGAATAAAAAAAAAAAAAAAAAAAGATGGATTATTTCCAAGTGTGCTTGCCTTCCCAGCCCAAAGCTTTACACAATGGGAGTAGGAAGAAATGTACTTAGGAATGCAGAAGACGGAAGAACAAGGATCAATAGACATGGGATAAAATCCAATCTCCATTGCCCACGGCGAGTACAACTTCTTTATTTCTAACAAAAAAAGTAAAAGCTTGCATCCTCTTTATTCCTAAACAGAAGTTTCTCGAGCTATATATATGCTTTCTCAAATACTTTAATGTACCTTTAATATTATAAAAAATAATAATAATGCATTAAAATAAAATCGATAATTCACATCGTGTATCTTTTAATCTTTTAAACTAGCAATTCTTATAGATAAATCTAAGTAATAAGCAACAGCTGTTGATATCTCATTAAAATAACGAGATTTACACACTGACGACATTACAGTATCTCATTAACAAACTTTACTGATGTTTCGCTTATCGATACTTGCAGCAAAGTTAACTTGATAATGTCTGTAGGAAACTCATTTCTTGGTTAAGAAACAAGTGTATTGAAGTGTTGCTATTTTAAAAAGGGAAAATGGCCTAAGAAAAATCGTCGTGGAAATTTAAACTCGCACTATTTAAGGTTATTTTCAAATGTGAACAATGTTTCTTATAATTAGTCTATAATCGTTAAACTCTATTTTCTCTTTCTTTCATTGTTGGATCTGGAGACAAGATACTAAATAAAGCCCCATATCCTTCCCGTTCCCAATTTTTTAAAAAATTCTAAAAATTCCCTGCCCTATGATTAGCGAAATACAAATTCAAAATTCCATTGAGTTATTAAAAACAAAGATATACAGATTGCGTTCGATGAAGTTGATTAAAACATTCAGGACGCTAAGAACAGCAGCTGTGTTGTAAGCACTTAAGTGGGACTGTTTTTGTTTGGTTCATTATACAAAATCAAAAACTCTGCCAAATCCTTCTTGAATTGAAGTATAGTTCCGTAAGTACTACTATGACATTGATGTAATAGATCACAGTAATAATAGAAAAGCGATATTAAATTCATTATAACGCTGCTATATACATAAACGTACATCAATGGCATTGTTACATCACGTAACAATGGGTTTCCATAAGTATACAATGCATCAGTATTTAGAATTTGCATTCACGACCTTAAAACACCCTTAAATGCAATTCTTCTATCTAAAGACCAGTCAGGCGCTCGCCCAACATTTACCCTCGAGTAAAAAAAAAAAAAAATCCGGTAATCATTTGCCAAAGGGTTAGGTGAACTCAAAGAAACTCGTATGGAGAAGAAGTAATCAATGGAAAAAAAAAATTCCAGCTCGGCCGGATATTGAACTTGAACCAGGTTTCAAGAGTAGCGAAAAACTCGTTTTGAGTTGAATTCCAATTTCAAGGGTGGCGATCTCAGCATGAGATCATCTATTTTATTTATTTATTTATTTATTCATTTTTTCAGATATGAAAAAAAAAAACGTAATTATTATCCTATGTTATATTGTTGAAGCACGTTGCTTTTATTTACTAAAGGATATTTACATAAATATGTACTTAGGCAAATATTCTGCTGAGCGTGTACAAACATTTTTGTTGTTGTATACCCGTATTATCAAGAATGTAGATCAAATGCAAACTTCAATTAAACCGTATATCCGTGCAATGATCTTTACGACATCCATTCAAAAAATACATGTCTGTCATTTGCTTGAAGAAATTAGAAAAGAGGCCATCGTGGTTAACTCATATCGAGACTCCATGATACATCTCATCTTAACCAAATGGTGGTTAAGAAAATGAAAAAAAAAAAAAAAGTAAAGAAAATACGAAGCTAAATTGTAGCCAGTCATCTTAAATTAAACACAAAAGTAGCATCTATTTAAATTCCAATTCCCCAGATGAATTTCCAAACAAATACATCGAAATGCAAAGTGTGGGAAAAGAAACCGAACTTCGAAGCACAAAATGGATATTCCACTTTCGGTCGACGATTTACGTTATCAGTTTAAGCCTTTCTATCTCGATGAATTATGTACATTCATATAAAATAAAGAAGCAAGGACAAATTACATCCGCAGTTCTAAGCTCGGAAACCCGGAAATGGGAGATTTTATAAAGCAGAGATAAAACGCGAACTTATGTAAATTTCTGCTGAATTATTCAAATACCCATCGGAGAAAAACGGTATTTACTGTAGTGCTTCTAATCTGGCGTTACGAATTCCCTAACAAGAGACCTGGTTTTTTACAACAATTTCTTTCTTATTACATAAATCCAAATTAAGTCTTACTTTTTATAAAATATTAAAATAAAATAAAAAAAATATAAAGCTTCTGCTTTCATAGGAAATCATTAAAAAAAATACCATTCCAACCAAACAAAAAAACACTGATAATTTAATAAAATAATTCCGAGGTTCACAAATATGTTAATTAGAATTAAAAAAAAGAATACACGATTTGCTGTAAATAAAAAAAAGAAAAAAGAAAAAAAGAAAGGTTTTGCCATGAATTAAAATATGTATTTATATATGTATTTTATAGAATTCAGTAACAGCAGCTTCTAAATAATTATAATAAAATAAAATGGTTAATATTCTATTCCTGTACAAGCTTAAT
>JAFIDM010006943.1:57745881-57770190 GCA_023159025.1 Thereuonema tuberculata
TCCTCGCCATGTGTAATTGGATCAATTTGAATTAAATTATTTTGAAAAAGAATTTTGGTTGCAGCTTCTCTTAATTACGACCAGTGATTCCCAAATCGTCAGATTCACTGACTAATAAAACTTTCACAGAAAAATTAATTCCAATGTAGACTGATAAGCTTTATAAAGTGAATTGTAACAAACGGAAGACAACTTACGGGTAGTATGAAAAACGAATCCTATTTTTGCCGAGGACTGATTCAAAATTGGTCACGGATTGGGGAGCAGTGACTTACAAGGACATTTATCTATTGGTTGTCCGAGTACGGATTCGATTTTCAGAGAAAGCATGGGTGTGTTCTGTCTCTCTCTCTTGTTGTTCCTCTCCTTTCTCTCTATATATAGACCAATATATCCAGGCTACTAAATACTGTCCTCCGTAATATTTACTCAAGTGTGACAGTGAATAAAAATACAAATTTAAGTTAAATTGAAGGAAAAATAAAACTAGTGTTGTGACAGTACATAATGTCTTACTCTGACATCTCGAGTCTTATTAGTAATATCAAAACGTATGTTGCAGCTATATATAATTTGGCAAAAGTACAGATGGTTTTAGAAAGGTACACTTTTTGAACTGGCAATAACTTGGCATTTGGTTGAATGGCACAATGGATATATACAGGGTTTCAATTCCAAAAAAGCGATTCCAAAAGATGGGCTATAGGTTATACTCATTAAAACAAATAAAAAAGTTCAAATAACCATTGGTCCGGAAATGAATAGTTTTCGCGAAAAACGTAGTTTTCATTATTCACTGAGAGTCAAAACAAATCATGGAAACTTCTTTTATTTCCTCATAATAAATGTTCAAATTGCCCTCTGTTGGCTTATACGCATGCTTCCACTCGCCTTCTCATTGATAAACTAATTCTTTCACAAATCCTGGGATTTAGCAGTATTTCCAGAAAGCAATTGGTTATTGATGTGAATCTCGTCCCCCTTCTCAAACTTTATGGCTCCCCCGTGACACTCGTCATACAGGGCTATTGTCCGTGGTCCTTAGTTGGTCCAAATCGAAGTAAAGAAGAAAACAGACGGTGCCACTCATTAAGTAATAAGATTAATTTAAAAGTTTCTGTTAATGATTTAGAAGTGTTACAAATAAACCTTAGATAATACTACTTTTCCATGTTAATTCAGTTTAAAAAAATAGAACAGCTGCATAATGGTATTATCTATTGCAATTATTTTATCAAGTTTTAATGGTGATATAAAGGAAGGTTAAATTCAAACTTCATATTCTGCTTAATTCTCGACATTAATGGTATTTCACCCTCTCCTTGTTATTACTATTAATTATACTGTATTCAAAGTCAACAATGGCATTCCACCATCTTTGGACAACCAACAACAAACAAGTCACAAACTCATTTCAAGAGCCACAATGAGGTAATTCAGTCTTGCTGCAGAAGGTACGAGAGATTTAGCACGTGCAACAACCAGCTATCTATATAAAAGTTAAATTAATAAAATACTAACTATGTATATTTTACATAATAATCCTTAATTATAAAAGGAAAAAATTTAAGTTTGTTTGTCATTCAATCATGCCTCAATAGTGCAATGGATCTGAATGAAATTTTGCATGCAAGTAGTCTATGACACGAAGAAGGATATAGGCTATTTTTCATTCCATTCGGATCAAGTACTTCCCTGAGGATAGGCCCCTAAATCTGAATAAAAACTTCCCAAACATGTCAATAGATGTCGCTACCGCCGCTTTAAATTGCACCACAAATCTCAATAAAAACTTCCCAAACCTGAGGAGCAAAGTTTAAATTGTGCTAAATTTGGTTGACAATCAGTGCATTTAAGGAGATTGTTTGCAGGTGTGGACTACGAGGTAGCTCGGGAGTTACCTCGTACTTCTTTAAGACAATTTATGTGGTGATATATATATGCAAGACTTCCGGAGCATAGCGATGATAGCAGGCTAGTATGTATATATACATTTTCTGCACTTAACAATAAAACTGAAGTTCAACTTTTGAAATAAAACTAAGTAATACATAGCAAAACATTACAAATTATGTGAAGGTTTCATACAGTTCTTATATTACCACTTGTTGCTTTCAAGAATTTTATAATTATGAACTACTATTGGGACCCCATTGAATATGTTCAATAATTTTTTGTTTTTTTTCTTTAATTTAAAATCTAAATTAAATAAGAAAGTTTTTACTATAAAAATTCAAGCATTTTTAATATTACTGTTTGCAACCAGTACAAACCAAATAGTCTTTAAATCAACAGCTTAGAGCAAGAGTATCATTAAGTCGATTGCAATCTACTGATCGATCGAGTAATGATTTTTGGTCTATCACCAATAATATAAACATATATTTTCTTTTAAGACCCAATTTTCAAAAACGCATGTATAAGTTTGACATGCAACAATATAGCACCCAAGTGTAACCATTTTTATAATTTCAGCTTAAAAGTTTTCACAAGGAGCTGAAGTTTACCAAAGCCTGATCGTCTCGAGAGATGTGCTTGATCTTCAATGCCAACGTGCAAGAGTGCCACACTATATACTATTGAGTGAAAACAGTTGCGACATAAACACAGTAACTCGCTCATTTGTTTTGCACATATTAATCAGTTTTAAAAAGTTTATAATATATTTTAAATTGTGATACCATGAATAATGCTAAAAAGATGAATTTGTATTACTATCATGAAGAATGGAAACATGATTATTTCTTTGGTCAAGAACAAAAACAAATGTTGTTTGTTTGGTTTGCAATAATAGTGTTTCATTACCCAACAAAGGAAACATGGAAGACATTTGAAAACTGTGCATAGTAATTACAAAATTAACTTCCTACATAATGGCGACTTATGAAAAGTTAGTTAAAAAACTGAAGACAAGTCCATCATCCCAAAAGTTATTTTTAACTAAACAAACATCAAAATCAAAGGCGGTGGCTACAGTTGCATCTTCACGAGTATGCCATATTTTTGCTAAAAATAAGAAACCCTTCAGTGATGGAGCAATTTTTAAAAAAAGCATTTATAGAGGCAGCTGACTCTAAACGACTGGATGAAATAAGTTCAGATTTACAATAAGCAATTAATGCAGGTTATTAAGGATTGTCAAGCTTTTTCAGATCACTTGGACGAAACTACTAACACAGTTGACATATCTCTAATAATTGTTTTTATTAAAATGGCTTTTAAAGACTTTTCAACTAATTGAAGAAATACTTACTATCATTCCACTAAAATGAAAAATGCAATATGAAGATAAATTGTAGTGATTTTTATAGTTATTTTATAGTTTTTATCATAATTTTATCCTTTGTATTTTAGTTATTCCGTTTTTCAGTGTTCTAATCATTATTATTCAATTTTCTGGATTTATCTAGGAAACCACCCCAGTATCTTTCCCAGGCATTTCTGGGAATTCCATGCGAATTCCATAGAATTGGACCTGTCTCTGGACAGAATACTATGGATGGATGGATGTATTTATCTATTAACATGTTTATCTTTAATTTCTGACCGTTGTGGAGTCTCTTAATTCACAATGGCTTAAAAACACGTTGTGATCACATGTCATTTAAATCTACCAATAAATTGTAAATGCCACAACCAATCAAATCATTTGTACATTGTTTATAAATACAGATGTAATCCCAAAATAAACAGTTCAGCTAAGTTCCAGTTCTCAGAGTTCCTTCAGATCCAACAGAGTCTAAGCTTCCTTTATTTACTACGAACCAGATACCACGATAACATCCCACAATATTTATCAGTTTAAAAACTTTATTAAGATCATCCAATTGCCTTTCTATAAGCTTGTTTTAATTATCATGGACGAAGCATCAGCTTTGATAGGTTGTCACAATGATTTCATCACAGTATGTAGGAATGACAAAGATTTTCCTAATTTCTAATATCATTGTATTATAGTGCTAAAATATTACATATGAAAGAAATTATGGATATAACTCAAGATTTCTAATCTGATTCACACAAAAATATCTAAAGGCATCTTTTTTAAGTTACTTGTGGAAGAAACTGATAATGATGAACATTCTAAATTGTTTATATATACTGAAGTTAGATGGTTACGTTGGGGAAAATTTCTCCAGCATTTATAAATTTAATTGATGAAATTAAGCAATAGCAGTCATGACTACAAACAGTTGGAATACGATGTTTGACTTAGCATTTTTAACATAACAGTAAACTAAATGAATTAAATTTAGAACAATAGGGTCCAGAAAAAAAAAATTTCCACATGATTAGTTCTGTAAAGGCTCTCAAAGAGGAACTAAATCTGCTTGTATGCAAGCTTGAAAACAAAAATTTTCCAAACCTGATGGCCCAATTAAATAGTTCTGCTTCAATTAATTTCAACAGAAATAAATTTATAAAAAAAATTAGGTACAGTCGGACCCCGATTTAACGAACCCCTATTTACCGAATTTCGCGATTTAACAAATTTTTCTTTTTCCCTGATTAAAATGAAGGCAAAAACCCTTATTTAACGAATAAGAAACCCCAAATTAACGAATTATTTCAATAGCCAAAATAAAAAAAAAATTTTTTGTTAGTTTGGTTAAACATACCTAAACATATCTAATACAGCAGGATATAAATGACGCTGTATTTTCTTCTCTCCATAAGTCTAAAAAGAACTTTTTCGAGTCAGGAATCAAGGAAATTGTCAAAGTTACGGTAGTCAGTGCATACTTTAAAATTTCAAATTAAATAGTGCGTAATTATTCGCTGTATTATTAGCTGCAGAATAAAAAGTGTACAATTTCTAATTATGGATATTTTTGTATAGTTGCTTATTAGGGCTGTTCCTTAAGGTAAGTGCAGAAATTTTTTTATTTTGGACCCCGATATTATGAATAACCCCCGATTTAACGAATAAAATTTTCGGTCCCGATGAATTCGTTAAATCGGGGTCCGATTGTATGTCATTGCAGAATTTGTCAACCGCTTCCAAGATTTCAAAAAACTTGATGTAGCTTTTATTCATGAGTTTTCCATTTGGTACCAAGATAAAAGCAGAAATAATTGCAGAAAACCTTTCAACTATTCTTGATATGGATATTCTTACACTGGAAGGAGGAATCATCACATTACAAAATGATAATTATATCAAAGCAAGGGTTTCCGAAGATAAATATTCCAATTTCAGAAAATCTGCTGCTAATTTACATGTCTGTTTCAGTTTAACATATCAGCATTTTCACAAATGAACATTATAAAATCAAAATACCAAACTACTTTTGAACATTTGGAATCATGCTTAGTGTTCTGAATAGTTACATCTCAAATTACACAAAAATTGTAGACACATTGATAAGTAGAATCAGTAATGCAAATCCCATGGCATCAGAAAGTTCAAATTGAAACATGTGCATTTTTATTTGATCATTTAGTGACGTAAATAAAATAATTCTATGTAGGTATCTGTAGTTTTCTAATTAACAAACTTTGTCAGCAGTAGTAAAGTTCTACTTTTGTAAAAAAAGGTAAAGTCTTGTTGTTTGTGAATGTTGTTTTAATTGTTATTAAATATTACAATATGATTTTTTTTCTTTTATTTAAACTTAAATTGAAGTAGGTTTTGAATTTCAAATAATTAAAGTTTCTAAATCTATAAAGAAACTTGTTAAATCTATAAAAAAACTTGTGAAATATGGAAGTTTAAATATTGTGACAATATTCTTTGTGTTCACTTCCTATCTTTTTAAAGAAAAGTTTTCTTATGCCTCAATTTTTGAAAAAGTAGATCACAAATGAATTTCTACTGGTAAAGTAGATCTTATATAAAAATTAGTTGACTCCATTGGCCTAGAGGCTGTTGTCCTGTGGAATTCTCAAAAAAAAAAAAGGGGGGGGGGGGGGAGATTATAAATTGATTGCCCCAAAAAGCATATGAGGGACAATTTTACAACAAAATATCAATTACTAAAATTTAATTATTATTAATATTTTATTTAACTTGCAATTGAAGGTTGTAACTTAAGTGTCAATGATGGTCGAGCTTTTTGAGTGAAAAAAAAAAATATAATTTCACATATGCAGCAGCACATGGTTATTAGTTACTTATTCACATATCATGAACATTACAATTTATAAGAAAAAAATCATTAAAAAATTAATATTAACATTTTTGGAGGCTGCCATTTCTCTACACTACTTCCAGCTGAAAACTCTCCCATTACTCATCTTTTTTTTTTAATTTTTAATTCCATGATGATTCAACCATTCTGGATAAAATAACGTACGATCAATTCCAGTCTATCATTTTTAAATTATTAATTTAGTCTAGGCTTATCAAAATGTGTAATCACTACAAACCAGAGTTAGAGATAATTGGTATAAGTGAGCAAACTTTGTTTGACTTAAAAATAATACTCCAAACAAGCATTAATATTATTAAAACTTTTTATGTGCAGTTAAAATATATTACATAGAGCTAACCATGAACGAACTTTATAATTTAAAAATATTAAAAACTCTCACAATGTTTCAGGTCTCCGTGTGGTTGAGCCTCTTATCAAGTGATAAAGAGGCCTCCACTACATGGAGACCTGAAACATTGTGACAGTTTTTTAAATATTTTTAATTATAAAGTGCTTTCAAGGTTAGGTCTTTTTAAACATTAATATCTTTGAAACTCTCTTCTCAAAATTTATTACTTATGCTTAATACTACATTAAAAAAAATCAAATTATTTTTTACTTTTTTTTTTACTATTTTTTATTGAAAAAAATCATTGAAATTCTTCAAGAAGAACACAGCCGATTTTCATAAAGGATAAACAGCACTTGGCACAAATTTTTTCCATCTGCTGTAAATGTGTTCACAAAATATGAGGTTAAAGCTAAGTAAATATGTCGTGTATTCAGTCTGTATACTATCTATACTATCAGATGATCAATCAAGGAAGCCAATCTGACAAGACAGACTTCACAATGAAACAACTGACATCTGAGCATTATCTTGTGGGCCCTTCTAAAGGTAACTAAGTCACTAGGACCAAAGCGCTGTCACCAAACTTCAACGATCAAAATGCCTTTAAATATAGTAGGCTTTGCAACCCAACACTCTACACCAACCCAACATAGAAAAGCATCATAGTTCCCTGCTCTCTGTTCATATATCCATCATTCTCTTCCTTTGTATGTCTTCTTATATCAGCAAAATATGTTACCTACATGTATAACTTTCCACACATCAGAAGATTTTGTTGTGTAGTAAAATGATCATATACATATATATAGAACTAACGTAATCATGACATAACATCGTGGGTACTGAGGGGATTATAATTATATTGCAGTGCCATCAAGCTTGTAATCAGATTATCATGGCTGAAGATTTGAAGCTGGCATTGAAATTAGTATAAGATTGAATGTGCTATTAGAATAACAGTTTCTTCACATGGAGGATTCAAAAGCACAGTATGTTGTTAATAAGTTGTATTAAAACGGTAGTGTTAAGAGTAGTTTGGACGATATTTCAGCAATCTGAAGTTTTCACTGACATTCAGGTTACTTACAGTATGAATTAAATGGGAAAAACTTACATGTTGTTGTTTCTCGTTGAATACATGAACTACTACATAAGATATATAAATATTTTTAAGTACTATCATACATATTAAGAACTATAGTATAGAAAATTCAATATAAGATTACAATAAAGACAAATAAGCAAATTGTGGAGTTGAAGGCAGGTTTCAGATGTCACGGCTGATGAAAATGATGGAAATAAAAATATAACATGACAGCACACCCTTGGATAAGGCAAACTAAGGCATAGAAAGTATACAGAAATGTTTCGTTTGCCAGGATTTATTATTAACAACACTGCTGTTACCTAGGCAATCCTGATCTTGGTGTGTCTCAATTAACGTGTTGGAGGGAAGATTTTGGAGGATTTTTTATTTTTATTTTTGCTACTATATAATTGATTAAAAAGAGAAACAAAGCCCTGATCTAGATAATTGATCCCCCTTAGTTTAAAATGCCAAAGTTGAATTTCTTAGCTAGAGCTTCCTTGAAACCTAGAGATGCAAGCCACCAACTTGACAAGTTGAAAATATATTAATGATAGTGATTCCTACCTGTTCGAAGCCTCCCAGCAAGTCCATTGTATCAGTGGAGGAGTTCATGTTGAATACATGGAGGGTGTTGCCAGTAAGTTCAGCCAGAATCTGGACTAAAGATGTCTTCCCAGAGTTTTTAGGGCCAACCTATAATTTTAATACAGTAAGGAACAATTATCATATATTCCTAAGTAATTGTAAAATGGCTATTCTGAAAACCCTTTGAAGCAAAACTAAATAACAGTAGAGAAATGACAATAATGGAAACAAAAGAGTTCAAGTAATTTTAGAATTAACGAAATATACCTACAAATTTTGTTTGTTAGTTCTAATTAAAAAAAAAAAAAAAAGCTCTAATTAAAACTTTATTTTTCTATGAAAGAATGCTACCCTTCCTTAATTAAAAAAAAAACCAATGTATGAAGTAGTTTCAATGTTTTTGGCAAAACTGAATGGATAATTATTGTATTCCAAAATATACTAGACAAAAATGTTGAAACCAAAGTGATCCCATACACATTTCATTTGCATGCTGGACACAAAGTGACTTCATATCGTAACTCATACCTTACTTACTGAGGTTAAGAAAAATACGAGTGTTCCAGTAAGGTATGTTTCATGTCTGTCCGACTTATATTTTAGACTACAGAGTGGTAACCAACAGAGACAGGCAATAGACATAAATCATTCCCCCCCCCCCCCCACCTTTACATTCATGTTTGGGATGCTAAAAAGGATATATGGCAAAAATCAAGGAAAAAATGTGCAAGCTCTTGTAAAACTTAATGCTTAAGCTACCCGCACACGAGGGAGCTTTTTCTGTGCAACTCGAGGAAATTGAGGTGCACAGAAAAAGCTGCATGCGACTATCAGTGCGCAAACGATGCAACATTGTTAGCGCCGCCGTGCGGACAACAAACGAAGCACACTACGAATTTGAATGACATCACTGGACATGACGTCAAGGATACTGCTGTGATATCGTTCCAAAACTAAATATTTGTGATTTATTTTAAACATATGAGAAATATTTTTATAATATTATTAGCCGGTATGTAATCGCAGTTGATGGCAATAATGCGATTCACGAATAACAACGACCAACAGCCAATAATAATCCATTGCTCACTGAAACAATGACGTCATGTGGCAATTTCCGGAAATGGTGAATGAGCGAAACTCTGCTTGCGATCTGAAATATTCAAAAAAACTAGGTTTTTGAAACGTTCTGATACATTCTGCCGCATTAAATTACTGCATTTACATATAAACTGTATTTATGTGTGAAAGAAACTCGAAATAATCTGATATTTTTGCTGTATTCGCGATTCGCCCATCTGAAGCGAAGGAAAAATGTTTCGACGCCATGTTTCTTCCTTGAGCATGACGTCACGCCTGACGTATAAAAATGCTGCACTGTGATTGGGTAATTCCATGCAACTTTCCGTGGTGCACCGCCGTTCTGTGAAGCTTTTTTTCCATGCAACTTGGCCCATGCAGCTCAAAAAACCGCTCTAGGCATCAAGTTGCACATGCAACTCGGCCAAAAGCTCCCTCGTGTGCGGGCTACTTTAGATTCTGGCTTCACTGATCTACGTTTCAATACTTCCGGATAAAAAAAAAAAAGATGTATTTTTGCCAACTCCCAGGTTATGATAATGGAAAATGCTCGCCCCCTCACTGAATAAATCATTCATTTATTTATTTTTTATCATTTTACATAACTTTATAGTTTATATACACAAACACTGAAAAGCAAATGTATATGAGGGGGCTAGAATCAAAGGCAGCTAAATCCATTTTAATTATTCAATAAAAGAATAACCTGCCATTATAGGCGTTCAGTGTGCTATCCATTGAGTTCTTAATTCCTACTCTTAATTTGAAGATTTCTTCATACAACGTTACGACCTTAATAAAATTTTTGTAAAATTTCAAAACATGGATTTAGCTGCCTTTGATTCTAGCTCCCTCATATGATTTCATAGGATTTCAATCCTTTGTAATTTAAACTTGTTCTCGGTTCCACAGAGTAAAATAGTTTCTCCAACCCTTTCTTAGACATTATAATTGAAATAAAATGGTCAAAGAAAATTCAGGAACTTAATTGCTATTACTGTCTAAACCAAGAAGCTAACATTATTTCTTGATTGCCTTAGGACACTTAATTTCATGTTAATATTCTTATAAAGAAACTTACCAAAACTGCCAACCAGTTCATTTCGATGCATTTCATTAATGATTCCAGCGCATCTCGCTGCTGATGTAGCAACTGATGGTTCAGTGTGCTTTTTTCGGTGGAATGCCTTTTGTTTGATGACCGAGGAACAAAAGAATGCCCAATCTGCAAATGCCCTCTTGTGACTTGAACTAGATGTTCAGACACATACAATGGATGTTGTTCATTGAAGACACACTGATAAATGTTGGAAACCTAAAAATAAATATCAACATCAACTATTAATTAACAAAACTTAACTTCCTATAATTTTATCGTCAGATTAATTTAGATTACTGAAAATAAACTTAGAATTGCCAGAACTATTTGCAAATTATAAAATAAAAATACATTTAAAAAACTTTCCATACAGCCTACTGTAATCTTTATTTTGATTTTTGATCAAAATTACACTTACTGCTATTATTAGTTCTTTTACTTATGTAATATTATATCATATAATATTATGTATATTATAAAGGAATACCGACGTTTCAGTAAATTGTCAAACTTTCCCTGTACTAAGAGGACTATTTCAATAAATGTTACAGGGAAACTGAGTTATTCACTTAATTAATGTTATGCTCTGAGTGAAGAAGTAAATATACCATCCAAACTTTCCTGATAACTATTAAAAAGATTATCAATAATTTTTTTTTCAGGACTTACATATTTTTTTTATTTTGGTTCGTTACAGATGAAAAAGTGAACAAAAGAAATTTTAATATGTTTTTTGAAGTTATATTAACATTTATATTTAGCTATTTTTTTATAAATGTTTTAATTAAGATAAAGCTCAAAACAAATCCTAATCAAAAATAGAATAAAGTCAATTATTTTCGTATGAAAAAAAAAAAAAAAAACAGTTTCTTGATTCACAAAAGCTTAATTTTTTTTTTCAGCAAGGTACAACTAGCAGAAGAGTTTTAAATTCAAAAAAATAATCTAAATCTCGACAGTCTATCAAAGGCCTTTTCAATGTGCATTCATCAATCTACTGCTCCCATGATACCTCAGTTCTCACATGGAAAGTACAGTAGATCTGAACAAAGGGGGAAAGTGATGCAGATATAGAAATCCAGATAACATTTTACAAATTAACATTTTTTTTATTCCAACAATTACTGTATTTCATATTCTCTCCTATCCAAGATAACATGAAAAGAATTTCAGACAAAGCAATAATGCAACTAATACCTAAACAAGAAGGGGATTAATACATTGAAGACAGAAGATGTAGAGCTTGCTCAGCTCGTAACTGCACAGAGTAAGGAGTAAAATTTCAAAAGATGGAATGGTAACCATCTAAAACTTTATTGATAAATATCTACAGAATTATCACAATCCCAATGCAGGTAGCGGCAACAGATCTAGTGAAGATGTACGTCTGCTAAATTGAACCAGAATTCGTGTAGAAAGGAAATTTAAGAGAATTGAAGCATTTAGTACAGGACAATGCCTGTGACAAATGCACTTCTGTAAAATTTATTCATTGAAAACTTGAAGATATGCAGCAAGTGGAATGTTGGTACTTTAGGCTACAGTTGAAATTTTTGAATGAATTGAAATTCAATTCATTGGAACTATTGTTAGGTGTTTGGCCTAACAAGAGGGAATTTATCACTGCAACTGAACTCTTCTTAGTCTTGTGCACCCTACAAACTTCATGAATCAAAAGCAATAAAGGTGCTAAAAGTAAAAGGAAACTGGTGCTGAAGTAGGTATCTGAACCAAATTGAAAGAAATAGCCAAGAATTGAAAGGAAAGAATGGAGAAGAGATCTGTAAGTGATTCTCCAGCATTTGTATGGACAAGGAAAGGAATGAAACAAGGCTTTGTAATCTCATCCACAGTTTAAATCTAGAGCAGGACAATGTAATGCCACCCAGTATCACAATGGCTACTAAGTCACATGACCACTTCCAAACAGTAGCAGGAATCCTGTAAGAAAGAATCATGCCTTACCACACTATGAATGAGAGAAACCCTTCTAAACTTCGACAAATCTTACATGATTATACAGAAACAGTTACGGATGTATGCATTCGCGCAGCAACCGAGTCTGCATGCTCAAGTTGTAATATTGTCAAAAATCAACAGCAATGAAATAAAATGATGGCTTGCAAATGCTTAATAACACATTGGACATATTTGTTCAAAAACAATAGACGTTCAAATGTCATCAGTTAATTAAGGAATCATGTGACAATTTATCAGTTTTACAAATGGCAACACCAAACTCCATTGTTTTTCAACCTCATCAATAAGGAAAGCCTTTAAGGAGCTCAGTGAAGATTATACTTCTGAACGTGTATTGTAAGTTCAGAGAAAAGCACTTATAGCAATCTGACAATGAAATAACAGCCATGGTTGAACAATTGACAGGCGTTCCAGCAACAAGCAAGTTCAATGAATGGTAAGAGGATAAGACAAATAAAAAGACAAAAGTCAATATTTGATCATGCATCAAAGAGCATTTTTCTGAAAACAGATATATTTTGATGGTTCAATGTTTCAGAGACATGGACTACATAGATAAATAAGAACAGAGCAGAACAAGAACAATTCCACAGACAACCTATGTCATGGAGAACTACTCAACATAATTTCAGTGAAGAAAATGGAGAATAAACTTACTGGAAGCTCTGATACAATGTATCAGGAGCTGTATCAGGAGCAAAGATAAAATTGATATACATATGGAGAGAGAATAACTGTAATATAAGGATATCCCATCTGGCTGAGAATGTGAAGATCAAAGAGCAGATTAAAAAGATAAATAATATATCTTGGTAGACATATGTTGACAGAGTGTGCCTTCATGGGGTGTGTTTTCAATAAAAGGTCTGATAAACAGTTGGCATCAATAAAATACTTTTTTGACAGTCAGTCAGTTGATTTTAATCAAGACACTCAAAAATACAAAGGAGATCAAGATCTCAAGGACCAACAGATGACAAGGAACATCGCAACACTTTACTTCGGCAAAAAGCAAACCGACTGGTTGCTCAAAGGACAACGTTGTTAGCAATGTAGTTCCAATACATGAACATTTTACTTGTGGCATCATTTCATTAGGCCCTTATTATCTGAACTGGAGAACTTAGACATAAAAGGGAATGCTTCAACTAGCTATGGATAAATTAATGATTGATAGTTATTGATGAAAGGGAAAAATAATGACATGAGCAAATTTCTACTGAAATTAAAGATACATATTGAAAAATTGTATATGTAGAAAAGGGAATTTTTAAATATGAAATTTGCCAGATTTCAGTGATACACTACTGCAGATCAGTAACTGTACATCAACGTATACGAAGTATACAGTGAATATTACTTTTTCAATTCTTAGTTATTTAAGTTAATGTTTCTCACTGAAAGAAATACCCTTTTGTAGATAGAATACTGAATAAATATCTAGAATATTTAAGTAGTACTGAATTTTTACTTACCATATTTTTATCCTCAGCAGATCTGAAACGATCTCTGTATATCAGGCCAACATATTCACCAGGATTTAATTTATCAGCTTGCTGTATGGAGATAATCGTAAGAAAAATTACAATGATAATAAGTAACCTTTTTTTTTTTTTTAACAATTTTGACTTGTACAATTGAGTAAAATTAGGTAAAGAATAAAGCTAATATTCAAACATACAATCACAAATAAAAAACAACAGCAAAGCTTAGAAGGTTAATCCTATCTAGATTAAGCATCCAAATCCTATGAAACAGCACTGAAAGAACTGACAATTGTTTTCCTTTATCAGAGGGTTTTTTTTCTTTCCTTCATGTCCTGGGGTTTTTTTTTTTTTTTTTTTTTTTTAAAGACAACCACACAAGGTTGTCTCTTATGCTCTAAACTAAATAAGTGCTTGTTACATTAAGAAGCTTCTGCATCAGCTTTAATAGTAATATTTCCAACTATTTAAATTAACACAGGGAAGATGATGCACTAATAGTGAAAAAAGCACAGATAATTCAAGATAAATGAACTTTTATTTGATATTCCTTGTTAAATATATTTTAACCAAGATTAAATGCAGTTCATTTACTATACAATGATAATGTTTCTGAGATTATCCTGTATCACTAAAGTTATACTTGTCAGACTTATTTAATTATTTTATAATTTGTAGAACTCTAAACTAGCAAAACTAACTGATAATTAGCATTGCTGTTACATTTAGTAACCTTTTTACAGTAGTCAATTTACTGATTTTCTTCAATTCTGACTACTTATTAAATCTTAGCGTACATTTCCTGTTGTTGAACGGTACAACTGATGTAAGTTTCCTAGTTAAAGATCAGTTGACGTTTATCTGGCATTAAAAGCAGTTACTGTTGTTTTTTTGTTTTGTTTTTTTAATAACATTATTTACAGCTCCCAATGTTCAGTAATTAATTTTAAAGAAATCTTCTAATTCACATTTTAAAGAATTTCCAAAATAAAATTTGGTCAATGTAATTAGGAATTTTTAAATATCTCGGGACAATTGTCATCAACCTTCAGCGTGACTGCTCAAGAGATTTGAGATTTCTTATTTAAGAGTTTTTAATTATGTAAACTGAAGTACGAAAAAAAAAAAAAATAGCATTACGTTACCTGATTGGCAATCATGACATCAGCGAGTCTAAAAATGTCTCTCAAATTTAGATCCCATGGACCTCCTTTCTGGCCCCAATTGCTTTCTGCAAGTTCTCTCCTCATCTACATGATACAAACAGACACAAAAGGTGTTTTAGTGATACTATATTTGTCATTTTCTTTTATTCATTCATTCAACAATAGTTTGTACCTTTTGCCCCGAAATCTTCACACCCAATGAAGCGTACGAAATTTCCCTCCTGCGTTTGTATTGGTCCCATTACCTACTCTCATTCATTCAAAATTATTTATATTTCCAAATAGATGAAACCAGTCTGACGAAGGACAGTCAATGTTCCCAACTCACGAATATGCATTAATTTTGTGCTATTTTTTTATACTATAGCTATTAATCAAGATATTAAATGAAGATCTTAATACTTGATGAAATTTCTGAAGAAATAAAATTGGTTGCTAGAATACTTATGAGCCTACAAAATGGACTAAATAAACTGTCCTGAAGATCTGGCCCAAAACAGAAATAAAAGAACAAAGAAATTAAAAAAAAAAGAAAGAAAAATTACCAAAAATTGATGCTTAGCTACAATACAAAAATTTAAAAATCAAATGATTAAATATAGTAAAATCAATTTTTGTAATATGTTGTTTTAACTTTTTTTCAATTCTTTGTTTTGTGCTTCCTAAATATTTGAGTGAGTTTAAATATTTTTTTTTAGTATTTACCATTGAAGTAATAGCTGAAGATGATGCTGACTACTAACATTATATTGTGTCATCTTTTATTTAGTAATTTAGTAGATTCAATTATAGGGAAAGCTTAATACCTGTTCATTGAAGATCACCATTTTCTGAATAATGTCATCCTCAATTGTAGGATACATTATTTTTGTTATGAAAATCAAATCATCTTCAGTCAGTGGCTGAATATACACCTGTAGGAGATACCATGATTTTGCAAATAATTACTTGAAATATATTTTTTTTTATATATAATCATACATTAATTAAGATGTAGTAACATTTCAAATTACAAAAAAATTGCATTAACAAAGTATATAATAAATTAAGGTAAAAACAAATCTTAAATATTATATTAATATTGTTTAGTTAGGCTTTGATTAGTGAAAACTTCAATTATCTTATTTCATTTATATTTACCTGTGTAAATCTGTTTAGAAAAGATCGAGGCAGACCTTTTCTAGCTCCACCCTGCTGAAAAGGATTTTGGCAAGCAAATATTCTTGTCATCTGGTGCTCGACATGAAATTTACGCCCGAGTTCAGGAATAAATATTTCTCCTCTGTGATCAAGGCAGGCATTTAAACCTTCCAAAACAGACTGAGAGGCTAAATTCATCTACAACAGAGAAATTACATTTCAACTTTTAATGATTTTTCTTTCTTTTTTTTTTTTTTCTGAATATGGCAAATGCTACAGCCTAACAGTTGTGCAAAAAAAAATAAAAACAATGGACTGAAAAAGTTTCTGTGACAATTATCTAATAAATTTACACATCTTGAAATTTATATAATGAAAATATCTTAACCCCATTATTTCTGCAAATTTCATACGAACCTTCAGCCTCCTAAATACCTAAAGAAAATAATCATTTTTAATTAAATTAAAAAATGAATATCAATCATACAGTAAACTGAACTCTTTCACTGCAGATTCTAATAACTTGCATCAAAAATTTATTAATTATTAACATTTTATTCTGTATCTTTGCTTTCAATTAAGCTTAGTATCATAGCAATAGCGAGTTCTGTGGCACTGATTCAATTGTGAAATATAAAGAAATAATGCCATTAACAAGTTCAATATTCAGCATTAGTCCGAAGGGGTAAACTGAGATCTGGTTGATTAATGGCAAATAACAATGACATCCTTACGTGGCGAGTCAAACCATGTCAAACAAAGCTTGCACAGATACTTCAAAAACACACTCATGTTTGTGAAAATTACAACAGCATGAAGGAACCAACACAGAATGGAAGGAAATTTATTACACACATTACTAATAGTGATACAAACAAACGATTCAGAGCAATGCAACAACAGTACTTGTAAAAAATCAGTATGGTGTAAAGCCTCCACGAGCTGCAATAAGAGCTGCTGTATCGTCATGGCATCGAATCAAACAGGCCTTGGATGTGTTCCGGGGTATCGCCTGCCAGGCTGCTTCTATCAGATTCCTGAGTTCATATGTATTGACTGATGAATTACAATGGCAGGGTAGTTGCCAAATGACCCTAGCCCAGACATGTTCAATAGGTAACTTATCGGGCAATCATGCTGGCCAGGGAAGAAGGGATATCTGCTGCCTGGAGAGGGAAGAAGACAGTCTGGACATTTCTGGCAACTTATTGTCTTGTTGGAATATGACTCCAGGATTATGCAAGGAAGGTACAACTTCAGCCTCCACAACTTCTCTGACATAGCAGTTGCTGCTGAGTGCCCAGAATTTGTAGCAGTTGCTATTGAATGTCCTGATTCGCCTATAATTCCCCAATTGCTCCCGAAACCATCACACCTATTGTTCGTGCAGTATGATGCTGGACATTGCAGTCTGGATGACACTCATCTTGATATCATCTAAAGCAAATACCATTGTAATCCAAGTGTGACTCGTCTTAAACACTAATCGGTGCCAATCTGCATGCCAGTGGGTGTGTTCATGAGCCATTACAGCCTGAGGCATCAATGGTTCAGGGACAAGGGAATCCTCCACAAAGGAATGCATGCACACAGTCCTCTGCACAGAAGACACCATCGAACCATGGAACCAGACTATGCCGAACCTGTTGAAGTGTTCCAACTTGTGCTAACACTCGAGAAGAAGCTGAACAGTCTGTCACTGCCATGCAGATGAGGTGTATTTCACCCTGTGTCGTCCACATTTTGTGGTCCACTTCCGAATTTTCGACTCATCCTGCTATCATCAGTCCACAGCTTCCACACTCGCATTGCTGTTGTGGCATTTTAAACTCATATGAGCAACAATTTCCGGGTATGAAAATCCTCTTTCACGCATGACGATCATTCGGTCCTGTTCAAACTCCTTAGCTTGCTTATGAGGCACCTTTTGACGTTGACGAGGCATTCTGACTCCAGTAGGCAAGTATACAGTTCGTCGACAATGAAAAACTACTTATCTGGATTCAGAAAAGTCCTGTACTTGTACACCCTTACACAACAGTTCAGAGGGCGCTGCATAATCTAGGTATGCACAATCATTCCCAAATTTTAATCATTTACATATCATACCCTGCTTTACATTTGCTGTAAGTTTCACTTCATTTGCATGTTGCCTTCATGGCGCTCCATTTTTCACAAACTTGTAATAATGCAACTCTTATTTCTTTCTTTCCAGGAAATAGTGAAGCTAAGGAAACTGAATAGTCCAGCACAAATTTAATTAAAGAACAAAACATATCTACGCAATTTAACTATTGCTAATTAACAAAGAACAATTTTAAAAGTTGAATGAAGAATAGATCCTGTATGATAACTTTAAAGAACTTGAGGATCAACGATTATTTAAGGATATCCCACTGATTTTGATGCTGCAACAAAAATTCCATCTAAAACGAACTATTTATTCAATAGTCCATGACTAGTGTTACTCACTTATGAATTCTAGAAAGTAGGTCAATATCAAAGAAGATGATATAATGACCCAGGGATCGCTACATCTTCCTCCATTTCCTACCCTGTTTTTTCATCATTCTTTATGTCTTTAGAAATATTTTTCTGTCTTCTTTATTTTCCCAAACATTGGTTTGAACAATCCTTTGTTTTCATTAGATGTCTTTCAGATGTCTTGTAATAATAAAAGCAAAGCTCGAAAGAGAAAGTTGTGAAAAATGGATGCCGTAAGAGAAGGAGGCATCCCTCAAGCCTCCTTTTCTCATAAGGCATCCATTTTTCACAACTTTCTCTTTCGGGCTTCGCTTTTATTATTTTTCATCTTTCTCTATACTTTATTGCCATCTTCCTTTGTTTCCCGCCTTTTAGCCTGTCAACAAATGTGCTCATAAACAGATTGGCATCATCTTCTGCTACTAAACCGCTGCTATCCTTAGTGACGTCATTTGAGGGGGGGGGGGGCGGTGTTGATATGTAAAAAAAAACAACAACAGAGCGATAGAGTGAAGGGAGCATCTGAGAAAGGCAGGTGGCCAGCTATTAGCTGCCCTTTCAATGATTGCTCCCATTAAAAGAAACTTCAGCTTCTGTGCCTGCTGAAGCCTGCTTTTCCTACTTAACAGGGAACTAGAAGGCAGGACTCAGAAATAATTTGTTTGCACAAGGATCTTGTTGCTTCTAGTTCATTCTCCAAAACCTTCTCCCTTGCAAAGTGAAAGTGCATCGCAGTGTCCAATCCTAACGCCTTAGGATCAGACAGTGTTCTCTCCGTACTTATTGTGTGAGTGCTACTGTTGACATCTGTCAGTGTGGGGACAGGATAATTGACTGATTATTTAAAGCCAATGAATATATGAAATCCACTATTTGGATGAATGCTGCATTGTCCTGTCACCTTGTGATACCATAGTCAAATCTTAACTGTATTAGAGATAAGTTTGTTAATTATCTTATGTGGATCCTATTTTATTAAGAACCCAGGGGTATGCATATTATCTTGTTTTCATTATTATTAAATCTCTTTTGCATTTAAAAATTTAGATTTTAAATTTAATATTTTTCATATAATATAATTTAACTGTTGATTTTGCTTATTTATTTGTTAACCAGAGAGGGAGCAGGGCCTAATTGTGTGTGTGGAGCACCGTGGGTTATTCTAGTCCTCCTCCTCTTGTCATCTCCTGTTCATCCGACCTAGCTCCTCTGGACAAGGCTAGACATCTTGGCGACTCACTTCTCCCCCCCCCCTACTTTGTTTACAAACAGTCCCCATAACCTCTGGCTTCACTGTCCAACACTATCCTCTACTCCCTGAACCCTTAATTCGCCAATTTTTTCTATTAACTTCTCAAACGAGGTTAAATTTGGCTGTAGCACCTTGTTAATCCTTTAAGCCTTCCACTGTCGTAACCTCCATCCTTTCTCACTCTCACGCTTGAATTTAGGCCTACAAACCACGGAAAGGTACCGACCTCCATGTTGTTAGAAATGGAATGGTGAATGCTGTAAGATATCCAGATGAAATTCTACAGCCTATAGTGGTACCCTACGCTGGAGCAGTTGGGGCCAACTTTCTTTTTATGGACGATAATGCATGCCCCAACCGTGGTGCATCTCATCAACAACATGCTGAAAGAGGCTGGAATCGAGCGCATGGACTGACCTTCCCGTTCTCCAGACCTGAATCCCATCGAATATGCTTGAGTTGCACTAGGAAGACGTGTTGCCAGTCACCAATCACCTTCCATAACACTTCCTCCTCAGCTGGAAGTTGTGTGGTGTGTGAATGGCCATGAATCCCACAGGAACTGCTGGACAATTTGATCCTCTCCATGCCTCATCGCTGTCAGTGTTGTAGCAGTCTCAGATGACCAGACACCCTACTGAACAGTCAATATGCAACACACTTTTCATGTTTGACATGCAAATGTTAATCCCAGTCCATGTGTCATATCCTGCTCAATCCAGATAAATTGATTCTGCACCTCATTTGCATATTCAGACAACTTCCATTTTCATGTCATTTGCTTCTCTGATGATGTTCTTTAATAAACTCAAATGCCTCTTTCTTTTTTGGTTGTATTATACTCATTTTGCAATATACCCTAAATTTTGTGAGCAGTGTAGTTTCCACTCCCTCCTTCACTTCCACCCATCTACCTTCCTCCTTTCCATATGCAGAGTACAGGAAATATCCACTGCATTTCCTAAACAAAAATTATGCGAACTTAAGCATTTTGGATATCTTGAAAAAACAACAAAAATGGAATCTATAGGTTTTAAAGCAAAATAAGAGACTTAAGTATGATGTAGAATAAATACAAAATACTATTATAAAATATTGTTCATTTAATGTAATGAAAATAGACCAATCTTTTTACCCTCAACCCTTTAAAGCAAATCTTTCATCCAAGCTGAAAAGCCTGCATATACTGTAGTTTGATAAGAAGATACAAAAATATATGACATATGACATGCACAGATTAATGTAGATATAGGAACAAACAAGCAATAAAATAAGATTCAAACTCTGAAGAAAATTCCATAACAGATCATAAACCTACAGATGTTTGTCTATTAATAAAAAAAAAAAAATATATGACATTCGAAATTTGTGAATTTAAATTAACCATACCTCGTCAAACACCACCCAGTGGCCTTCTTTCAAAGCTTGCAATAGGGGTCCATCTCTCCAGGCAAACTCGCCACCTTTCCCACTTTCAACAGGTAAATCTGCTCCAAACAAATCGGATACATCCTATTGTCAAAAAAAAAAAAAGAAAAGAAAAGAAATAGAAGCTTAATTCCCATTACAAAATACCAAATTCCTATATTGTACTAATAAATTAGAAGTAATGCAGAAGATGGATTTCAAAGAAAAGCAGTCCAACTTCTTTCTTCTTTTTTAAATACATGAATGACAAATTGCAAAACTACTGCGTGAACCTATATATCCCACAAATATAAATAAATATCAATATAAAGTCCTGCCAAGTCATGTTTCCAAATATCAGAAATAATAATACTTAGTGACTAACTTTTATTAGTACAGTATGCGCCAAAATATACAGTACTGAAAAGAAAAGAAGAACAAAATTACATTATTGTCATCTGTGAGTTTATTTCTCCTCAAAAGAAATTAACATACACACTATTAGCATGTTGATTCACCACGGTATGCATAATGTAAGTGTTCAAAGTGTGCATCGCCTCGCTGTAGACAGTGTTCATATCGTTCACGCAGATTCTCAAACATATCTTGAAACAAAGGTTGCTGCAGACTCCTGCAAAAGGAGATGATTTGCAGACGTAATGCAGGCACAGTTCTTGGTGGATCTTCACAGTTGAACACACTCTCCTTTAACATTCCCCACAAGTAGGCATCAGGTGGTGTAAGATCGGGGGAATGGGACGGATATGGGAAGCCAGTACCACGTGAAATGATTCGTCCTGGAAAGTTTTTCTGTAGCATGGCTAGAGATGCTTGAGCGGTATGGCTGTCTATTCATCTGAATGTTCCTTGCACGACAGAACCTTCTCAAATCCTGAAGAAATGGCTCGATCACTAAACCCCTGTAGCGTTCTACAGAACACTACCAGAACGACGAAATTTTGTAACAATAGACAGCATAACTGTGTTACTTGGTGCCATCTTATTAAACTCCTCTTGGAATTATTCTGCCACCTTTTCCAAACTCGGTCCACCTTCATGACCACTTCCGTATGAGCGGAAATAATGCTCAACTATGAATACTTTTTCCTCCATCGAGAGACCCATTTCCAACAACAACTGCACAACACAACTTCCTTTTCACTACTGCGAACACATGCAGCTCGAGCTATACCCAGTTGACAAACACAACCACTGTTCGAGATGCGCAAGTTTCAGTACTGTATATTTTGGCGTATACTGTATTACGAAATCAACAAACAAATAGCTGTTGTATGTATATAAGAAAACATCAATAAAGAGGGATACACAATACTCTACTTGGTACCAAGAATGTATTGGTAATTACCATGTATGTAATAAAGACCATCCCCACTTAACAAGATTCATTATGTTACATGGCCACAGTTACCCACAGTTACATGACCAAGTAATTGTGAAATACCACATAATTCCCAGATCTTTTGCAGTGTGCCAGTGTACAGCAACATTTTATAATTCATCCACACAATATATCAGCGTGCATGTGTCTGCCATTGTCAGCGTTTCATTTGTCATTTGGACTTGGAAGCCAAAGTAATTTTTTTTTTAGACAATGCCTCCAGTTCATTGTATTGCCTTCATTAGTTTTTGTCCTGAAGTGCAAATTGTGTTTTTGTCTGCAAGAAATGCATGGATTATGCATGGGTCAAGGTGTAATAAGTGTTTTGAAACTTATTTATGATACACTTTTAAGAATCTGATTGTTGAAACTGACTCATCCAAATAAAAATAGAGTGCAAAGCTTAGTGATTTTATTGATAACCATCCAATTTTTGAACATGCAGCAAAATTGGATCATAGATTAAAAGAATTATCTTGCTACAAAATAATTTTAAAATCTAAATTAGGACTTCCTCAAGGAGCTGTCACTAGCCCAACACTTTTTACATCTCATATCTTTATCAATGATCTTCATGAATGCATTAAGAAGATTAAAGGAAATCTGTTTGCAGATAACATTGTGATAAGGACTTCGGCAACAAATAATAAAACCAAAAAAGCCTTGAGAATATTATGACTGACTCCCTGAAAGTAATTAATACCTGGGCTACTAACAACAACAAGATTATACAAGATTATAAGTAAACTCCCTACGCACAACAATGCAGACTTAATTTGAACAAACTATATGCCCGAGTTATCTTGGATAACAAACTGAACTGGACAATTATCAACAATACAGTGGCAAACACAAACGAGACATTTCTAAAGAGACTTGTAGGAGTTAATTCTCAAGATACTCTGAACATCACCTATGACACATCAAACCAGTTGTGAGATGTGGTAGTTAAGTGATAGTTACAGCTAATGAACCATGCCATCTTTTAAAAAAAACCACACAATTCAGACTATTATGTGGAGCAGTGAAAACGATACCAGACACAGCTTTTCAACAATATACAAGAAATTTACCTATTAGCTTAGAAATTCAAAAACAAACAGCAGCTTCCTTCATTAAGATGCAGGCCTTACAATCGATAGGATGGATCAATCAGCAAATTATAGAATAAACTGTTAAAATCCCAATAGAAACTTGTAGAAATATATTTAAAAAATTTAACATTCCAACTGAAGTTGAACATCATTAGCCCCTAAAGAGTTCTTGTCTGTACAAAGTTATCACTTACAGAGGTGATATTTAGCCATTACCTACCGGTACGGCCATACTGGTTATTAAAAGGCGTTATTTAATAATATCATAATGCTGTTAATTCAATAAGTGAATAAATAAAATTAAGGAAAACCGAAGGATATCCATAAATTTATTTATTTACAAACATTCCACTAGCCTTTCTTTTCAATATAATTTTTTTTTCTTGTAGCAAAAATTGTAAATATTTCCTGTATTTTCACGACTTTTGACTGAATGGATGAGATCCTAATTTGTTTTTGTTCATTGCTGTACAAACTATGCATGCAACGATGTAAACACTATGAAAGTTACAAAATTAACTGAAAAAATATGTACTACGCAGACTTACTTCAATATTTCAACA
>JAFIDM010006943.1:57785190-57845324 GCA_023159025.1 Thereuonema tuberculata
TTGTAAGTGTAAATTGGATTTTAAGTTATGCTCTGCAATCTGTTCCATGTCTGATGCATCAGTATTTGCAGGACACCAAATTTCAGTGAATCGATTCCTCAATGCAGGAGAAAGCTGTAAAATTAAGAAAAATAAAACATTAGTTTCATCTTACTCTCTATAATTTAAACTTTGTTAGTTCTTAAAATAAATAAAATAGGCATGAATCTTAAACAAAATCTTATTCAGCAGAGGCTAAATACAGAAAAACACAAGTAAATAGATAATTTATTCAACTAGGCCATCTCCCGTATACACGCGCTTGTTTTTCTATATCACATAGATTTGGTAAAGTAAGAATATTATATTTAAAATATTGCAACGTTTCGGCAATTATAGTTTTAATTGTCATTTTCGAATTACAAATAAATAGACGGATCGGAAATAAATAAACAATCTTGAGATTCAAAGAACAGGTTGAATACATTCATTATTTAATGGGGCAAATGGGAAGGACACAAGTCAAAAAACAAAATAAAGTGAGTTGTAGTCCCGGTGGCCTAATGTATAAAACGTCTGACTTCGGATCAGAAGGTTGCAGGTTCGATTCCAGTCGTTTCATTGTAAAAATTACTTATATTTTCCATTCTCACAGGAAATTGCGCTGGACAGTTACAATTATGTAAATCCAATTCCCTAATTGCTACCCAAACCAGTTAAAAATGTAATTGATACAATTATTGGTTTTCAGCTTAGTTTAAAACTAAAGAATATTCACAAGAATGAAAATGATAAAAGTATTTGCTCTCTACAATATTTTAATAAACGTACATACAGGTTAATACATATTTAATAACAAATTTTCAGAAGACATTCCACACTTCCAAGTTTTGAAAATGTAACAAAAGACAGTTAAGCAATTAGGAATTACATGAAAAATACGTAAGCTTCCTTACAAAAAGATTTTGTTAATGTTAATGATATTTTGAAATACAAGAACAAGAAAAAATTAGAGCGTGCTTATTCATTAAGAACACAAAAGAATAAGAATATTGACAGGTATGAGGTGGACATAGAAGTTAAAGAAAAGTTTGTAAAATGGACAGAGGATTTGCTTAAAAAAGCTACAAGTTAAACAAAAAGATAGAATTTAAAGAGGTGGATTATTGATGTAAATTATATTAATAATAATTAGTATATGGCAATGGCATAACAGTTAAATTTTTTCGAATTGTATTGTTAATGTAAAGTTTTAAAATAATTGGTAATGGCATTTCACATTAACAAAGTTTGTTTGTAAAGAAGCTTACATAATGTATCTTTCATGTAATGGGTTGGCCAAAAAGTTCGTTTTGGTTTTTATGTAAAAGTAAGAGATTTTTCATTGTCACCAAATGACAATGGAATGACATTATAGATGTTTAATAATTTTATTGAAAGTCTTCAACGGTTTGTTCCGCTACCTTCTTGCCATCTTTCAGGCAACTTCATAATTCCATCTTCCCAAAACTTATCATTTTGAACAAAAAAAATGTTCCAGGCACCTTTGGTGTCTTCCAAAAAATTGATTTTTTTTTTCTGTTAAAGAGAATTTTGTAAAGACCAAAATAAATGAAAATCCGAAAGTGCAATGTCTTTTGAATATGGCGGATGAATCAGAAGTTCCCAGAACAAGCTGTACCAGTTTTTGCCAGGTAATCAAAGAAACATGCAGTCTTGCATGCTTATTTTCTTCCATCTTCAATATTAAATTAGCGATTCAAAACTCCCCAATTTTGATCAGTTATTGTTTGAAATGCATGCTGATATGACAGCTGTCACGATACAATCTAACAAAATGGTGTCGAACGACGTTAAAGACAGCCAAGCGCTACTAGAGCCAACTTACGTAAAAAAAAATTGAATGAACTTTTTTGGCCAACCCAATAATTCCTAATTGTTTGTCTTTCTGTTACATTTTAAAAACTTGAAAAAGGAAAGGGGAAATGTCTTCCAAAAATTTGTTATTAAATATTTATTAAAGTGTATGTATGTTTATTAAGATATTATGAAGAGGAAAGGTTTAAGAAGTTATGATACTTGCTCTTTTTATTTAACATTCTAACACTATCATTACCAGAGATGATCCTTTGATCTTCCAAAATTGATGATCTGTCAAATCTGACAAAGAACAGTCAGAACCTAAAAATATATTTCACCTATAATGCATATACTTAGCTATAGCAGCTACATTTTTTACATGGAAAAGCTATGCTAGATCATAACAATGATAATCATTATTTTCTTACACATTTTCTTCAGTGACTGAACCTAACTATTTTAATTAATGTTTTTATACAACACAACAGACGCTCCTGAGCGAAGTATTATTGTCAATGTGACATTACACTGTCATTGTTGTCAAATAGTACAATAATCAAATTCTTCAGAGGAATTTGTCTCCTTGATTTCTTTTTCTTCCCTACATATTAGATCATGCTGACATAGCCAAACCAGAAATAAATATTGCACATTTCAATTGTATTTCTTATTGCTCTAATAAAATAATTCCAAATGGATTTACTACACTTTTGTTTCTTTCTTTGATCACACACATCTTTCGATGCAGTTTTTTTTTTTCTTAATGGTATAAGAGTGATAGACTAAGATGCATCAGAAACAAAGTATGAAAACGAGAAAAAGGAAAAAAAAACATCAACACAGAAGGAACATCCAAGCATCCACTGGGACTTAAATCCAGCTTCAGGAATATCTGGCTTTGACCACTCGGCTGTGCAGGAATGGTTTACTATCATTAGTTTTCCCAATTTCTTTTTTACCAATTTTAATAATTCTTGAATTTTGATATATTATTATTCCAGGGTAAAATGTTTAAATTTTGAAGGACTTGGATGTAACATACTGCTGACTGTGTGCAACTATAGTGCTATTATTCAATTCAAAGACTGAAAAATTGGCACATACATCATTTATCCTAATTGTTTTTATTTTTTTGGAAGTTTTAATGAAAGGGTATATGGATGGTTTGGGATTATGGTTGACCAAGAAATTAGCAGTATATACCCAAAATCAGCAGAAACCAAAAGTAAGATGTAATGTAAAAGCCCCATTTGTTTTGCACAATCAGCTATTATGAGCAATGTTTATAATACACATACACAAGTGTATTTAGTATGCGCACAATCATGATGATGTTCAGGAAAGAACTAGAAAGTGACTGGACCACACAGCAGTTGTTACTCATTCTCAAGATAATCTTTAAAAAGGAAACCAATGAAAGCACGCTTAAATTTAACAATTTGAAGTTTATTACCAAATTAAGGAATTTGTTACTGAATTACTTTTTTTTTTCTTTTACATTACAAGCATTAGTAGTTTCAAACCCTAAACATCTAGAACTGATAAATTGACTAGGATAGGTCATTTCAATTTATCCTGTGGTGACTGGGAAAAGAAACTAAGTGGAAGTGGTCTGTAATTTATTTGGTAAATGGAAATTTAAGGATTACTCATTCTTAAATTAGTATTTTTTCCCCAGTAAATTTCTTTCTATATCAGAATCCAACTGAACAATAATCCTATCACAGTGGAACCAGTAAGTTTTAAAATTGCAGATTAAATGTAGTGGCCATACCTCTTTCTTGCCAAAATCACCACCTGGATTCATTGTTGCTAAGAAGTTAAATCCTTGTTTTGCATAAACTATCTCAACATCAGAATCCGACGATCCTTTTTCTGCTAACAGAAGTGTCTGCTCGGGTTCCAAAATACTATTTAGTCGCTCAAGAACAGAGTCATCTGCTAATGAAATTTCATCAGCTAAAAAATATCCACCCTAAGGTTTAAAAAAAAAAAAAAAATTATAAACACAAAATTTCATTTAAATTGATAGATTAATAAATGCAAGAGCAAAAAATTTTTCACAGTTTCTCTTTAAATATTTAAAACTTCAATTAAACAAATCAAACCTCATTCATTGCAAGAACAAGAGGTCCATCAACCCATTCGAACAATTTCTGTCTGTCACTTTCTTCATCATGTTGCCTTACAGGTCGAAGACCACCAATAAAGTCAGCACCTTCTAAATGCATGTGGCAGTTAACCGAGAACAAGGGCTTCTTATTAAGAGCAGCAAACAGTTGACAAATTGTGGTTTTTCCACAGCTAGAAATGGAAATAAATATTTCAATAAAATAGGAAAACTAACTTTAGCTATGAAATTTATTTTACACCATGCAAAAATATGATCTGATAAAATTTGTTTCCAGTAAAACAACGCTGCAACAGCTTTAAAATGTGAAATATATTTCTTAATACAAAGTTAAATAAAACCCTAATTTCCTATTTTGTCACTGATATTATATTGTAATAATAAATTATAAAGGGGTTAAAATAATGCACTGATACTCGTGCCATATCTCAATTATATTTTTTTTTGTTTTTCTGTCCAGAATCGGTCAAGATGAAAGAATCTCTCTAATGTTGCCGTGCCAAATATTAGATTTATGATAGTGACGTATTAGCAAATACAAAGAACTCAAGTTCTCCAAAACAAGGGGATACATTTCTGTTTCTGCATATGTAACTCAAAAATTCTCACATGAAGTATAGGTAACAATGTACGCATAGACAAGAATTGTTTAAAAAAATAAAAAATAAAAAACAATACAAAGTTGTTTTTGTTGTTAATGACCATGATTCTGGTGAAAGCATAGCTTCCAACTTTTTTGAGGATTTTTTTTTTTTTTTTTTTAATTTTTTAATGGAACTGACAAATATAATATAATAAAAAATAAAATGCCAGAAGTCCAAAATGTCTTACAGTAGTTATGTATTTTTTACTCTAGTGCATTTTAAATTCTATATCAATATAAATTAAAACACCAAATGCTCCACTCATCCAGTTTGATGCAAATGAAGCATTTCTGTACAGCTTGCGTTTTACCAGTTAACAGATCAACTAAAAGATTTGATGCATTTTTGGTATAAAAGGATACAGAATATTCATTGAAATGCCAAGAGTAATTTTTTTTTTAAGAAATCATAACTACAGAAAAATATCTACCAAACATCAGCAGTTAAACATTTTCATAACTTCTCGTATCTTCTATTTTTGGATACAAGTTTGCGCGATTCATGATTAGGATCTGAAACTTTCCTCATGATGTTTTTAATACGAGAGAAAAAAGCACATTTAATTCATTTTAATGATTAAGTTGAAAATCTTCATAAACTAAAAACAACTGAAATCCTTTTGCATTATTGTATATTTCGGCAGATAAGACGACCTTCAGATAAGACGAGGTGTAAATTTTCGTCAAATTTTTATAGTTTAAGCATATAACTGCTCTAAAAGACGACCCCAAACTATCAACGACCTGTGAATTCAGTTTAAATCAGCGATCATCATTTCGATAATACTGTATAGCGTATGCAGAATCCCACGGTAGCAAAGCCCGGCTATTCCTTTCAAGTCGCTTTTCAGTAGGCACGCCAGCCAGTAAACGCTACTGCGCATGAGCAGAATGCGTTACAGGTCAGGAATGGAAAGGAAAAAGGAACCTGTGAATCTTGTGAATAGTGACGTAGAAACACATAGAAGCACATACTTTTAAATACATTGATTTGAAGTGTGTTTTGTTTTATTTTATAATGATTTTAAATTTATATAAATTTCAATCTTATTTTTTTTTGTGTCTGTCGTATAAGATGACCCTGGATTTTGGGGGCCTTTTTTAATTATTCAACTATTGTCTTATCTGCCGAAATATACAGTAATTCTAAAACTCTGCAGATTACAGTTGTAGCTGTAACTTTCATTTGAGCTGGAACTATAGGATTTAGGAATTCCAGTAGTCAAAATATTACAACAATTGAATGTACAAATTATGTTAAACACAATTTGTACACTCTTTTTTCTCTACTCACAAATTTTCTTATATCTATATATCAAACAATCTATGTGCTTGTAAATGGTAAAAATCTTGAAATTTCAGGACTTGAATAAAAAAAAAAACTTTCATCATGTATATTGTAAATTTTCCCCAATTAAATAATTAGGAAAAAAAAATAAAAAAAAGAAGAAGAGCATAATATTCACCCTGTACTGCCAACAAGTAAAACAGGTTCTCTGAATTGCAAGGCTTTGCCAACTAAAACAGCCAAACGGCGAAGAGAAAATGTCCAAACTATATGTTTAAATTCTGTAGATTCATAATTATGAATAATCTTCAAAATATCTCTTGTAACTGTTGAAGTGTTTTCTGTCAAAGTGAAGAGATGGTCTGGATCAGGTTTCCTTTTCAAATGTTTCTGAAGAACTTCTTGAATAACAACACATTCCTCAGGTCTCCGACTTCGGCCAGCCAATAAAAGATATCCTGTCAAAACAATATTTAAGAAAGTAAATAAACAAAATGTAAATGAGAAAAAAAAATGAATTAACAAAAGCAATGTTAAATACTGCATACAAGGAAAAACAACAACCACTAATTAAACAAAAAGTACATTGTTTTTCTTCATTTTCTGAAGATATTGTTTTTCTTCATTAAACAGATTTAATTTTACTTGCCTTCATCTGCCAAATGCTGATCCCAATCGTAATATTTTCCAGGATTCTGCTCAGCTAATCGATAGCGTTCACCCCATCTAAATAGATCTCTCAAAGTGATAAAGCCTTTCTTACCAGCAAAAACTTCGCTTTCTCTCCTTCTCAACTGCAAATATCACAAAACATAATATAAATTATTACTATTTATCTAATTCTCTAATCATAATTGCCATTTGTTTACCGCTTTTTGTTGCCCTTTTCAATGTGCACAATTCCAATAACAACTATTATTTTATTGTTTTAGTTTGGTTTTTTTTTGCTACGAGTTGAACCTCATTTGCTAACTATTAAGATAAGGTGGAATGATACAGCCTAGAGCTCTCAAAGGCAGAAAAGGAACCAAGCTGATAAAGAGGTAAATTAACTGAGATCCGTTATGAATTCATTCTGTAGAACTGTTGAAAGAAGCGGATTGGGACAACTCTCCTAGGCCGAATCGCCACGACGGTTTGTAATTTGAACAGTGAATAAAAAAACAGTTGATAGAAACCAGTATCATGGATAGAAGGGTAGACTTCAGATGCGGTATCATGGATACAAGGGTAGACTTCAGATGCGGTATCATGGATACAAGGGTAGACTTCAGATGCGGTATCATGCATGAACCCCTCTAGGATGTTTAAATTGAATTATAAAAATTACCTTACCTGGGTCTTGATAAAAATTCAGTATTACCATGTTCTTAAATTTTATTTATAACAATTTCTACGAATTTAAGGCAGGTAAAGCGGATTACAGTTAATTATATAAATACATATTAAATCCTCTGCAAATATTCTTGATAAATCCAAATTGATCTTGGTATATAGTTTTTTGTGTTTTTTGAAAAAATGTTAATCTATTTTTTGTTTAAATAATCAAACAGTGTACTGCTATGCTTATCAGTTGTATTTATCATAAATTTATCCCCATGAAGGTAAATTAAGTCCTAACTCAAGTTTAGGACTATTGTAATTCTACAAATATTTCACGGAGAATCAGACTGCGGCAAGCTGGCCACAGCGAATTGTACCCAACCCTGAAAGAAGAAAGCCAATACAATTCTTGATTGAGGACTTTAGGAGCAATAACTAAACTAGTAGGGAATTTGATAAATAACTGTATTGATAGTAACAGTTATGTCAGATCGACTTCAAATGGTAAAGTTGCTAAATAAGCACGACACTGAAAAAAACAACCCTCAACCCCCCACCCTTAAACAACAATTTGCAATTCAAACTAAAGATTTTTTTTTTTTAAACTAAAGAAACTTAAAGATGAATTTAATTTATTTTTTTTTAATTAAAAAAAAAACAAAAACAAAACTTTAAAATTCATCTTTCTGATAATGAGAAAAATTAAAATGCAATCTCTAACAGAGGTAAATATTCCAGCAACTAAGGATATTAAAAAAATAAAAAAACAAATTAACAAACAACTTTTGAATAATTCGAAAGAATATCATTCTTAGAAAGGGCAACACTAAAAATTCAGAGAAAAGAAAATATTGAACAGCATTTTAAAAAAATAAAAAATTAATGAATTTAAATGATTCTTTTATACTTTTAGATCTTTATTTTGTTTTTTTCCCCACTCAATTTCTCTTCAGCCTACTGTCATCACACAAACACAAAAGGCATTTGTGGTAAAAGAGCAAGGCCAGTAATTAACAAACTGATGAGCTTTCCTTAATGCTGTAGAAAAGGACACTTACTTTACAACTTAACAGTAAATGAGATAAAGATGAAGGACTACCATAAGCATATTCTTTTCTTTCCAACATGAATCTGGTGAAACAGTGCACAAAATTTATGACATAATATGCTCTCTGGATGATCCAAAAAAGACATAAGACATTCTGTAATAAGCTGAATGATGATGTACTGAATAAGCATCTTATTATTGCTAATTACAGCAATAATGTTTACAACATCATCAGCAAAATGAACAATATCCAAAAAACATGCTACTACCTGAGAACATTAAAACATAAATGACCAGATGCGAGCACTGGCAAAATGACAGCATAAAAGACTGCAATTTGCTGTTAGCTGAGTATTTCACCTTCTATGATAAAGAAAAGTGAGCTGGATGAGATTTGAAGGATGAAATGCTGACTGAATGGAAGAAAGTCCAAAAGGTAAAAACTGTGAGAATGAGTTGAAATGCCTGAATTATTTTACGTAGTTGATGAGAAAACGGAGTATGTGTAAGATGTTTGGGAGCATCTGAAGACATGATTGGTAAACATTGCAAACAAGATCTAGGGCAAAAATTGAATAGGAAGAAAAATGATGCATGGTAGAATGAGACTCAAATTGAGATGAAAAAGGAAGTGTCATTTCGAAACATTGAAGGTTAAAGCATTTCAGACTCAAAACTAACTATTCAGTGTATGTATATTTATAAAATATTAGAAATGTAACTGATGGTAAGTTGACACTAGCACCCCCAGAGCTTAGTGGAACATACCCAAACCAAATGCACCCTATTAATACATTTGGGCTTCCCAACATTGTATCACAATCAATGAACATGAGTAAATTTTGCAACCTTAACAACTTTGATTATACACACACATTGTCAGTGCAAGACAGATGGTTCTTTCTTTGGTGCACATACTCTAGACTATGGGAGCCGACATCCTATTCATTTGATACTATTGATAGACACCACCTCACCAGGAGCATTAAAACTAGACCTCTGCAGGAATAGTGCCAAGTCGTGAGGTCAGATGAATCCTGTTATCAGCAGTATTGGTCCGGGAAGGTATAGCTGTGGCATCAACAGGATGAGTCCATGGCTCTGTTCAAGGAGGTAGTGGCTCTGATGGTTTGAGTCTTCTCACGGAACACATTAGTTTCTGGAGTGTCTTAAATGTTACAAACTACTAGAATGTTCTGACTGATCAGTTAACACTCTTTCATGGCCTTCACACATCCTGCAGCCGATGGTTTAATTCAGCAGGACAATCAGCCACACCATCGGGCCATTACCAACTAGGCATGGCTTAAGGAATACTCATCTGAGTTTTGGAACCATTCAGTGAGCCACACAGTCCTTGAATTTAAACTTTATTAAAAATTTCTGGGATGCCATTGAGCAAGACATCAGATTTGTGAATTGGGCACCAAAATCTAGATCAAGAGTTTGGGCAATGGTAGAACAGGTATGGCAAGCACCACCTCTGACAACCCTCCAGCATCTAGTGGAGTCATTGCCTTGGAGTGATATAAGCTGTTATTTGCACTAGAGAATGGCGAACATGCTATTAGTTAAGTGCCTAATTGTTTTGTCTATTCTGTATATTTCTCAATGATGAATGTGTGCAGGTGTTCCTTTCTGCAGTTACTTTGTTTTCCCTCATACAGTCTGTTATTCAGAAAGTTGTGTGTGTGTCAGATGTCATAAGGTGGTCTCGTGACATCGACATAGCAAATAACTGGTCAGAGACAGTACAAGCAATTCCTGCTTTTCTCTGTTCTCATGCTTAGGGTACATTGAAGGTTGCTTCTGTCTCCTTCTCCTTTTGTTTTTTTCTAGTTAGGGTTTAGCTTTCATCTTCCCTGTAGAATAGAGTATGATTAAATTTGATGTTTTTTTCTGCTTGCATGGCAACATTCTTGGAATTTAACATGAGGTTTAAAGCATATAATTAATTTAACATTAGCATATTTAAAGCGTATGATTGATGACAGTCTCGCCATTAGTCTATGTCAATAGATAAGTAGAGCAAGAAAAAAACATGGGTGATAAGTAAATGATAGAGGAAAGAATGAACAGAATAAGTAGAGGAAAAAAAATGTATCAAAAATGTAAGTGTTGAGAACTTCTAGACAAGAATATTTATGAATGACGACTGATGAACCACATACGATACGTAAAGGCAGGAAAGCTTAAGAAAACAGTTTGGCATCTTATATAGTTATAATTTGGTGTTACTATAGGTAATACTGCCCATCCTCTTATTAACTGCAGCATCAAGCTCATTTCCTGATAGATAAATCAAGTAGAAGAATTTCTGTTATAGTTTCAGTCTCAGCAAATGTCTTAATTTTTCAGTAAAACTTTAATAATTGAAGTCCTCAAAAATCTTAAGTTCACAGTCACATAGGGAAAGAATTACTGTATATGATTAATATTAACTGGAAAGAGAAAGATTTGCTTTACATGATTGTTGGTGCTTGGCAGCCAGGAACCAATCGCTTGACAAAAAGTAAATTTCTCAACTTTTCATTTTTGACTTAATGAATCCATTATATAATGCAGTTCCCATTCCTATTTAATTCTAGTACCTAGTCAATCATTCCAAGCTATAGTGGAATTGACAGTAGAATATCTTAAGTGGAAGAATTCCTGTACATGCGAGGACACAATGTGAATCTTTGACAATTATAACCACAATCCTTTGTAAAGCTTATGGTTGCTCCGATGAAAGTTGAGAATTTTTTTTAATAAGTTTTTTTTAATAAGTTCTTACATATAAAATGAGTACTTCTCAATAAAAACTTACTTTCTTTTAGAAAAAGAATCTCCTTATTTGATAGTTAATCAAATTTGTGAATCACCATAGTGATTGGTAATGATTAGAAAGTAGCAAAATTGGCATCTGCTACTTAATTTTAATCTTCCTTTAGCTGCAACATCCACGAAATGTGAATTCCTGCTGCCAACAACAACTGTTTATTGAAACTGTTTCAGCAGAATGGAACAAACTACTTTCGATTCCACTCTTCAAGAGGCCATGAGAAAGTATGTTATAAACAAATTTCACTATAAAAAATGCAGTGCTGATAGTGTGTGATGAATTTGAATAAAATGACCCCGTGTGATTTGACCTTTATCATGGGGATAAGCTTGATATTGTTACACATTCATTAATCTGCTCATTCTTGTTTTTAGCTTCAGGACTGCAGCATTATAGAATGTACAACTACCACGTTGAATATTGGTCATTGAAGTTCAATATAAAGATTATAAGATCCAGGACATTTCTTGGTCATCCTGTCATAATAATTAAACCAATTCAATTTACTTTGCCATTGTCAAGATAACCCTTTGAAAACGGAATAACCTTGACAGTCAAAGTGATCTTATTTTCTAGGATATTCAGAAACTGTTGCATTAATTTGACTATCCAGAATCACAAGAAAATTTAATCCTAGCAAAAGACATGCTTCCTAATATGTTGCCCAATTCTTATTATAACAATTACTCTGGCGGATTCTATTCCCGGTCTCGGCAGAGGGCGGGAATTTTTCCACGCTCCATTCTCCTCCAAACGGGTGCTAGGGCCTACCCAGCCCTCTGTAGAATGGGTACAGAGTTTCTTTCCCGGGAGTTAAAGGCTGACCACCCAACCCCAACGTAGTTCCGTTTGTCACGAAGAGTTGGGAGCCTTACCTCCTGCTACACCAAGGGTCTGCATAGACCTGTAGTGGGATACTTTAACTTTTTTTTTAACAATTACTCAAATGTCCCTACAATTGTGATTTAATAAAATACTTTAAAATTATTAACATTTACCTGGAGCTCCAACATGACAGCAACTAATTTTTTGCAATAGGAAATAGGAATTGCACATCTTTCATGTAAAATCGTTTCCAGTTCATTTGAAGGAATTTCACTGAAATGCAATTCAATAAATCGATTCCGGAAAGCTCTAGATAAAACCTGAAACAAATATTTTTAATATTAATACAATTTGTTTTGTTTTTTTCAATTAAAAATAAAGTTTGTAATTTCTTAATTCTTAGGGAAAGAGCCAAACTGAAAGAACTGCAAAACTAGAATAACTTACTTTTCGGCCTCCATACAATCCAGGAGGATTTTGTGTAGCAAAAAGCATAAATTTCTGATGGGCTTTAACAACCTCTTGTGTTTCAGGAATGAAAAGTTCACGATTATCATCAAGGACCTATTTTATGAAAATAAAGCATCATTAGCAAATATCTTAGAAAACTCTTGTAATCTTTTTGTTCCTACATGACTCTTTTTGACAAACGCAAGAGTTCTATGCAGTTTATTAACAGACTAATTGATTTAAAACTCAAGTTACCACAATATCTTCATGAGCTTTTAAAGCATTTAGTCCCATTGTTTGTTTGTTTTTTATTTTTGTCTTAAGTTATGTAGTGATTGCAACTTTGGGAAGCAATCTGGTTTTAATTTTTTTTTCAAAGAATGCTGTTTTAAATTAATCATCTGATATTTAGAAAAGGTTATTCTGAACTTAAATTGAAAACAAGAAGAATCAGTTTATTAAAAGAATAATCAAAATAAAGCAATTATAAAATATTAGATGAAATGTCTTGCAGAGTAAAACACCAAGCAGCAATTCAAATAAAGTAGAAAATTATAATTAAAAGTTCAGATAAGCAATTATTCCTTTAAAAATAAAAACTACTGTATTTTTACATTTTGTTTTTCTTAAATGTGGCATAATTAACAAAGTTCCGGAGTACAAACGTCTAGTACAGCAATTTCATGCTTAATTATTAATCAATAATTGAATTAAATCACTGAATCTGCTCATTTTAGCTAAAAAAAAAATATACATTTCATCTGCTAGTATATGTTGTTTTCTTTTTCAAATATTTTATCAAGAAAATATCTATTGGACCATCTAATCGATTTCTGAATGTGTCATGAAAGTATTTGCTATTACCTTTACCAAGCTCTTCTTTGTTTTAATGTTAATATCAATATATTCAATTAATGTCGTCGAGGACCTACCCTATTTAATGCTTCCAGGACTTCAGATGGCGCAAGATTCAATTCATCTAAAATGATCCAGTAGCCTTTCCTCATGGCATCAACTAATACTCCTAAAAGAGAAAACAGATGGGATGGGGAAAAAATCAAATCAGTAGGTATTACTTTGATTTTTGAAGTAAGAGTCATAGCTTTGAAAATTTTGAGCTTGCTTGTTTCAGGCATATAAACTATATCAAGTGAAAAAAATATATTCTTAATTTTTAATACTGACCAACTCAATTATGTTATAGCTTATAATTTAAATATCTCCAATTTCCCTTTTCCCCCTTCTTTATATATTGTTGCTTTAAGATTATTATTTGAATCGACAACTTATTAATCCTACTTTGAGGTTGAGAGGTTTTACAATCCCAGATTTAATGTGAAGTTTGTGTTTTTATATATATATACAGTGAAACTTCTCCGAGCGGCCACCCCTGTATAGCGGCAACCCTTCTAAAAGGCCAATTTTTCATGGCACGGATTTTTCGACTCAATAGACCTAATGTTAAAATAACCTGTATCAGCGGCCATCCGACCCCCTCTAAACGGCCACCGAGTGGGATCGCCCATTTCATTTTTCGGGAAATTCTACTCATTCCATGCTTTAATTTTGAGCGGAAAAACTCAAGGTCAAGTCCATTCCAGCAGTCCCACCCTCCCCTTTCTTAGAAAGATTAAATCTGTTATCTCTTTTGTATTCTCCCCACACCCTTCAGATTGGGTGGTGGAATGGGGATTCCCTAAGAAACAGTTTCATTTCATTAGTTGGTCAGTGATCTTTTTAAAAAAATGTAAGAAAGCATGAAATAAAGTACTGTACTATTTTCTCTTTAGATAAGTTTTAAATTTCATTTTAAATAAGGAATATATGTCAGACTTGTTTATATTACGCATTATAGCAATTATCTTATAATAGTAAATAAAACCCTTCAGAGCGGCCAAATATTTTCGGTACTGCGGGGTGGCCGCTCAGAGAGGTTTCGCTGTATATATAATATATATTTCTCCTTCAAAAAAAAAAAAAAAACTATTAAAAATAATGTTGTTGTTTTTTTTTTTTTTTTTTGGGGGGGGGGGGGGCTGCGGAATATTACAAAAAAAATAAAAGATATAAAAAAGAAGGAATAAGAATTATATTATCTAAGAATACTAGTATATTTGCTACACTACACAATAATAAAAAACAACTGTCCTTGTTAGAAGACATTCTACAAGTGTTACATGTATCCAAACACCATTAACATTTATATCTATTTGTCAAACTGACCCACATCTCACATGCATATATTTATACTTGTACATGTTATCTAAATGTAATCCTCTTCAGAAGCAAAGGTGAATAGCTTCTATTATAATGCAGAAATAAAAACAACAATGTTTATGTTTTTCCCAAGAAGAAAATAATTGATGTACTTTAATATTTACCTTCTTTAAATACAAGTTTTCCATTTTGATCAGCTCCATAAGACCCAATGTATTCCTGTAGATCAGTATGTTCATGGTTATTCACTCGAACACACTGATTCCCAGTTATTTGTGCAATCCATTGAATCAGACTTGTTTTGCCAACTGAGGTTTCTCCTTGCAATAGTACAGGGTGTTTCCTATTATGAAAATTAGACAAATTATGTAAGTGTAAAGTTCAGTAATTCCCATGCAAATGTTTACTTAATAAATATCTACAAATTTCAATACAGTAGAACCTCATTATAACGGACTAATAGGGGCTGAAGGTTGTCTGTTTTAATGAAAGTCCAGTTTATAACAAATAATTCTTATAGGGCTGTAATGCAGCAGGGTGTACATCAATGAAAGTACAATAGTTAGCTATAAAAAGTGATTATTATATAAAAAAAAAAAAAGCCTTCAATGTAGTAGGCTGAATTGAAAAAGATATGTACTTATACACTGCATTAATCTTTAGAGTAAGAAGGTCCTGGTTCATGTTGAATGCTTACATTCATTGGTTTGAAAAAATAATTTATTTTCTGCTGGGTTTGTTTACTTCTTATTTCTTCAGTTAATAACTGACGGAGGTGCCGTAAGTGTTCATAATAAACAAACACATTTTCAAACACACATGTTTGGAAATGTAAAACTCGTCAGATAAAAATAAGCATCCTTTATTATTTTAATTTTTTTTTAAAACTGTCCATTATAAGCGACGTCCGTTATAATGAGGTTCTACTGTTCTAGCAAATTTTAACTGTTTTTAAGCAAATTTATCTCGGGTGTTCTAGGAAATATTTTCTTTATTTTTGCATTTTGATTTCTTTTTATATGCTCAGAAAATGCCTTTAAACCCTAGAAATTTAGGACAAGTTATTTAGAAATAGGAATACTACTGTTGCAAGATGATGTGCATGCGAATCATCATCTTGCCTGACATTTCAGTAAGTAATGCCTAATATTGTAAACACATATCAAGTAAAATATATTTCTTGCCTAATATAAAGCAATATTCAGAGTAACTGCAATGGCAAATCTTTAAAAGTTTTTTAAAATCTGCTCTGTGGAAAAATTTCACTTTTGAATGCAAACTCAATTTATGTCAAATATGCAATTCTATGTTGCATGATTTGTTGTTTTTTCCAAATTCTCCTTTATGTAAGAAATTGCTCAAAGAAAGATAGCAAAAGAGAAATCATTTTTATGAAAAGCTTATGAATCTTTTGAAACATTCACTGACTATTACTTGATTGCAGTCACAGCATTCCAAGATACTGCTTGCTAAAACAGCATAAATTTAATACCGTACCTCTTAAGTTAGAAAGCAGAAGTTCGCATTTATCTGTCTTCAAAAGGTATCAGTCATATGATTGCATTTGAAATTTGAAATATCTCAGCTTCCATACAGCTGATAAGATAAATGGGAACAGGGGTAAAGGTTTAAAAAAGGACACACACTTTCTTGAAGGGTAAGTATCTCTGAAACCGCTTGAGTTGGAAATACGACATTTGGCATGAGTGTTCTTTGTCCAAAAAAGATATGTATTCAACTCATTTTCGATATTCATGTCCTAAGGGATGAAAATGGAGGGTCCAAACGTTCTTGGAGGATATGTGTATCTCAACAAACACAGAGGGGGGGAGGGGTGATCGAGTCGATGTATAAATAAAGCTATGTATCTTCAATGACTCAACGCACAGCTAAACTTAGGAACTTGAAATTTTTATTTATTTTTTTTCCTTTATAAATCAAAATGAAGGTTCCTTTGTAAAATAAGTGCAAAACAACTTGTTTGTGAATTTCTTCCCTAAGGGGTTTGAGAAGCGCAGAGGGGTGGGAAGTCAGTCTTATGTCCTCTGATCTTGCTAAAACTTGATATATCTACAGGGTTTTCAGGTTACAAAATTTGAACACAACATTAATTTGTAAAGATCACATGATTCTCTACCAACAGGGAAAGGTTCAAGTGATTTCACAATTACAATTTCTTCCTCTTCTCCACATCAGGGCAACTTTTTTTTTTTTTTTTTTTTAACCGACATGAAGCATGGGTATTTTACTAGCATTTAATAAACGAATGTGAAAAGATCAAAAGGAAAGAATAATAAGGCTGTTTACGTAATTATTCATTTACTTAATAAATAATTACAATTAGAAAAATTAAGGAAAAAAAAAAAGGTATTTTCACAGTCTGTTTAATTAAAAATAAAAATAAAAAAAGAATATCTTTTTGATAAATTAATAAATACAAACCCTGATGCTATTATCCTTGCCAGGTTTTTTAAGTTCTGTCGAACTATAGGTGTAAGTATGTAGTTCTTGGGCGTCGATGGAGTCATAGAACCTTGTGGAATCCAGTACCCTTCTGCTTTTACGTAATCACAACCAGGAGGTGGCACAGGTTTCTTCAATACGCCAGCAACATTCTGGTTTTTCAGTATATATTCTATAATCATATTTTCAACTATTGGATGGCACACATTATCCAGCTGGGTTAAAAAACTTAAACAGAATGCCTGAAAGAAAAATTTTATATAAAAAAACATTAATATGCAAAGAATTATTATTTTAAGAAATAAGTAATTTTCTATTTCATTAATTATTTATATCAAATTATATAACTTTCAGTAAGGGAAAGAATAAAAACTTTCCTTAAACAGAAAATTTATATTATCTACAAGATGAGAACCAAGTTCAAAGCGCAACTAATGGGAAAGTTGATAAAATAAAGCAAAATAAATGAAAGCAGATGATAAAAAAAACTTATTTCAATAATGAAGCAGGCGGAAAATATATATGCAATTAAAGGTAAATATATATGAAAATTAAAGGTATATACGTAATTAAAATTTGAAGTGAATTGTAAATAATATTTTGTCAATCAGAAAATTATTTGGAGACTATTAGTCTTACTTCATATAATGATCTAGGAACATTTCCAAACTGATTTGATGCAGCATAACTCAAAGCTCGACACAAAGTTCGAAGGCTAGCCAAAAATGGAAAAAAAAAAAATATGTAATATTATTTCATAAATGCAAAATACAATAAACAAAACATCAGTACATCATAAAGGAAAATGACTTAACATACTTCACAAATACTTAATTCACTTAAAAAGTAATACTAATTTGGTATTATACAACTACCACTAATCCACAGTATAAAGTCTGCACTGAAATAAATTCCATTGCATATTTTGTACATGAATTTTTTACTTATTCATAGATTTTAAAATCTATCAATGTAATTCTCCTGTAGATAATTATGCTATAGCAGTTGTATCGCAAATTCCATGTTAGAATTTTGATTAAATACTGAGCCATTTTTAGAAGTCATCTCTTTTTCTTTTTTTTTTTTTTTTTTACTGAATCTTATGGAATATGCAAAGAAAATTAAATGTTAAAATAATAGAATAAATCTTACAATAATAAAAAGATTACACCTAATAACTACAGGTACTAAGAACTACTTCAACTTAAAGCACATTTGAAATTCACAAGCTTAAATTTTTTATTCCATTTAAAATTTAAACAAAATTAATAATAAAATCTAGTATAACTATCAACCACAAATTCAAGAATTCTATTATCACAAGTATCAGAATTCTTTGTCAGAACACTATTTTGTAATGGAATTTTTATTTCTTTACTTTATCTACAATAACTCCTATTACCAATTTTACAAAGAACGATGAAGAAAATGCATTAACAAAACACCTACACATTTATCAAAATTACCTGTAGTTTGGCTTATGTCCTACACCATCCACCAAAGACCTGCTTCCTTCTCTTCTAATATGTAAATAAAACTTCACAATGCATTCAATTTGAGTAGCTGTTAAAGACAATCCCTTTAAATAATCCGAGATTAGGATTCGGAGATCTGTTTCATCTTCGAGTTCTTCAACAAAAAATTCAGTAAATCTGAAACAGTAAAAAAAGTGAAATTTAAACCATTCTAATAAAATCCAAGAAAGTTTATTCGATTTCGTATACTATTTGATAAGAGTCCCAGAGAAGTATAAAATAACAGAATTAACAAACCTATTTCGAATGCCTAACGGTAAGTCTTTCTTGCCAACATCAGTAGCTGGATTCATGCACGAAAATAAATGGAAGTCTGGATGTCTTGGGATTGGCTGTGAATCTCTAGAATAATATTCAAACCTTATTAATTATTTCAAAGCCAAGAAGAAAACAAATGTTACTAAGTGTTTCAAATGACAGGAAGACAACTGAAGAGCCTTACTTCATCTTTAAAAACCACTTACCCTCTATCCAAGAGAAGAACAGAACCTTCAGTACTCTCCAACAGACCACTTAAACATTCTAATGTTTCAGGTGTAGCCAAATTAATTTCATCAAGAAGAACCCAGCAACCTTCTTTTATGGCCTTCACTAAAGTTCCCTGTTAAAATAGGAGAAAAGCTCAGTATTTCCAAAATAAAAATACACTTTAGAAAATTTTAACTCATAGAATAGCATTCGAAACAAAGCCACATGTCTAACAATGAGTATTAATCTGTTTATTTCACAAATAACTTTGCAAGCATTTTTAAATCAGCTTTAGACAACTTCGGAATTTCTACAATATTTTTTCCCTACAAAAATGACACTTTTCTATTATTTATACAGTCAAACCACGCTACAGTGAACACGGCTTATAATGAACTCCCAGATATAATGAACGAAATGTTTGGTCCCTTGCCGTGCAATGCACGTATAACGGAACGGATATAGTGAACTCCCGGTTATAGTGAGCCAAAATTTCGGTCCCTTGAAATTCACTATAGCGGGGTTTGACTGTATTAAGATACAATTTAAAACCAAGATAAGCTTATTTCATAACTTTCAAGCATTTGTCTTGCTTTTTTTCAAAATAAAAAAACAAAACATACATTATAAAGAAACTTTTAAACCAAAGAAATTAGGCTTCAAGCTCTTTCAGGAACTTCTTTTATTCTCTTAAAGGTTTTTAAATAAGAACTTTTCAATTCTATAAGAGTCAGCTAATTAAAAACAGGCCATTTGCATAATGAGGGAAAAAAAAAAAAAAAACATATTTCACCTTAAAAAGTAACCACCAGAAGAGTTTAAGCACTTATCCCACTTTGACACTAATGTCAAAAGCCTTCCCATTGAAGTCACAGAGTTGCTTCTAGAACCATATTCACACATCATCCTTGATATCATAGTCCAAATGAAATCTGAAGCCTTGCAATTCACATATAATTCCCCAAACAAGTGGAAATCATGGGGAGACAGATCGGGAGCTGTATGGTAGTTGTTTAAGGATGTTCTACTTGAATTTCTGCAGTGCCTCTTGAATAACGTTTGCTATATGGAGACAGGCATTGTCTTGCAAAAGGACGACTTCTTTCTAAACAAGTCTTCCTTTTGCATCACAATGCCTGTCCCCATACAGCAAACATTATTCAAAGAGGCACTGAAGATAGAAGTCTCAATCACTTGAACTTAATGGCATCTTGATTTCTAAGTGTTGTTGAGCATTGGTGGTAGTCGAGGAAAAACGTGATCACCCTGCCTTTACTCGTTGTGCATGAGCTTCGACTTTTTCGAAGGTGGTGAACCACGATGCTTCCATTGAAAGCTTTGAAGTGTCATTTCAGGTTCAAAATGATGACACCAACTTTCTTCATCCATGACAACGCAGAATAGGAAACTGTTGTCCTCCTTCGCAAACTGCTGCAGAAACTCTGATGGCATTGCTTTTGATCAGAGTTCAAATGCTCAGCAACAATATCATCAACCATTGCTTTAACTTTCTCCCAAATGAGTTCGTTCACATGTTGAACGATAGCATCTGTCATGGTAATCCTAAGCTGCCCTGGCTGATTATCGTCCTCCAAAGAAGTGCATCCCTCTAGAAATCTCTTGCTCTATTCTGTAACTCTTGATAATGACAAGCAATGTTCACCATACACTGTGCTCATCCACTGATAAATTTGTCAATTCCACTCAATCCTTCTGCCTTCAAAAAGCATGCAACCACATGCTGCTCTTCTTTACCTGTCTCCATTGAACTTGGACAGTAGCTGACTGCATATACAGGGTTTCTACAAAATCTGAATAAAAAAATTCCCTGATTTTTCCCTGATTTCATGAAGAATTTCTTTTAAAATTCCCTGATAATTCCCTGATCTGTTCAACAAAAAAAAAAAAAAACAATCTGTTCAACCAAAAAATTCCCTGATTTTAAGTAATAATTGCAAAATTCCCTGATAAATCCCTGATTTTTTCCAGAATAACAAATTCCCTGATAATTCCCGGTTTCCCTGATTCTGTAGACACCCTGATATATTATCCTTCTCATCACGTCATTGAATGTTGGCTTTCACATGATCTGATGCCAGCATAACATATCGTTTAGCAGAAATACAAACTTCATTTCTTGCAAACATCCTGTTCAAATCTGTTACATTTGCCACATGAGCATGTAGCCTGTTCCTAATTGATATATTTTTCACATTTGCTAAAAAATGGTAAACATTTCTTATTTTTTTTCTTATTTGAATTTTTTCAATTGAAACAAAAAAAACTTTTAAAATATGATTTAATTACTTTCCACATCACTAAGCATATAAAAGTTAATGTGTCTAAGTACAGGACTACAGTTGGTTCTTATGGCCGCTTTATACGCTCTTGAAAACTTGCCTCAAACCGGCAAGTGGCTCGAAAATCTCCCACTTGCTCAAAAAATCTGTCAGTTGCTCTAAATAAAACAAGTTCTAAATTCAGGAAAATATTAGAAGCAAGTCGACACCAGCGCTCTTGGTGGCTTCATCGACAAGTATTGTTAATCACGATCGAAACTAGAGCAAAACATTTGCCGCTTACATGTGTAAAGCGATAGCTTTTCAGTCAAGCTGTAACTGGCAAATGGCATATTTTTGAGCGCTTTTGAGGCAATTTTTTTCGAAAAGGTTGACACTGACAACTAGAAGTCATCAAGGTAGAATTTCATGGATTGTCTATTCCAGTTAATATTGCAGGAATGCTTCCAATTGGGGGATTTTGCTTGTATTCCATATACAAAAACTTCGGAAGAATAAAAAATTACTAAATGTGATTTATACAATATAAGCTCCATAATATTAAAAAGGATTTTTTTCTAAAATTCAAAGGGAAAATAAACTGAACAGGATTAAAATTATTTATATTTATTAAAATACATTTCCACTATTAGCAGAAACTACTGAATATAATCTTACTCAGGTTGGATTAACTTAATAGTTTTGTAATGATTACAATTTAATTTCAAAAATTTAATTTCTCTAACAGAAAATAAAATTTGAGAGATTTCAAGTAAATTACAGGGTTTTAACATTATTCACACTCAGCAAAAGATCATCTTTCTTAAGTAACTTTTGGTTTATTAACTTTGAAATACACACTGGTGGAAAATGAAAAATGAGCAACTCTAAAGAAGTAAATGGGAAGCACTGTATTTGTTGACACAGGGTGTCAACTAGGACCATCTGCAACCATTTGCTGGAAGCTGGGCTATGCTCACAGGTGCCGCTCACCAGACTTCCCCTCACACCTCACAAGTTGCCTCCAGTGGTGATGTGAAAGAAGAACCTGGAGGGATGAATGGTGCAGTGTGTTTAGTAATGAGAGCAGGTTCTGCCTCGGCACTAGTGATGGTTGTTTGAACATGCAGCGTAACCAGATGGGCAATTCCTGCCCCAGTGTATACGTCAGCCAGGCACAGGACCAACACCTGGCATCGTGGTGTGGGAGCCAGAGCCTACAATGACCGTTCTCCTCTGGTTGTCCTACAGGGAATATTGAGAAGTGCAGCACACATCCAGACCACCATCCAACCAGTTCTGTTGCCATTCCTGCAATATCAGCAAGATCTGCTCTTCCAACTGGACAGAGTCTGCCTGCACATCGCTTGTTCAACCAATGAGCTCTCCAAGACTTTCGTGAACTCCCCTGACCAGTATAATCAACAGACCTATCTCCAATTAATCATGTGTGGGACTCGAATGGATGGCATCTGGCCCGGTCTGCAACAACAGCAACAAACCTTCACCAACTATGCCACCAGATAGAATGTGCATTGACCTCCATTCCCAAGGATGACATTCGGCACCTCATACAATAGTCTCCATGAGAGAGTGCAGGCCTGCATTGCTGCTGGAGGAGGGTACACAGGCTACTAACATGATATTTTGACACACACTGTACCCTCTGTATATAGGTGTATTACCTGTGTGCATGAAACAGTGTACGACCTATAGAATGTCTGAATAAAACTTCATTTTCCTGGAATCATGGCTTCAGGGTGTTCATTTTTCAGCAATGTATTTTGAAACCTAATCTGGAGATTGGAATGAAGCTTCAAAAGTTGATATTGAATCTTCTATTGCATTTGAATTGCTGTCCGAATCACAGTTTGCATAAGATTATGAATGGTTCTATTGTAATCTCAATCAGCCCATCCTTACTCCAGTATTCTTTGTATATTTTTTGCTTTCTTCTAGTCTTCTGCCTTGATATTATTAATAGCTGCCTCCATAATTTTCTTAACTGCTGCTAATTTGAACATTGAATTCTGTTGTCCAATGTTTTGTTTCACATTAGCCCAGACCAATTCTATAGCATTGAATTGAGTGATTTGGCAGAAGGGGAATAACTATGACCTACGACAGCTGCCTTTTCGTCAACGATGTAACGTCCTCAAGACGGCTTATGCAATTTGATCACTTCGTAAATCTCTGCTTTAAGCATTTCATGGCATGTTGTTCTTTGTAATCCAATCTTGCATTTCATTTTTTTGTGAACCAATCTCGAATTTCATTTCTTTTTTAGTTACTGGTTAGTGGTTTTTCTAATTGATCATAATAATATGGTGCATTATCCAATATAATGGTTGAATTGTGTGGTATGCTTTTCATAAGATTGTTTTTGAAACTCTTCAGAGTTCAAATCGTTGTGATATCGGCCAGGCCTGATTTTGAGTAAAATGAAATTGGACCGAAATCCTTCAACAATTCCAGCACGAAGCCAAATAAGTCTTTTGCCAGTTGATTTCCTAATGTCATGATACTCTTCAGACTGCCAACAGAAGGGTACACTGAGTGTCATTAACCCATATTTCATCAAAAATACAACTGTTCTTTCAAAATGCCTGACATAATGCCACAACGACTGTTCGTTCAAGCATTTGCATGATATTACTTACTCTATTGTACTGAAATCTGAGTATCTTTTTGATTAGTATCAGTTTTCTTTGTGGATCTTGAAACTGCCCAATTAGACCCACAATAAATTCTTATGGATCTCCAATACAAAATAGTAGGTTCATTAATGGAATTCACAAGAAATTACCATTATTTCATCCAAAATTAATAGTAAAAAACACTGCTGATTTAATGATTTGTCTGAAGAAGTAAAAGAAGAAAAAAAAAAAAAACATTACATACTATGGATATAGAATCCACGTACACTAACATTCAATTATGAATACTCTGGAATTAATAAAAGATATGTGTAATGCTAATAAAAACCTTCTCAAAGAATCCAACATGGACAAAGCAACATTGATGAAAATATTAAAATTAGTATGTGATAATAGTTAGATTTCCAATAGGTAACCCAATATCTTGATTAAATTCATTGTACCCTATGTAATATCTATATGAATTGGTTAGAAGATAAGAAAATTTTGAAATGGAACAAAACAAATTATTGGTACATAAGGTATGCTGCCGATATCCTAATATTTTGGGGAGGATCTAATAGGCAGTTTTCTCAATTTACAACTTTATTAATACTGTAGATGAGAATTTAAAATTTACTAAAGAAGAAGAAAATGAAGGTAAATTACCATTTTTGGACATATATGTTATTTCATTGTTTGTTTATTAATGAGCATTATGAAAAAGAAATGAAAAATAATCACATAATAAGTTTTTATTCTGGTCGTAGTTAAAACACACAGAAGGCTTTAATTAAAAATTATGTAAAAAAACAAAAAATAATTGAAAACACTGAAAATGAAAGATTATGGAAAGAAAAAATTAATAAAATGAAAAATACTCTCAAAATAAATTAATATCCAGAAACATTCATTAATAAAAAAAAGAAAAATGATGAAAACATTGATTACAAAGGAGTATTTAAGATACCATTAGATATAGAAACTAATAAATCAATTAGAAAAATATGTAAAGAAAACAAAATTAGAGTTGTATATTATAAAGCTAACAGTTTTATAGAAAATATAAAAAAAAAAAAAAGCAATGAAACTAGCAAAATGAATAAAATGGGTGTAATTTATAAATTAGAATGCAGAGATTGTCATGAAAATTATTACGGAAGTACAGGTAGAACATTAAGAGAGAGGTTATTCGAACACATCAGTGCTTTCAAGAATAACAGATATAACATTTCTGATTGGGCTGACCACTGTAGAGTTACAGGCCACAATGCTGACCCCTATAGTGGATGTTCTTTTTCAGATACAAGATGAGAAGGCCAGATTAATGATTAGGCCAATTATTACTATGTTTTAATAAAAACAAATTTTTAAAAGTTAGCAAAATTGGATATGAACTTTTTGTAAAATTTAATTTTTAATTAATAATTATTAATAATAATAAGATAAAATATCATTAATTATTACTGATATTAATGGATTTTTGTCTTTTGCTAAATTTTAATTGATTGTAAAAATGATTAAGTGTGAAATATACTATTACTAAATTTAATTGTTTGCAAAAATGATGTAATATAAAACTTTTACTGTATAGTTTTTTAACGAATTCTAAGAGGAAAAGGAAAAGTTCTTTCTTGTCCTCAGAACCTGATGAAGTTTCCTGTTTAAGGAAAAGAAATATTGTATTTTTTAGAAGATATATGATATATAAAAAGGAGTATGTCGACTGGATGTTGATATAACATATTTCTTAGAAATATAAGTTATAAAAAAAAAAAAGTTGTTCATACAATTATATTTCTAAGTACTCTCATTTCAAAATGAATCGGATACTTCACTTGCCACAATATAACAAAAAAAAGCAAGAGTAAACAAGAAAATGCAGCGAGTTCATGTGTAATGATTGTGTACTAAAGTTTGACTGTATACTAATGTAAACATAGACATAGGAATTAACTCCGAATTTTAATCTCTCACACACTGATTGTTGTTCTTTTTTTCTTTGATTTTTGTTTTTAAAATAATCTTTCTTTGGCATTTCTTTGAACTACTGACATTTGGGTGACTAGAACAGAATATAGATAATATATAACAAGAACTGCATGCCTGGCATTATTGTTTTAAAGAGTGTGTTTGCTTTTTATTTAATAAACATCATTTTATTTAATAAACATAAAAAAATCTGTCTCCATAAATACAAAACTAAAACATTATGAAACTGATTAAACCCGAGAGCCTGTATGCATCAGAATGCCTAACAATGAATACGGCCACCCAACTAAATGAACTTAAGAAGGAAAGAAAAGTAATCCGAAAAATTCTTGGTCCAAACTATGAAAATGGAAGATGGAAACTCAAAAGTAACAGAGAAATATACGAGAGAATAGAGAGGATTGTGGACACAATGAGAAAGAGGAGAATAACATTCTACGGACACCTTAGTAGAATGAATGATGACAGATTGTCAAAGCAACTCTTTAACTACTTTGATAAAAAACCCAAAACACATATAACCTGGTTTAAGGAGGTAAAGAGCGACATGGAAGAAATGGGAATAACAGCGGAAAAACTGGAGAATATGGGGATGCTCAGATCAACAGTTAAAAATTTTGTTGGTTTTCAAGCAAAGCAGAAAAGGAAAACAGGAGGAATCTGGACAGAAGAAAGACGGAAGCAACAGAGTGAAAGGATGAAAGAATACTGGAGGAAAAGGATGAAAGAATACTGGAGGAAGAGAATGAATGAATGAATGAATGAATGAATGAATGAATGAAGAAAATCATGAAGTTATTTTACTTGGTCCCTAGTTGGCCAAATTCGAAAGAAGAAACATCATATGGGTGAAACACTGCAACACTTTAAATCATACTAATACTTGAAATAACCTATTCATGTGTCATTCATAAATATACATATATTTTACCATATACTAACCTCAACAAAAGCAAAAGCAAGAGTATTTTCCAGTTCCTTGGCTTGGGCTTGCAGCTTACGAATTTTAGAATCCATTTCGATCCAATCTTTCAACAATTCAGCATTGTCTCCTATGAAAGAAATAATTGATACTTACTAAAGCTTAAGTTAAACAAATGCGTAAGAATAAATCGTTATCACATCTGCAAAATAAAAATTTATTGTCTTGTGGTTAACAAAATTATTACTTTGTGTCTTTTTTTTATTATTTTTTTTTTCTCAATTTTTTAAATTTGACTTATTCTGATTGTCTTTCCAATTGTTTATCAAATTTTTCTTCGGATATATTCCAGTATTGACAGTAGACTTCCAAATAACAGCACCCTAAAGAGATTTATGGGTACTGTTTTCTCAGAATTTTAATAATATACGATATATCTTCCTTTATTTATGCATTAAATAAGTAAGAAACTAGAGAAAGTAGACGTTACTTTATTAACTGGTAAATGCAAAGTATTAAAGCAAAAACAATATTTTAAAATTTAAAAAAAAAAATCAATAATAATAATAAAAAAAAAAAACTATTCTAAATTCTTTGCAATTTCTTCATCTGTAAGGGATGCATCCCTTTCTAATTTTTTTTGTTACGAAAGAGCCTTGCCCTCCGATCGCTTTGCTATTTTAAAAGTTTTTCGCTTTGTTATTTTATGGTTAGGCTCTGAACTTGCACTAAATTCTAAAAGCTGCTGCTTAGCATATTATATGCAATGTTGGCAGAATAACAAAAAATGGATTGTCATCAACAAAGCTTCTAGTTTTGCTTCAATTCATTTTCTTAATATTGAGTTCACTAATTTTCAATGTTGATCTTTTTTATGTTTTCTTCTCAGTAATTTTTGGAGATATCGCGAGAAGAAGGGACATATTCACTCATAATTTAACAATAGGAATGTTGCACTGAGCGTTCCATATGTCATAGGTACAGAATTTAGTTTCAAAATGGCTGAAATGAAAACAATCAGCGCTGCCATTTTCTTTACTTTATGATAATTTTTTAGAAGTGCCTTTCTCTCAAGTATGCCCTTATTTTGAAAGTTTGCTATATTAACAAATGAATGGTAGAAAAACTTTCAAGAAATCTCCTGCTACTCTACAAATTTTCAACTACTTAATCATTCATTCATTTTATTTTTGTTATACTTGAGCAGTTACAATTTATAGAGTAGAATTAATGAGTGGATCTCTCGTCATAAAAATTCTTAACTTCATCTGAATGGCTAGATGTGAAGCAACATTTATCCTAAGCTACAGCACTTCAAACAACAAGTCTGGCCACCTGATTTTAATTTGTGCTCCATCTTTGCTTAGGTATCTCAATGTTCTATACAATTTCTATCATTTTAATTTACTTTTATTCATAAAGATTTAAAGAAATCTTCAGCTGTCTACTAACTCAGTAAAATTATAATTTTGTTCAAATTAACTGAAATTTTAGATTATAGACTCCTGAAAACATTACTGAAGAATGGCAATTATTTTGAGATTACTGTTAATTTTAGAAAAGGAGTAATTTTAAAATCCTTTCCACTTCTTTCCATCACAGTATTTCAACCATAATTTTCCATCTTAACAGAATCTATTACTACGAATATCTCTTAACTACACTAACTGATAATTTTAGGCTTGCTTTATAAGGACTGTTAACCATGTTGTCCTTAAATCTGCAGAAAATTCCTTTTAATTTTTTTTTTTCCGCCAAATCAAATAACACAACATTTTGCTCACTACAATTAATTATTTTTCTTCCATTATAAAAAGACCAAATATGTTGCATAATCAAGTACAGTTGTTTTCCCATAAATTACTAGTATTTTTTTTTCTCTAATTTACTATAGGAGGTAAAGGACAATCCCAAAAAGTTTCAAAACATCATTCAGGTAATCAATTGCTAATCATTATTTTTAGCCAAATACTTTTCTGTACTAATTTTGGTCATCAATAAAAAATGTTTCTGAAGAAGATAAATATAAAGAACCAGAGGATACAAAAATAAATTAAAAGTTTCACTCACCATTTTCTACTTTTTTAATGGCGGCATCTTTAGTGTGTAACATGAGGTAAAAAAGGTCATTCCATCTATGTTGACTGACACACGTCTTAAAATAAAATAAAAATAAATAAATAATCTTAATTTATCCATAGATTTATAAATTAGTAGAATAAAAGAAACTATATTGATTCATCACCTTTTGCATAAAGCAAAGTAACTTAAAAGCTTTCACTTTATTTCGCAAATAAAATTAAAATAAAAAATTTAAAAACAGTAAACTCCCGATTATCAGCGAGCGGATTATCTGCGGACCTCTATTATTTCAATTTTTTTTTTACTGCACAATAAATTACGGAATCAACAAACATTTTTTTAAATCTAGAATAAGGTAAACAATAAAAGAGGTACATTGAGCGAGTCCAAGTAGGGGGTTTTCGTGTTTCAACACGAAAAAACAAAAACAATTAACAGATTTTTTTGTTAAAAAGTAAGAAAATAAAGTAAAATAAAATAATTGTTTATAATGTATGTACTGCCATTATAATGTTAAAAGCATTTTTGTGTTGATTTTCGTCCTTTTTTGTCCTATTTCGGATTATCCGCGGAATTCGCTTATCTGTGGTTGCTGCGCCACCCAACTCCGCAGATAATCGGGAATTTACTGTATATATATTTTCTTTGCAATGTTTAACAGTTAGGAATGAAAATTCATAATAAATGCCTCTACTGTATATCAGGAGCAGATCCTTGATTATCAATTGAGACTGAAGAGTAAAAGAGTAACTTGGAAATTGCTTTTATTGTAGGTAAGTAAATGGAAATCAAATTTCAATTCAAAAATATCCTTTCTAGTAGCAAGGACTAATTTCAAACTGCTGAATTCTCTCCATAGTTTGGAAGAAAAGTTCCTTCTTTCACTGGATAATTAAAAATGAGACGTTATTTTTGTGTAGTTCAAAGCTCTCAAACCAGCTGCTAATAGATAAAAGCAACAGACATTTCAATGGATTTCTTAAAAGCATTAATATTGGTTATTCAGAAACGAGCACAGAAGCAGCCTAGGGCAAAGACCTGCTTGAAATAAAAGGCAAGAGAGAATATATGGGAATCCAGATATAATTGAGACCGCTTTGATCTACATTGATACTTAAAAAAAAAAAAAAGATATTCTCTGATACTCTGCTAGGTACTCATCACCCATTCAAAGGAATTGTAAATTAGTGTCTAAAGCATGTTACTTCCTGAATATATTTTTGGGAAATGCATTCTGAAATCCTCAATCAAAAGATCACTGGATGGCTGAAAAGAGAAAATTGAATCTATGAACTAAATAATCACAATATATCACTGCACTTGCTCATAAGCCTTGCCGGATTTTGAAAGATGAGAGCCTGATACAAACAGAACTTCGGAAAAAAATTAAAAATGATGAAAATGTTTTATATGATTCCTTTAGAGGAAATGATCCACTAGATAGTAAGACTTCCTAAATATTCTAGATTATTCCATTTTAGAAATAATGGATTTTGTGTTCATATCTTTGTTTTGTCACTAAGTGAAAAAAAAAAATGAGTAAGTATATATTTAGTTCAAAAGAAACTAAAGAAATCTTAGTTTCTCATCAGAACATCAGAACCAATTCAGTCACTCATGTTTATCTCTTCTATATAGAGAGGAATTTTTAGTCTTGAGGAATGAGACAAAATATCATTAATAAAACTGGTAAACAAGATTTTGTTTATCATTGTTTTTTTGATAAATTCTTATAAATTCCAATCTTAACTTAAAAGAGGCCAACAAAATTCTTTCTAATTCATATGCACTCAATCCTTAAACGAGGAAAATCCATAAAATGGAACTTTAAATAAATGCTTGAAGTAATCATAGTGGATAAAAAAAAAAAATCAATTGAATGTATTTGTATCACAATTAGATGTTTTATTTTTATTCATCTACTTTAGAAAAAAAAAATATATAGATGAATGTTTGTTGTTAGACTCCAGATAATATATCTTCAAATAATCCTTTACAGTATTCAAATTATGAGATAAAATTAGATAAAATAGCTGAGTGAAAAAAAGAGAATGGAGGGTTGTCCCATGATTATAAGAACAAATGAGCAAACACACTGTGGGTTGTCCACTCATGCAAATAGCATATCACACAATTGTTGGGACAGATGAACAAACACTTGTGTGGATTTAGTTTACTGAAAACGTGTAGGGACCTTGGAAAGAGACAACCTAGAACTGTTGATGGACTCTAGAAAGCCTGCCAGGAGTAATGAGACAAAATACCATTAATAAAACTGGTAAACAAGATTTTGTTAATCATTGTTTTTGTTTTTTTGATAAATTCTTATAGATTTCGACCCGCTGAACACGAATCAGGCACTGATTTTGTCATAGTATCAATATTTTGGGAGATTGGCATGCTTTTGTTACTCCTATTTCTTGTTTAGCCAGAAGAACATGTATGTATTTACTGCGACATTTGCCAGATAGCACAGTTCTTGTGTGTAAGCATCTACTTGTGACACCTGCTCTTTGTCTTTGCAGTTGTGTGTACGTTTGTGTTTCTAAGTTGATTTACTTTCATCCTGTGATGCTTTAAGAAGACTATGTCTACAGGGTGGAGGTGCAAATTACAGGTAGACTTGTTCTGCTATGTATGTCGATGTTACATTGGGCCAAAGCAAGTTATGCACAACACTGTGCCTAGAACAAAGGTTAGTGAGGTATACAAAGCTAACTTTGGAATGGCAAGTCATTGACTTTGAAAGGCTCCACAGGTGTCTCAACTGCCGACATGCACTGAAACATTGACTGTATGGTTACATTTGTATGGTCGACTTGAAAAATTTCAAAAAGAGCAAGAACAGACATCAGCTACAGTACCCAACGTACCATACATTTTATTAATTTCCTCACTCTGCTCTCTCACAATTTCTCTACTTTTTTCCTTTTCCCCAGGCTTATGGCCTATTGTTGATTTATATTGCTTAGTTAGTATTATCAAATTATTTTCTCTTATTCATTTTATTATGTTTTGTTTTGTATGCATTTCTGGTTTTTGATGGCTTTATTTGTGTTTGGTGCGCATCTTATCTCTCTGCCCTGTTTGACATAAAACCCATCATTAATTAGCAACCCATATGGGTGCTATAGCATTTGTCCTGTCCGTCCATCTGTTGGTGTCTATCTAATTCCAATTAGGTCAATTTTGGGAATTTCTTGCTCGACATGCTCAATGTCCACATGGGTTTTAATGGGTTGCCCTTTATTGTATGCTTTATCACAAGTTTTTTTTGTACTTGTTTGGCTTAAGTACCCATCATACCGTGCTCTACAGAGCACCCTTCTCTCATAGCAAAGCTCTGCCTTTTCCTTCACATCCTGTTCAAACGATGAATCAAGTAACAGAGAACTGTTTTCTTGAGAAGGATAAAAATGAACCTCATTTATTGAATCAGCAGGCTAGATGACCTTATTAGAGATCTACACTGACTAAAAGCCTGAACATTTAGCTTCACAACTGAAGGAGTGGAACTTCCTACTTCCTTCCTATAAAATATCGAAGATCTGAAGCGGATAATTGGTTTGCATGTTGTTTTGCTTCGGGAGATTCCTAAGTGGTTTGTTTAATGCCATTAGCTTTCCTTTTTAACTAAAAGAATGGTGCCTGTTCATGGACATTTCCAAAAGTAGCCTGAAGGGTGTTCTTTTACACAACAGAAACCAGAATCATCCGTTTCCAGTCGCATACTTCCTCCACCTAAAGGAGTTATTAAAGTGTGAAGTTGATGTTGGAAAAAATCCAATACAAAAGACATCTGTGGGATATATGTGGCGATTTCAAAATGCTTGGACTTTTTTATTGGCTTACAAAGTGGTTACACGAAATACATTGTCTTGTCGCTCATAAATGTTTATCAATTTTGTATTGCTGTTCAATGTGTATTTTCCAGTAATTCATGTAAGTACTAGACTACATTACTACTATGATTTTACTGCTAATGTGTCCACAATGCTTATATTCTGGTCAGTAAAGAGATTTAATTAAAAGTCAAAGAATATACTATGTTGGGAATTATTTTATGTTACAAATGAATTATGTTACTGCTGCAATAAAATATAAATTGCTTATATCTTCCAAACCCTTAACACCATGGCAAAACTATTACCATATTCGTAATCAATGGGCCCAAATTATTAATAAAATCATTGAAAAATCAACATAAGCAGAAAGTTGATAAAAATTTGTAAACAGTGTAACTTTTCAATGAAGCTACAGTGGAATTTGCATTTTCAAGCAATAGAGTGAAAGCAAGAGAAGCAAACAGAACACAGTCAGTGGTGGTTCTTAAGACAAATGAGTGCTACCAAATTTTTTCTTATAAACCTAGGACAATCCTCCATATACATAAATTTGTAGCATTTCTAGCATTACAATTAGCAGAACTTATTCAATACAATTGTTTTACTCACCGCTACATGGTTCAGGAAAACTGCATTCTGAGACCTTGAAAATGTCTTGCAAAACAAATTCTCGTATTCAATCCTCAATGGATGTATTAAATACTTCATTTCAACAGGCTTATAGCTAAATATAAATGGAGAAAATAAAAATTAAATTTTGGGAACACTGAATTTGCCATTACTGTACTGTTACTGTATTATTGGGCTTCTATTTTTTTTTTATAAGAGACTAGTAGGAATTCTGCTAAATATAAATTATTAATAAAATGTAAACTGAACTTCTATTACCGTAAACCGGGGTGACTTTGTGACTAGTGGGGTGACTTTGTGACGCGTGGTCAATTTTTCTTATTTATAATCTCGCGCCCAGAACCTAGGGAGAATCAGGCAATGGGCACCGCCATGAGTTGGTGTCATGTGTGCTGGCACCTAACAGTCGACTGTCAAACTCCTTGCGGCTCGATTCGGTGAGCCAGAAGCATTGTTGCCAAGGACCACTTTTGAAGCATTGTTGTGTTTACCGTCAACTTTGATTTGCACAGCGAAATACAGAAGAGGATATCGTTTAATAGGTAATTATTATTGAACATTAATATATTATGTACAATATATTGTAAAATGATGTTAATTGGACGAGTTTTGTATGAGTTATTAACCATTATGTAAAAAATCAAAGATTTGCAGGCTGACTTTGTGACAGCGTCACATTCACCCCGCGATTGTTTTACAGGGTTTTAACCTATATATTTTGTCTTGCAGTGTACATAACGATATTTTAAAATGCCGAGGACTCAAGTTTAGACTTGTACGAAGAGTTTTCAGATGATGAGATTCCTATCCGAGCTTCACCCACTCCGCCCACGGAAACAGAATATGATCAAGGAGATCACATAGTTGCCAACTTTGAAGGAGAGCTTTTCTGAGGAAAGGTGACACAGAAGAGACTGACTGGACGGTGTAATAGTCAGCGCAATGGAAAAGAGTGGAAACAATTGGAAGGAATCTACAGAATAGCTACATAAGTTAGTTCTTCTCAATAACGAAGTTCAGTGTGAAAATACAAAGAACTGAAACCCGGCTCAATTTTGTATCAAAAAGGAGTTTTGTTTCGTATTGATCCTCCCAAAATAATTAATAATAGAGGACCTTTTAAAGTTGTTCAATTAGACTAATTTAAGATATAAAAATTCAGACTGATTTGCTTAGGAAGTAGAAAAAAGTATTCATATTTCACGCTACATCCAGTCTGCTTTTCCCAAGCTAATGTATAATTTACTCTGTTCAAATCTTTTAACCCTTTCATTTAAAACAGTAAAAATGGTTTTAAATACACAGTATGTGGTTTGAGTTTGTGATATTTCTTTCTCTCATGCATTTCTAAATCAAAAAGAGGTTGTCACAAAGTCACCCCCAGCTGGGGGGTGAGTTTGTGACAACTTTTTACACTAATTATTAAAAAACGATTGCGGCAACGAGATTTATATATATACAGTTTTGTAGAGGAAGGATGGGCTAACCCAAATCACCGTCTATAAAGTGGGAGTAAAGAAAAAGATTAATATAACAGCTTGGAAACCTCAAATTCTGTCACAAAGTAACCCCGGTTTACGGTATTCTTATGAGTGTTTAAAATGTATAGTTATATTTCTTCAATTATTCTTATGAGTGTTTAAAATGAACAGTTATATTTCTTCATATTGAAGACCTGATGTGATCTATTTTAGGCAAAAGTTAATAATTTGCTGGAAGAGACTCGAGTTTTAAAAGTAACAAAGGATTTTTATGCTAAAAAAAAAAAAAAATCTACTTGCCCTCCTAGAAGATCAGTGCTGTCACTTTGTTGATTTAAATTTATGACAATTAATTTATGACCTACAAATAAAAGAAATAAATTAAATAAGCTTCATCAATCATCAAAAAAATAGTTCTTTTAAAACAGTCTTGTTCAAACAATTATTTCTAGTTTTCTTTATAGCAATGTCAAGGGGAAAAAAAAATAAATACAGAACGCTGTCAACATATAAAACAAAACACAAGTTTCCTTAGAAAATGTATCAGCGACTCAAAAGTATTGAGCAGTAAAAACAAAAAAAGCAGGCCAACAATATTTTTTCATCTTACTTACCCCGACTCATGCCTTAAAAAATAGTACAAACACCCCCCAAATAGATCTGTCACAGTTACTGTATGGCAACACTTCATATGAAAACTAAGGATACCTGACAGGACTATCTTTGGTAGACACCCTGTATTACTTAAATCATTTTATCATCATATTTCTAAAGTGGTACTACCACTCTAGATCACACGGGTAGTGTTATTACCAACACATTATCTTCATGGACATTACCCTTAAATCAATTATTGAAAACTATTCATTAGAATAATATCTTATAAAAGACCCCAAAAACCATCCATTCTGATTAAATTCAGTGATGTTGCATTTCATCATTTTTGGCTGAGTTTTCGTAAGGTCAATTTTCATCAGATTTTCATCCTTCAATGTAAAAATATACAGTAGACTCCCTCTTTAACTGGCTTACATGGGACCGAGGGTAAGTCGGTTAAGCGAAAATCCAGTTAAATGGGAGAAGTGAAATAAATTAAAAGTTTCGATGTATTTGTCTTATAAATACACAATTAAAATACTGTGTCATTTTATTCAATCTATTAAAGTATTATAAGTTACATACCATTAAAAAAAAATGAGTAACCTTTTTTTTGTTGAAGCCTAGAAGTTCGGCTGGTACAACCGAGAACAAGCAATGATTTAAATGATTTCGTCATTCATCCAAAAATCATCTTTCTTTCCACCCCTTGCAACTGTATTGGATACGTTGTACCTGAAATTGTATCTGAAATATGTGCGATACCGATACTAAATAATGAAACACGTTCTGTTTTTTTTATTATGAGCTATTTTTCACATTTTAAAGATAAAAAAAAAATTCGGCCAGTTAAAACAGAGATCCAGTTAACAGGGAGTCTACTGTATACGCAAGCTTAATGTTACACTATTCATTTCCCCACTATTAGCGACATATTTCACCCACGCAATAAGCATATCAATCACGTTTTCAAAACAAGAAAACCTTACCTGTGATTTCAGCCAAAAACTGAACTGAAGAAGTCTTGCCTGTACCAGTTTCACCTACAAGTAACACTGGCTCTTTGTTTTCCACACAAACTGCTATTTGCTCCAATAATGATAAAGCCAATCGAGTAAAGGAAAATACATGCTTTGAGGACCTACAAAAATAAATCAGGTAATATAGTATTTCTACTTCAAAAGTAAATTGTAATTAAAAGATGAAAGTAAAATCAGAATCAATTAAAGTCTTATATTAAAATCAAAAATATAATTATATAACACCTACTTTCTTAATGCCAAGGGTGTTTCAATGACAGGTAATGCTGCTCTTCCTATGCTTACTTTCTTATTAGAAGTATTAATGTCAGGTTTGTGTTTATTACAATAATATTCAGCCTGAAAATTTCAAGAAGAATGAAAAATTAACAAAATTTTATAACTTCTATTTCTACAGAAAAGACAAGGAAAGAAATTAAGTGTAATGAATGTCTTTAAATTATTATGACATTTCTAAATTAATATGTAGCGCTTTTTCTTTTATAATAATCTGAGAGGAATTTTCTACAAGGAATGGCCAGCAATAAAAAAAAACAATCAAGGTCAGAAAGAGGAAAATTCAACAATGGAAGACTTAAGGCATAAACATTCTTTATAATTTTACAACTGGAAGGCAACTGTTCCATTAAACACATTAGGGATGGACGGAACGGGACGGGATTTTTTTTTCCCTCCCGAAAATCGGGACGGGATCGGATTGTCCTTCCTTCAGTAAATGGGAAATAGTTGTTCGGGTTTTGAAACTTGATATGGATGACAATAATAATAAACAAAAACATTTGTATGTCTGTCGCTAGTCAAAATCACGAAGGCCGTCGTCTTCTTTCGTTTATTGGTTTCGCCGGTCGATCGCTAACGCTATGACGAAAACACTTTGTTATTGATGTAATATTGGGAGGTAGAAGGAAAATAAATAGTCCAGAGTATCTCTCAATGATAAATTGTAGTCTTCAAAGGATTAATAATCCCAGCATTTATTAAGCCTTTTGTTGAATTTAAATAAATCGCGAAATCCGTCCCGCAGAAATCCCGAAGTAAAGCAAATCCTGCCTGATAAACAGGATTATAATTTTCCCGAAATATCGGGTCCCGTCCATCCCTAAAACACATCAATCCCACACTGATCAACTTTGATAAAATTTCAATAAAAGATCTTCAAAATTCAATTTCCAGCATTCAAGAGTCACAGAACTGACTTCCACTGAAAGGAAAGTCAATTTTTTTCCTTGCATTCAATCCAATAAATCATTTTGTGTGTGTGTGTGTGGGGGTGAGGGTGGGATGTTTAAGACTGCATTACCAGCCAAAAAATTTAATAGCAATATTAAAGAAATTCAAAGATTAAAAAAAAAAAAAATTCAAATGATAATTGCAAACTCTCAATAATGTATTTATTTTTGCCACTTGCAATGGTAAGTTTAAGCAATTTTGGTGCGTATCATTTCATGCTGTCTTCGAAATAAATTTCATTTTGCCAAAATATATGCTAAGAGCAGATAAAACATGATGTATCAAAAAACAACTTTTACCAACTCTGTTAAGCATTAGTTAAAAGATAAATCTGCCTTCAACTTCATAATATTCTACGAAAAATTTAAAAAAGTAAAAAGTTTACAGAAACAAAACTGATAAATGATAAAATTGCTTAACATGAGTGGAATAATTTGAAGAATAAACTAAATTAGTGGACACAATCATTAAAATGAATGTAATTACACTGAAAAAAAATAAAAATACAACACTTATTGATTTCCATTTAGCAGAGTCAGTCCATATGAATTGGTCTAGAAAAAAATAAAATAAAATGGTTGCTTGATTATTTTTAAAAAATCTGATTCTTTTTTTGGTCCAATAACCCTAACATATGTCGGGACTTCAAAATGAAGAATTTTAATTTTATTGTTTTTTAGTTTTTGCATGGCAGCCAGATTTGTTGTACAGTGCAGTTTTTGCAATTTTAAGGGTCTATGGGAAATGTAAATATTTCGGCCTCTATTTGCTCTATCAACATGGGAAAATAGTAATTTGTTCAGATAAGAAAGGGCTACAATTTTACTTATATTGCATTTTCAACTAAACTTAATCCTAATGAGTAAAATTTCAGCCTAAAGCCTTGGTTTCAACAATATTCTTATTTTCAGGAAGGAAGTCAACAAGTCAAATTTTTTTTCTTTTTGTAAAATTTTTTTAGGTAGGAACTACTTGTAGTCACACATCAAGTTTCTATACAGATTTTACACAGGTTATGCAAAGACAAATCATACACGTGTTACAATGCTTAATAATATTATAATATTTATAATAGTATAATATTTAAATCAATTTATTATTTCAATGTAAGCAATGAAACGGAAAACCATTAAAAATGCATTATTTCGTTTGCTTTCATGCCTCGAGCCATCATCAATGGCAATCTGGGACAGTTCTTTCGTCCTTAGAAATAGCTGTCCCAGATTACCATTGATGATGGCTCAAGGCTTGAAAGCAAATGAATTTGTGCATTTTTATTTTTATTGGTTTTCCGTTTTCATGTTACAGTCAATGCACGTTAAACCTTCTTTTAGAAGAAACCCAAGAGACAGAAGAAATCCACAGTGAGTAAAACTGACAGTGCCGAGATGGTTTCAGTTTCAACCAAGAGAAGGTTTTTAACTCTACAACTTCTATCAGGGATTTCTTCATCTGGGTTTTTTTTTTTTTTTTTTTTCTTTAAATGGTATTTTTTTTTTTTTATTTTTTTTTTATTTAAATAAAAAAATTAATTAATTTAAATACTATATACACATATTGTAACATACTTTTTTTTTTCCGACAATTTGTCCTTGCATTATCTTTACTTTATAGTCAACTCTCATTAAACTATATTTTGTGCATAATCTTTTCATATAGTACTATGATGGGCCAAAAATTCAGATTTTTATCTCTTTCCCCACCTGAGATACTGAGTTCTGAAAAAGTGCATTTTTTTCAAATTTCCAAATATTGAGAATTTTTCAAAGAAAAGGAGGGTAAGTTTCAGCATTGAAACTTGGTATGTGAGTACAAGTAGTTCCTGCCTGCTTGTAAAAGAAATTGTGACCTGTTGACTTTTTCCCTTCCTGAAAACATTTTCACCTGAAAAATGGGAATAATGTTGAAACAAAGGTAAGACTTTAGGCTGAAATTTCACCCTTCAGAATTAAGTTTAGGTGAAAATGCCATATAAGTAAAATTGTATCCCTTTATTTTCTGAACACAAATGCTTTTTTCTCCATGTTGATAGAGCTAAAGAGGCAGAGATATTTACATTTCCATAAACAATTAAAACTGCAAAAACTGTACCATCCTCTACAACAAATCTGGCCACCACACAAAAATCAAAAATAATAAAATTAAAATAATCATTTTGAACTATCAACATGTTAGGGTCATTGTACCAAAAAAATAAAAAAGTTTTTTTTTTTTTTTAAATTGATCAAGCAACTCCTATTGGACCACTTGGTATGGAATGACCTCGCTAGAATTCTCTCTCAAGATTCATATGGAGATGGAAAAGTAAAGGGAAAATAATAATATAGGATACATTTCATTGCCCTACTACACCTTTGCCTATCATTAGATTGCCAAGATTCTACAATCAGGTAACATACAGCTTAGCTTGTAGCCAGATCCTTCAAACATTATAGGCAAGATGTTTAAATTATTTCATCATTCTGATTCTCTGCACACCTATTTAAACATGTACAGGAGCATGTTGCAATCCAGTAGAACTACCCCATTTACATTACAGTTGTTCATATGTAGACTTCTGGCCATGAACTGGACACGACTAACCCCATTATCCGTACTAGCTAAATAAACACGTTCACACGATGCAAGGAAACGGTCTACATTCTGATAAATAATAAGGCTTATAACAATATTTCTGTTCAAGCTGTAAATGCTTATGATCTACAAGATCTTGTTTGTTTTGATTTGGATTCTTTTTCTTCCCTCCAGAGGCTGTTTGTTGACATGAAACAGGTCCATTCAGTTTATCCCATGCTCGTGTTTTGGTTCCTGTACCCCTATAGTGTGTAGTGTCATGTGTGTGGGAATCGTTTTCATCTGTGCATACCTCTCAACACAATGGTTCCATCTAAATGGAGAACGATGGGTTTGCCACAAAATTGGCAGTACGTCACCACAATTTCAATTTCTATTGATGTGTGGTAATTTTTACCATTAGAATTGTATAAATGTAAGTCAATTTTATTATAAACTCAATTATCAGAAGAGGCCGGTTGGATTTGCCATGAAGCATGTTGTATTTTTAAATGTTTTTAATGTAAAGACATTCATTTTAATAGTTAAATTTGTTAATTTATTTTTCAGAAACAAAACTGTCATTTTTAAGATAAATTTTTGCTATATTGTCAATTGGCAAGTCAATTATTAATAATTAACAGCTGCTAAGTCAACACAGAATCTACTGTATTTGAAACCTATGCTTCACACTGTCAAACTATCACAAATGTTAATGTTAATAAATCTAACGTTATTTCCAGAGGTCAATGGATCGTAGTTTGGTATCAAAAAAAAAAATGACAGATTAAATAGCAAAAATATCTTTGCATCCAATTAGTTTTTAGTAAATATTTTCCTTAAGTTTAAGCATTTTCTTCTTGTTGTAACATCCTTAGAAAACAAAAACGCTGTATTTGTGACCTAGTAAGAAGCTTATGATTCAATCATTTTAAGGCAATAAATGGATTTGGCACCAATTGATTAAAGATATTTATAAAACAAGAAAATTTTTAATATTTATAATATATATACAGTGTAACCTCCTCTAACGGACACTCCGAATAACGGACACTCCGAATAACGGACACTCCGAATAGCGGACATTATTGCGGGTCCCAGTCCCTTAAAATAGGACATTCAATGTTATCCACTCCGAATAGCGGACACTTTGAATAGCGGACAGTTATTTTAACTGTAATTTTTTTTTTTTTTTGATTAACATTTCGACAAACACATCATGGTTGTATTTACATCGGTGTCCCATACATTGATACATTGTATCGGTGCACCCCCCCCCCACCCATACATTGATACATTGTATCGGTGTCCCATGATTCAATGCACGAATCCGAGACCCTTTTTTTCACTGCAGTTGCTTTGTAAATATCAGTCCCTCATAAAGCAATCCTACAAATGTGTTGATTAAATTTAGTGCGAATTAAAATGGCGTCAAAAAGGAAGAGATTGGCACTGAAAGAAAAAATTGATGTTCTTGAAGTTGCTGAAAAAGAAAAGCTGAGTGCGCGCTGTCTTGCAGAACGTTTTAAAGTTGGAAAAACTCATATGAGTGAACTTTTAAAGGACAAAGATGAGATTAGAAAAATGTGGATGGTGAATTCAAACGAAAATTCGAAGAATTTGAAGTTTCGTAAAACTGAAACTAAAAGCAAAATCGACGAAATGATAAGATGGTTCCGCTTTGCTCGTGCAAAGAACATTCCTATAAGCGGTGTTTTTCTTCAAGGAAAAGCCAGAGAAGTCGGTCAAAGTTTAGGATTGGACACGTTTGAGGCATCAAATGGATGGCTAGAAATTAATTTTCTATACACTGAAATTAATTTTGTCATTATTTCAAGTAAGACAAACAGATTAGCACTCATTTAAAAAGGAATATAGTAAATAATTTGCAATTGTTCATATTCTCTCATATCGCAATGATAATTGTAGAAACTTAATTAAGATTGTACGTAACTTTTCATTAAATGACATGCTATAAGCTAAAAAATAAAAAAAAAAGACAGTCCTCCCCAATAGCGGACACCTCCCAATAACGGACAAAACTTGCGGTCCCGTGACTGTCCGTTATTGGAGGTAACACTGTATATATATAGAAAAAAAAAAAAGGTTTCTGGGTATATTTATGAATTTTTACCTGTGATTTTAGAAAATTGAATTTGGCTCCTAAAGCTTCTGCTACAACTAAGCGGTTCGAAACCTTGCTAATACAGGAACAGAAACAGTCTAAAGCATCTTGAAAGGTACGTGCATTTGCTTGCTGAGATGTTAGAACAAAATACTTGGAAATGCGACTGCACCATTTTAGAAGATCTCTGAAAATAAATTCACAAAAATCTGTAAGCAGGTTTTTCAAAAAAAATGTTATTAAAAAATTTTTTTCTGATAGTGAATAAGTATCTTTTTCTTAAAATTATGAACAGCATACTATTTTATAAAACCATAATATAGTATGACTTTTTTATTATTATTATTTCCTCTTAAAAAAGCATACTACCTGGTGGAAATTAAACGACCATCATGGGCAAGATACTTTTCTAAATTATATTCTCCATCATCAGAAGGAGTTAGACTGCTGCTGTGTCTTCCAGCAGAGAGCATAAAATAAGCTTCAGTAATCTTATTTACAATTGGTTGTAAATTTGGCCATTTTCTTTTTAAAACCTACAATTGAAAAAATAAATTATAAATATATATGTATATGGTGTATCCAGAAATTATAAAGCCATACAGTAAGTCTCAAATAAGATATGATATTTTCAGCAAAAATGTTATTTAATGTTTGTTACCACAACATTATACCCGTGTAATGATGTACATTGTAACACACGATTGGTCAAAAACAGAAAACTTTATGCTCAATTACTAATTCTACCATGTCCACAAATTATAAAGCCATTTGTTCAAATATCCAATAAAGTTACCACTTTAGTGAATAACTTTGGTTAGGCATTGATTGTATGAGGTTTTGGAGATAAGTTTTATCTAGTTTTCCCATTTCTGAACAATGCTTTCTTTTAAAGTCTATATTGTTGAACATATTGAAACATATTGAATATTTTACATTCAAAAAAGATCAAATCAGAAACGAAGAGACAGTTGTGATCGTCAGGCAACCATTCAAGAACAAATCCGGAAGGGAAGGTTACAGTGGTTTGGACACATTTGTCTTGGACACATTTGTCTATGAACAATGCCCAACTTCCAAACAAAGCTTTATGGAAAGAAAGACCAACCACAGTTGGAAAACCCAGAAAAGTGCCCAAAAGAAAACGTGGATTGGAATCATTAAGGAAGACTTGAAGAGCCTTCACATATCAATCGAAGCCAAAGTCCTAGCAGCAAACCTCCATGATTAGAGGAAGATCATATGCAAAGTTCAAAGTTCAAAGGCACCCACAGCAGCTTACTGGTTGAGAGGAAAACCCCCACCACCTGCCAGCTAGGGACAATGATGATGATGATATTGTTGAACTACAGTCCACCAGCATACACAGCATTTGCTAAGTAGTGTCAATGTTCTCAATTGGGTTTAAAGTCAGAGGAAAAGGTAGGTCAGTCTATCACCTGCCCACCATTGTCAAGGAACCACTCATAGGTTGATATGGTCTTATGTAAAGAAGCCTTTTCTCCTTGGGGCTTTGATTCAATGAAGGTCGAGACTTCTGCCTCTTAAATATGAGCTGTGAAGACCCATGGATGACTTTATAAATAGTTTTGACACAGGGATGTCAGAATGCAGGGCTGTGACTGATGTATTACTTTCAGTAACTTCACGAATAATAATTTTTAAACGTGATGTAATTATCCCATTTTTTTGTCCCATACTTATCACCAATATTCATAATAATTATCAATAACAGTATGAGACCGTCCAATGCCTTTGTAATTGACCTAGCAGACTGACCAGAATCATAAAAAGCACATAGAAGTCTGATAATGGTTTATTCCATGCATTGTTTAAGAGATAAAAACTTCGCTGATGACTTCCCAATCAACGTTTCTTAATCTCGGCCACTTGCAAGTAGTCCATCTCTTGCCAGATTTTATAATTAACGATATTTTGGATAGTGGCTTTATGATTATTGGACACTATAAGTGTTGTTTTAATTCATATAAATTATTTAAATGAAAATATTTACACCCATTTCATTAGTTTAGTGTTAAGAGCATCGTAGAATATATAAATACAGTAAAACCCCGTTATTACGCTCCCGCTTATAGCACTATCCCGTTCTTTAAGCTTCTTTCATACGGTCCCTGGAATTTTCTATGTAACTCTGTATACTTTTACCCTCTTATAACGCTTCAAATCCCGCTTGTAGCGCTTTTTTTATATCGGAAATTTTGTATTGAAAAGAAATGTAACACTGTTAAGATTCTTTTTTTTTTTTTCCTGGTAGGAGGCAATCTTTGAACTCTGAAGTGCGGGTCTGTGATACAGTAGTGCAAAATGTCGAAGCGGAAATCCCTTTCTAAAAGTGAAAAATTGCAAATTCTCCGTAAGTACGACGAGAATTCTACACTAAGTCAGAAGGATTTCGCAGAATCTCTAGGAATTCCCTCATCCAGTCTGAGAACAATAATAAATAAGAATGGAATTACCAATGCAGCGAAAGGTGGTTGCAAACGTAAAAAAGTGTGGAAAAAATGAAGATGCCGAAGAAATTCTAATTGAATGGATTCATCAGTCCCGTGATGCATCAGTGCCATTAAGTGGTCAATCATTCAAGAAAAGGCCCGTGAAATAGCGGCAGTGCACTAAATCTGCTCCGAAAATATATTAATGTTGCTCCTAGTGGTGTATCAATTGATGTTAATAGTTACTTGAACCGCATTGAAAATGTCATAATTCATAACAGTAACACACACGGCAAACCACAATCAAAGATTTTTTTAAATAGGAAATAAGCTCATATTTGCACTACATCTATTGCAGAATCAAGTACGTTTCCTGTAAAATGGTGTCTAAATGTTTCCCCATCTCATAAATCATTTCCCGTCTATAGCGCTATCCCGCTTATTACGCTTGTATTTCATGGTTCCTTGATGAGCGTAATAACGAGGTTTTACTGTATATCATTTCTTTTCATGATTATTCAATGCGATTCTGCTGTGATATATTAAATTATTCAAATAAAATAATTTAATTACTTTGAGTTCAAGTTACATATATTTTATTGATATGAAAATTGCTTGAAAGAAATTTTTTTATTATTATTATTTTGAAATGGTAGTGATCTAAGGAAATTTAAATATGCAAATTTGTATGACATGTGTAATGAGAAGCGAATGTGACGTCATAAATGTATTACACTCCTTGGTTAAACGAAGTAGTTTGTGACGGAGTGTTGAACGATGATTGTGACACAAGAATGTGTTTAGTTTGGAACGGATGGATTCCAAAAGCCGTCAGCAGTTAGTCCGAAATGGACCGAACCATTAAGGAAGGATGTTAGGCAGAAGGAACTGAGAAATCTAGTGAAGCGAGTCCTGTCAAAGGTAAAGCAGTTTGAACCTAAAGTTCAAGAAAAGGGAAGACGAAGTTAAAATTCCGATAGAAGTAAATTGTGAATTAACTTTAATTAAACCGATATTCCTGGATTGGGAAAGTTTAATCTAAAGAAGACTCGAAGGAGTGAAGTGTTTAAAACACAAGGATATATTACGTTGAAGGAACTTTGAAATTACGGTTCGCAAAGTAGAAATAATTGGAATAATTATTTCGAGAAGAATTTGCAGTCGGAAGAAAATTAGAAGTGATTGAGTAAACAGTAGTTTCCAGAAACTAAGAAGCATTCAAGCTATAGCGATATATGAATGGAAGATTCGTCACATTATTATTAGAACTGTTTTCGAATATTGAAGCTGTTCGAGAAACCTGAACCCTTTCGAAGAAGTGGAACGCTCCGTGCCTAGAACTGCCTAATTAATATTATTCTCTAAGTGTGGGAATAATTGGACTTTAATCTTATTTATTTAAAGGTAATAAGAAGATTAGTGAAAGTATTGACATTAAACCAGTGCTATCAAAGTATTAATCTTTTCAGAAATAAAGTGATAATAGATATCACCGATGTATATATTAGTTTGGAAAAATGTTAAAATAACCCAAATAAAATCTTATGAATTTTATAGCCATTTTTCTCGTTTCTTTGCTCACCACTCTGTGTATAAGTAGGGTTCTGCTACAAGTATTCCCAGCAGATTCACCTCATATTACTGGTTGGCATTACAATTTCTGGACATACTTTATATATAAGAATTATTCCAAATCTAAAACTACTGATATTTCTTTTAATTATAGATATATTGACAATATTGAAAAGGGATTAATTGCGTTGAATAAAAGGCATTTCATTAAAATGCTTAAAGCACATGGAAACCTTAATAAGTTGACAAACATCTTCATGAATCACATTACAGTAACACTACATGGTTTCATTAAATTATGAACAGATTTTGGTAGTATCAGCAAATTCTCGAGAGAGACTGTGCTGTTCATGCATGTTTGTTCTGAGAGAACTTTTTTACTTTTTATCTAATGATCATGCCATGCCTTTCTATATCCTGGAGCTAATTTTCTATTTCATTATGATCCTTACCTACTTAGCCAATCTCATTACAGTTTTTTCTCACCTTTGGATCTATAATGTATTGTAATTAAAATCTTGAGCATACATGGGGCATTGAGGATACTGGTTCCAAAGGAGTGGCCAAGTGGAACAAAATGGAGGTCAAAGGGAGGTCTCTATGCTGTTATTCTTGACAATGCATCTAGTATCCACTTCCAAAAGACTGGATGAAACCTAGAAAGGAGAAGCAGCTGAGGGGATAAAATCCCTCACTTCTATATAGGATGAAACCATGCACTTCCAGTTGGTTCTGATTTAAGCACCTATGTCACTTGACCTATCGAGCCCACACCTCCACATTCATTTTCCTTTTATCCACAACTTTTAAGATGTCCAATAGCCGTTCAGTCTCTTCTCCTTACATGACATATTTAACATCACTATTGAACCCACTATGAAGTCTTGACATTTGCTTTGCATCATCATTACTACTCTTTCTCTAAACCTTTCATTTTTTTGAACAATCTATCTGTATTCTGCAGTCAGTCACTGCTACATAAGTCAGTTCTCTTATACCTTTACTCCATTTTTATTCAATCAGACAATCACAGCAGTTCTCGCCTCTCTCTCTCTCTCCATTCAACCATTAAAAAAAGCTTAAGTTTTAGCAGCAGTCTATGGGAGCTTCACCCCAACAGTGATCTTCTTAATGCACAGACTACACTCTTTTTAGGCTAGCTTATTGAGAATCTTCAATTTCATATCATCTGAGTTCTATTTCAGGTAGTAATCTTCTGTATCATTAGATGTATCAAATAAATTTATCATTCAATTCTTACTATTTTCCTCACATTCCTTAATAGGTTTAAGATAGTACTTTCTATAAGACATGTGATAATAGCATTTGTACTAGCTTTGAATCATACATATAAAAAATGAGGGGATGGGGGGGGGGAGCTACATCTGATTTTAACAGACAAAATGTCTTAGTGCTGAAATATGAAGATTAGGGTTACAGACAGCCAGATAGGTTTATAGTAAAGCTAAGGCAAATGGAAACACTGTTGACATTCAAAGAAGAATAACGAAACAATTCATTTTTAGCACATTTCCTTTTAGGACAAAAACAAAACAAATATACTGTATGTGCTTACCTAAATACATAAAAAGTCTACGAAGAAAGCAAAAAGCCCTATTTAACTACACTATCAAAAAGAGCAAATGACCCATTGAAACAGATGCTTACATGTACTCCCACATACAACGTCAATGAAGAGATAAGACATGTTAAAATATCATAGCAAAGGGAAGCATTATTTTCCTTGTGTTATAAATTTGACCGATTACTATTTAGCAGTCACCTCGGGCTTCAATGCATGCTGATTTATAGCTTAGAATGAAGTCAAACAGAACAGAATGTTTTCTAACACTTTTTGTCAAGTATTTTATAAATACTGCACAACTCTCTCTGATTTTCAATGAAAACTGTAGCTGCATCCCAGCTTGTCCCAGACATACACTCAACAGAGTAGCCGAGAACAGATTGGCCAAAAAAGGGTTTCAACAGTACAGAGGTATTCCTGTGAGTCATGTGAGGGCAATATCCTGTTGGAAAATGGAATTTTAATGATGAGAAATAAAAAGATGACAATAGATTATAGGATCGTCTGCATATTCTGCTGTGCTGGTAATGTCCATGTTACCACTACTTGGATTGTCGCCAATACCTAATGCCATTTGTATTATCAGTAAACCCTTAACTTAATTCAGATTTGTACAATGACCAGTCCTCCCCCGTATGCAAATTAGGTAGTCATCTGCTCCAAGACAAGCAAGATCCAAATGATTCAATGTCCTTCAAAGGATATAGCCCATGCTTCAAGATACAACACCAATGCCTTTAACGCGGGATTGTTAATGGCAGATGTCTTAAGGAATGATGACAATGAAACCCTGGTTCTACATTTGTCTCACCATGATGGTGATGATGCTGGGTGATGCATAGAGGACAGCACATCTTGCTGGATCGTGGACAGAGAAGCCATCAGAGCATTTCGGAAGTATCTAACTATTGGGTGATCCTTTACCAGTTGTCTGTTTTGGGTCAACCAAATCCTTCTTGGAATTTATGAGTATCTTTACATAAACACTGATATGAACAGTTATATCACCACAGCAAAGATGGAGTGCAATTGTCATGATTATCCTGCTTCTTGTAGACCAGCAATGTAGAACATCTAATCAAGTAACCATTGAGAGGTAAATGAAGCAGACTGTTTTCTCAAAGAAAGGATCTGACAGACCTTATATTGGCCACAGGCAATTCCAATGCACTCTTGGAAAACTGACATTAATTTGGTACAAACTTTATATTTGAGAGTTAAATGTTATTTTCCAGCCATGATTAAATTTGGTGTTTGTAGACCCAATTTATGGTCTCTTCACAATAAGGACCAAAAAAAAGAGGATATTTTTGAGGAAAGAGTAAAAACTTCATAATCGTAAGAAATGGCATATTTCAGAATGAAAAAATATCAAGATGCCACCAAACTTTAAAACTTACTACAAGAATTAAATCAAACTTTGACAAACTTATCAAAGAATCCACATCAACACAAACCAAAGAGATCTATCAAAATCGAGCTAGTGCTGTAAGATTTGGGGGAAGGGTAGGGGGGATTTTAAGAAATAAAACTAAAAGGCCTGTATTCCAAGATCTAAAAAGGATCATTTACATAAATTGAAAATTTCAAAACAGCTTCAAAAATAGCAAAAAAGGATTAAAATCAATTATCATGGAATATACTGAGGGTCTCGATAACTATTCAGTAGATGAATCAAACAATGACCATAACAAGTCATCTAATAATAGAAATAATTACATTCATTCTAGTAACTAAATCTACATCTGAAAACAGCTGGAAGCAAAACAAAAATTGTAGGTGTGATCTATTAATAATAATAAAAAAAGTATGATAAATTGTAAGATTTTTTTATAAGTTATACCTTCATTAACAAAAAAAAAAATACACCTTAATATTAAAAGAAAATTCCATTTCTAATACCTCATAAAGTTCTTCTTTTGAAAACGGATCCACAATGACCTTTCTCCAAAGTTTATCAAGAAGATAACTATGACCACCTTGTACCTTTAGAAATCCAGTATTTCCTTCAAGCAATCTGAAAAGAAAAAGATTGATGTGAGCAGGAATAGGGAAGAAAGCTTAAAAAGCAAACAACAAAATAATTTAAAATTTAAGAGATTATAACTCAAAAATTTGAGCTTTCTGAATGAACTTCTTAATGCAAGGCTGGAGTCAAGGTACAGTAGAGCCTCGGTAATCGATAAATTCACAAAATAATGAATTGTATTTAAAATATTTATTAGTGCAATAGTTAATATAAAAAAAATAAAAATTGTGCTTGCGATTAAGTTATGTTTTTTAAGTGCTATCAAATAATCATAATAAAAAAATGCTTTTATTAACAGCTTTCTAAAATATCATGGAAATTCATTTGATGCTGTTTATTTCCAAAAATAAATGTGTTTTAAATGCTTCAACAATTTTTTTTAAATTTCATTTATTCATGCTTCAATACAAACGAATAGCATTAAATGTATTTGCATGAAATTTAGAAAGCCTTTAATTATTTTTTTTTTATTTTGATTATTATTTGATAGCACGTAAAAAAATAATTTAATCAAACAATTAAAAAAACAATTTTTATTTTTTAAAAAATTAACTATTGCACTAACAATAAATATTTTAAATACAAATCATTATTTTACGAATTTTTTTATCATTTCAAAAGGTCAACTCCCACAACTGCATTTTTTTTTTTTTTGACTAGGAAAGACCTTATTACTAAATAATTTGACAATAATTACACCTTCAATCCTCATCATAATCATACGCACATTAAAAAGATTGTAAGAAAAAGTCACTTATCAAAAAGTAGTCAGAAAGTTGGCACAAATCATGATAGTGAGATAACTCGTTCACCAATGTTGTAATGTTTCATTCTTGTAAACAGCATTGTAAACAAGGTACAAAAAAGCATTCAACTCAGATTCCTCAATTTATATATCAATATAGGACATAAATAAATGAATCACATGCTTTTTCACAATTATCTTCTATAATACACTGAAATAGATAATGTTTCCCATCTGTTGTTACTGTAAAGTGCTCAAAAACAGCTGACTTTGTTGACACTTTTCTTTTTTTTTGCTTTTGTGAATTTTTTCATGGAGTGTCGCTTTTCTTAATATAAATATCACAAAGTATGTTTTGAAATTTACAAAGTACTTGAAATTATAATATATCCTTAAAAACAAATAGGTAAATGAAATTATCTGTGAGGAAAATTTTAACATATTATTTATTTTACAATTTCAATTTATTAGGAGTTGGAGTCACAGTTGACACATTTCTTTGACACATGCCGACTCAAGACTCCAGTAACTCAAGAATTGCTTCCAAGTCTGACTCCACAGCCCTGCTTGTAAGTACAGTAGAGTCGCGATAATCGGAGGTAATTGGGGCTGATGGTACCTCCGATTACAAAAAACTCTGATTACACGGAAAAAAGAAAAAACCCGGGAATTTTCAACTAAAACGAATCAAATTTAATTTATAATAGATATTAAAGTTAGATACATTAACAATGTTACCTGGTTACATGAAAAGACACTTTATAAGCATTTACAACTTTAAAAAACTGTCCAAGGTCTTCTGCTTCACAGTAGAGCAACGCTTTTTAGCAGCGATGTCACGCCATCGTCTAAGTAGTAAAATGGAAAACTATCACACTGACCTCTCAAATGACTTTGTGGAATCATCGGCCTGCGTGACCTTGGACTAAACTCACCTCGGATTACCGCAACTCTACTGTATTATTATTGTCTATATAATTGCTTATTTTATTCCTTTACGTTTTTTTTTTGTTTTTTAAACCCTGATAAAAGGCCAGTAAATTTTTTGAAAGTTCACAAATTCAGCAAGATGGGAGTTTAATGAGAATATTTCTGAAATTTCATTTGAATGTTACCTCTGTGTAGCAAATAACTGAAATCCAGGGGCTGCCTTAATAACATCACCATGACCTGGTAGAAAAAGTGATTGTGTTTCTAACAGAGGAAGTAAAACCGATATTACATCCATAGGAGCATTGTCTATGTCTTCTAATAGTATCCAGTAACCATTTAGCACTGCCTGTAAAAGTAGTTCCAAATAAAGTTAAAATACAGCAAAATACAAGAAATCAAAGCATTTTAATATCATCAATTTGTATAATGAAGATTTTTTTTTTTTTATCTTAGATTTAATTACCTGAGTAAGACTTCCTGACTGCCATACAAATTCCCCTGGCATATCTGTACATCTGTATGTTCCAAGTAGAACCTTAATGTAGTTAAAGAAAAGAAAAGTTGTTAGCATCCTACCATTTACAATAAAAGCTATGAATTTTTTTTAAAAAGATATTGGGTAATTTTAATATAAAAGTTTGAAGTAAACATAAGTATCAAGAAGTCAAGTATTACTGTCAAGTTTAAGGCCAATTTATATTGAGAAGAAATATATGCCACAATTCACAAGAATGAAAGAATTTGTAGAAAAGTAAAAGAGTTTTTATGGTTACAAAAGTGCAAACAGACTTGAGATTCTAAAGACTCCTAAGGAGAGCATAAGTTTCTGCTGAGGAAGACAAAAGAGAAAAGGAGAAAGAAATGGTTGAAAAAAAAACAGGAAAATAAGCAAAAGGGTCATGTTGACGTGATTAGAAAATTGGATAATAATAACAGCAAACAAATATGATGTAAAGCAAAGTTGAAGTTAAAATTTTCTTTACCTAGATTCTGAGGAAAGATTAGAAAAAATGTCTGTGAAAATAAGGAAATATAGATCAAGTTGCAGCAGTAATACTATTAAGAGTAAATCAGATATGATAAGAATAAGATCTCGAAAAGACGAAGTTTCAGTAGATCTGATACCCTATTCAGATTTTTTTTTTTTTTTAATTTCCTAGATATAGAATTTTGGAAAGGAAACACAGAATGCTTGGAAAATTCGGAGAAAATTTTGGGATGCTCAACAAAAATCATGAAATCAAGCAAAGCTATACAGTGGAAGCCTAAAATTGGCCAGGCCAATCATCAACTTTCCCTCAGTTTTTTTTCTTTTTTTTTTTTTTGAATCAAGAGATAAAAAAAAAATTAAATGCCTGTTCACATTCCATATAATTAATCGACAAATAAATAAAGCTGATGCATCACAATACAACAAACAGAACATATCCTGAGGTGGCATTAGTGTTAGCGTATCATGACACTGTTGGACCCAAACAATATGGATATTTATGGAGGGCGGTTTTAGACTCATCACTGCTATTGGCATTACAAAATTATCTAGGCAGAAATTGAAAAAAAAAAATGCTATCTTTGAACCATGATCATCTTCCTTCTCCTGTTGCTGGTCACCACAAGAGACTATGTAGTTACCATGGTTCTATATAATTAATATCCAGTGGCTTTATATATACTTTTTATTTTTTTATCTGGTTTCACTATTTTGCAACCCAAAATAGATATATTGAAATGGGTTAAATTCCAAACTCAATTATGTCTGGAATACAAACAGTTGGTGTGAATCCTAACTGTTTGGTCCGCTGCAGTTGGAAGAAAACTAATACATAGAATATAGACATTTTACCATACAAGTTAAAAATCATTAGCATCCAAGAATTCAAAATGAGGGAGGTCTACAATCTTCACAATCAACCAAAAAAGAAAATTTGAGTCATTTTTCCAGAAGGGAAAGGGGGAGGGAGATAAAGGTGGTTGGAAACAAAGCAATGGCTTTCCAACCAAAAAAAAAAGTTCGAAATGCTGGATTTCTGTCTTTTCTTCAATGCAAAGGGGATGGGGGTTCAACAACAAGAGAAGAACTATGCTTCATTACCAAAATTCATCACTAATGTGTAGAATTACTCTTAAGAAATAATGTAATAAATTCAAATGCCTGTGTTACTGTCTTCAATCTTTTTTTTTTTAGTTTGTTACATCAGAGATTCTGCTATTGGATATAACTAACACTTTAAATTCTAATTACTTAAATAATTTATTAATTTACATTTCCTTTCCATTTACAATAATTTTTATTGTTTTATTTTACATTTATTTTCCTTTCCATTGATTTCATTAATAAAAAGGACAATTTGTTTTTGTTAATCCTTCATTTCAAGTCATTAATTTCCCCGTTGGGAAGGGGAGGGACTAAAATTACAATTAATTACTCAAATACAATACAGTTATTGGTTATGTATAATTTTATATATGACTAAATAGAGGGTTAGTATATTTTATTTATACATTCAAACTATATAAAAGTTTAACAGAAAAAAATAGTAAAAAGATATGATTAATGAACAGTGAAGTAAATTGTGTTAAAAGTAATAATTCCATTTGATTTTCAGTACCTTACTATCAGTTTGATTACTAAGTTGAATTTTAGTAAGCAGTGGTGATTGATCTCGTCCGGTTAAATGCGCTAAATGTTCAACCAACGCAGTTTTACCAGAACCAACAGGGCCTTGCAATAAAACAGGACAACCTGATTCAGCAGCTAAGGCTAAACTCTTCAAATTATCATTGGTAGACTGAACTGGGATCAGCAATTCTGGAACCTGCCAAAAGAGAAAAAGCAATTATTAAATAGTCACAACTAAAAAACTTATTTCAATTCTATCTCATAATAGCATTTTTTTAAATTGTATTTGTTTTATTGTATTACTACAACAATACCAATAAAATGAGTTTGGGGTTTTTTGTTTTTTTTTTCCAAGATCATGAGCAGTTATAAAGAAACTAAAGAACAACTTTCCTCTATTCATTACGCAGCTCGACTTATCCTTCGCTCAACAATGGTATTTCACAATGGTATTTCAAAAAATGTGGTATTTGTTTTACTTCCATGAATATTTCACAGGTTGCAACTAGTTTAGATTGATAGTAACATACTGTTACAAACATGATTTTACTTGGAAAGATTGAAAGGGTGAACAACAAATCTTTGTTTTTTAAAAAAAAACTAAGATTGTAATTGCAAGTAATTAATTATCCACCGAATCCATTACTGCTGTGAATTTCACAACCTGTTAAAAGAAATAGATGTTCTGAAGCAAATAGCTATTACTCACAAAAAACTGCTCTGAAACGTAGCATCTTCGCATTAAAGCTACATACCACAGGCATTTGTCATGGCTTCAAAATGCTAATTTAGCCTTACTCTTTAAGCACCAAGTACATAAGCAAAGTAGAAATGCACAGAGCAAACAGTGTGCAGAGGCATGAACACTGTAGTTAGGAGAGGGAGGATCTGTTCTGTGTCAAGTTTGAAATTCAAAATGCAATATGGTTTCATAAGACAACTGAACAAAATTTTAAAAATAAAATTTTATTTTACTTCAAATTTTTTTCCCCATTATTTCCAGCTCTATAAAACTTATCATGTTGAAATTTAAATTTTTAAATTAAAAAAGGGGAAGAGTAATTGATAAAGATGACAAAAAAAACAAAAACTGAAAATTTACCAAAAATACTTATAGGTTGTTTATATTTAAATGTGGCTAAAGTTCAAGATACAAATGAATACTTAATTAGTTTACCTTTTCACTGCTATTTATTTTGAATGGATTATCTTTGATATATTTAGGTAATAGAATTCCATTTACACACAGTACATTTTGATTCAAATCACTGGCTTGCAATGCTCCTTGTGTGTGGCTTTGGGTGGAACTAGACAAGCTTCCTTCACACTTATGTTGAATTATAACATTATCTTTGTTACTGAAGTTAACATTCCTAAACAAAACAATTACAAGAAAAATTATAAATTAAGTACAGAACATTTCTTCTAAAACATGAAGAACATAAGTTATAAGATTTTTAAAGTCTTTGATGTAAGTTAATAAAGTAATTTTAGTAATTAGTATCATTGATTCCACTTTAAAAAGTAAATACTGCCATTGCACACAAATGATTAGGTTTTTTTTATTTCAATTGAAATTATGATATTCTGGCACTACTCAGCTACTTGAGAATTGTTGGATCTTTAAATGACAAGCAGCAAAGAACAAAACATATTAGTGGATCGAAATATGAATGAATCTGGGTTGAAACCCTAACTTTACCAAAAATTCCCTGATGGAAACATAATTGTAAAAATAAACAAATGGGACAGAAAATCACAGCATTCAAATATTTAATAAATAAAATAAAATGAATCACTTACAAGGAGAGGACACACCCTATATCTTTCAAATTTCATCGTCCTTTTGTGAAATGAAAGTGCACATAAAGTACTTCAAAAAAAAAAAAAAAAAAATATATATATATATATATATATAGCATTAAGGGCCAACCTCTCAAAAGATTTCGAACTATTTGACATTGATTTCTTTGGATTTCTGCTGTTAGCTGAAATATTAGAAATATAACAAATCTACTAAAGGAAAAACAAAAAGTTAGAAAAGAAAAAAAAAAAAAAAAAAATAAGATAGAAGAAAAAAAAAATCAAGTATATGGAGTGGATTCGAACCCTTCAGCTCTCAGGTGGTGACGTTAGCCATCGGGCTATTTATAACAACTGTAGTAGGTTCGTTACATTTCTAATAGCAGAAATCCAATGAAAATAATGTCAAGTATCTCAAAATCTTTTGAGAGTTGGCCCCTACACCCATATATATTTTTGAAGTACTTCATGTGTACTTTCATCTCATAAAAGGGCACTGAAATTTGAAAGTTACAGGGTGTGTTCTCTCCTTGTTGCTGACCAAGACTAATCTTGGCCTGCATCAAAAATTAAATGCAGATGATAGGTGGAGATAGGATAGTAAGGCAATGAGGGATAATTTATGCTTAAATATATAGTTTGTAAAACTGTAGAATATCCGTATCATCCTTACTCCCTGAAGGAGATTTCAAATAAATTACATGAACAGAAGATTACAGAAGGTCATTAAAACTGAAGGACATTTGTTAATTCTTGAAATCTTATGTAAATACAAATTTAACGTAATCATGTACATTAAAGAGCTCTGTAAATTTATTAACTTCACTTCCAACGTAATCTCAAATTCTAATACAGTATACTCTCCATATCTCGAAGTTGAAGGGACGCTAAAAAACGAGATAGCGAATTTTCGAGATAACAAGGTCATAACCAAAACATAAAAATTCACATAAAAACACAATATTCTAAAAATTAGAGTCTTGATAGATGAGAGTAAGTATAAATATGTAATGTAGTTAACAATAAGTCTAGATACAGCAAAAATAATTTTAATTTTTTAAAAGTAATCGAAAATATTTACACTAAATTGAAAAGAATTAGTAAAATACAATGAACTTACATTGCTAGAATTTCTTAAAAAATACCTCTATTTTGCTTCGACACAACTGAACGGCGATTTTTCTGGAAAATTCATTTTTTACTTCGAAAAATATTCGACATAACAAGGTTTTGAGTGAAAACTCTTCAACATAAGAATTAAAATTAACATTAGATGAAAACATTATATCAAGGGGAAAAATAATTTTTCGATATATCAAGGTTTTCGAGATATCAAGAGTATACTGTACTTAATAATCAGGTTTCCACTGAATATTCACCTTTAAATAAATTCCTTTGCGTATGTTGTCCCATGAACATATATATTTGTAATTAGCAGCCATCTTGGCAATTTCAAGCAGACAATTTGCTTTTATTCTTTATAATATCTTAACAAAAATTAATCACTGTTAATTCAATCATTAAAAATGTATTTTAATTACTCAAGGTAATCTCTTAATGTGGCCTCAAATTTTCATTCTACCAAATTTTTTTTTATGCTATGTTAATGCATGAACATAAGAATAAAAAAAGCAAAAAGTTCCCTATTCATTATTGAAAGCTTCTCCATGCAATTCAATCTATTATTTATGAGTTGAAGCAATGGTATTTTTTCATTAGGGAGATTTTCAATAAACTTTTCTAATTGCTCACTAACAAAATATAATATGGGCAAATGACCATTGAAATTGGTCAAGTGATATCTTGATAGAACTGAATGGAAGGAAACGCTGCAGTAGAGGATTAAATATGCAGCAAAATGACTTCATTGTAATGATAACATTAAACCTTGAAGATTGACACCGTTTTGTCAAAAGAACATGTAAGATGTTTATAATAGGGATGAATTGCTTGAGGTTCTTTCAAGAGGTATTTATCAATAATGCAGAAGATTATTTATTTTATATATATTAGACCTGATAAATGCAGATGTTTCAGCACTTTTAAATATGTAAAAAAAAATTAAGCTTTAAAAAGGAGCTCCAATTCTCAACTCAATAACAGTCTAAAATATTTAACAAATCCCTTAAGTATACAGTGTAGACCTGGAGTAAATAATTCGATTCAATGAAAAATCATTCATGAGGCTCATTCCACAACTGAAGACAAAGTGCAATTTAAAATGTTTATTACCTTATTAAAAACCGCTCGTAGTTCTCTTCAGTTACATGCAACTTCATAAACTTTTCTGTTTCGTAATCATTGAATCCCACCAGATCTGCAATGCACTGGCAAGCATACCTTCAAAAAAAAAAAAAAATAAGCAAATGAATACTAAATTATCTTTTAATCAACCTATGTAGAAAGAAATCAATTATATTATTCTTCTTTACAAATTAACCAAATTTGTCATTTAATGTAAGTTCTCTTATCAGTCAATAGTTACTCACCACTGCAATTCACCATTTTCATTTTGGATAAATTTCACCAATGGAGCCCAATTCCATTGTTCTTTAAAGTAATCTGGGGCCAAAGAGATATAATTATACAGAGAATGAAGAAGATCCAATTCGAATGCTTGGCATTCTTCACTTTTCTAAAAATAAAAAACAACAAAAAACTGGATGAGTTAAAACGCAATTAATGAAAAAGTATTCTTAGCATTCCCAAATAGTGATTTTGTTTTTCAGACAAATTTAAAATAAAAATAAAAATAAAAGCACCCTATTTTTGTCTCCATATGGTAATGGGAAAGTACAGTAACCATGCAAGCAACACAATTATATTTTTTCTTTTCCTGATTCATCTAATGAATTTCTTAAAATTTATTGATAAAACAGGACATTAAGCATAAGTTTCATTATAATGTTTCTCTATAACAACTTCAAACTTTTGAGTGAAGTCTGTGAGGATGTCTTATTAAAATCTTGTGGGTGTGACATTTGTTGGCGTTTTTGTTTAGTTCCGTTTTAAAGAATAATAAAAAAAAAACCTCTGATTGTTCACCTATGCCTCAATCATGCCATTCTCCATAAGTCTGAAAGTCTTTTGCTAATACAAAAGTAATTCACACAAAAGAAATAATTCCTTTCAGATGTGTAGTCGAGTAAATTTCTGGTAAAGCGATCTTTTGTATCCCTTGCTTATTTTGAGTTGTCACCATTATAACAAATCTTTCATATTGATGCACTTACGGGGTTCAGAACAACACATTCTACTAGCATACAGTTTAATTCTAACCAATCTTTTTCTTTAGAAAAAATAAAACGTAACAGAATTCCTTACCGTCCCATTTCCCAACTGAATAATTTGCAAGTTACAAAATAGCCAAGTCATAAGTATTTGAAAGAAATTAAAATAAGAAAGTAATTAGGAAGGAGGGAGATTTAAAGAACCTAACAAAAATCTCATCAGCAACTACAAGCCTATGCAGCGACTGATGGAAAAATGGAAGGGAAAAAAATGACTATCGCAGTTTGCTTATTCTAGTATTTTTATTTTTACAGCATTCTGTGAACAACTGGATATGAAATAATGAAACAGATTTGGCATATGGATGAAACAATACAATCTTTAAGTATTTTCCTTACCATCCCCAAAAAGTCATTACCGTCCCTTTGCATAATACAAATAACTTTTTAACTAATATTTTTGCTTCAAACCTGTTACCATTACATATGAAAATCTCATTTTTTTTTAAAATATCAACTACGAAAACAGAATAAACTTCAAAGCTTGTTTATATTTTTTTTTAAGTGTGCTATCTTGTGAAACGTTTGGTGAATGTCAGTATGAAAATAGTTTATATCATAATGGTATACACCTACAATTTCAAGGAGAAGCACATCTTACAGAAAGACTTCAATATCGTTTTACAACCCCCTTTTTT
>JAFIDM010006943.1:57845424-57861004 GCA_023159025.1 Thereuonema tuberculata
TTTCCAATGTTTTCTGTTCTGTAAAATGTAGCTGTTCATCTGGAGCTTGGCTACACAGGTCTTATTGGAATTAAGATTATAAATAACCTTTAGGAACAAATTCTGAACAGTTTCATTAAGGTCAGGATTCAACTATTTGCAAACCCAAAAGATCCCGTTACCAGAAATTTACTCAGTTGTCCTTTACAGGATGCACCATGTTGAATCAACATTCTTTAATATCAACTGTTCTTCTGCATGAAGAAATCAAATCACTGATTACATCCTTTGCTTGGTGCACGACTGTAATAGTATCCCCGAGGGTGTATTGATTTTATTTTGTGATGGGAAGTCCAAACTTAAAATCTTACTACAGTAAAACCTCGTTAAGTCGTCACTCAAGGGACCAAACATTTTTGACGACTTAAGCGGAGTGGGCATTTTTGACAAAAAAAAAACAAAAAAAAAAAAAAACACTGAAATATAATATTTTCATGGATTGCTGTAGGATTCGATGAGAAAAACAAGATTTTCAGAAATCAATTCATGCAAATGAACAAGTGGAAAAAAAAAAAAAACACTTTTTATAGTTACCACATTTTAATCGTTTTAAAAGAAAGGCAATGTCTGTCTTTGAAACGCCAGCCAACCATTGATGCTGCCGAAATCTTCCACGTTCAACTCCTTAGCAATGTCCATGGCTTTTTCTTTGAGAATCACGTCTGAAATCGGCACATTTTGCGATCTGGCATATTTTAGCCATCGAACAAAAACCTCCTCGATTTCCTCATTCTCTTTCTTTTGTCTTTGCAGTCAGCTTCTTCAATTACTTGTTTCAATGAAAGAATATCGTTTAATGTAGTCCTGGGAATATGATGTTCTTTGGCAAAAGCTGTTTTCGAAACATTTCATTTTTCAAAAAGTGCAATTAAGTCTTTTTTTTCTTTAAAAGATAACAAGGTAAGTTTTCATTTCCCTGACATGTTACAAATGTAATCAAACCACGAAATTGCAAGATTAAAAAATAGCCGTTATAGCAGAGCTTACTTGCTATGAAATGAAATCACACTCAGTAGCAGTCAAGAAAAACTTTTACACTTGACAAGAGCCGAAGCGAGAAGTGTGTAATTTCCCAAGTGAATTTCCCACGTGAAAATTCCCCGTAAAGGCTAGACTTTCTTAGAGTGAAGGGGCTGGGCTGAAAAGATAGCAGGCAAAATTGAGAATAAAGATGCTTTTTGCCAGTTTTGAGGATGACGAGTTATCCGGAGTACAATTAAATTTGGTGAAGAGTAAAAGAGGGTTATTTTACATTATTGTCTATGAGACTTTGTCGGGACCAAAGGAAAACGACGACTTAACGAGGTTTTACTGTATTATACAGTTGAAATTTAAAAATCTATGAACAAATTATGCTGTGCGCTTGTGATTGCCCACAACTTCAAACAATTGTACAATAACAATGATATCATCTGGTGTTTGTTATTTCTTAAATTTTCTGATTTTTTTTATTTGTATTTATTGAGGAATTTCATAAATTTTTGTTTCATCTGGTCCAGTTTTTGAGAAATTATGATTTTATGAAATTTCTTGAAATGCTTATTGATGACAAAATTCACTACATATATACATACATAATTAAACTACAATTATAATTTTTGGCATTACTGAACTATAAAATATTGTAATAAAATATAAAATTTACAATTCATATAATTGCATGTGCCTTTTTTTTTTGTACTTAAGTTCCCAAACATGTAAAAATAATATATTTTTATTTTGATATTTTAATTAATAACAATATTACTTTAAAAAGTCCTTTTATTCTCACTTCATATTAAACTTGGAATCATGAAGCAATTTGTTACCAGTCTTGGCAATGAAAGCAACATAATTCCGTATAGAAAGACCGAGGCAAAAATTAAAGCTGGTATATTCGAAGGACCACAGACCACAGATTATGAAAGATTCAAATTTCACAACCGCCATGAATGAAATAGAAAAATCTGCATGGTTGTCTTTTAAGTACTTCCTAGGAAACAAATATGCTGAAAATTACAAGAACCTGTTGATTAAATGTTACCAAACTTCAAAACACTGGGTTCCAAAATGAGTGTTAAACTTCATTTTCTACAAAGCCACATCAATTATTTCCCTGAAAATCTTGGTGCTATGAGTGAGCAGCAGGGTTAAAGATCAAAACATTGGAAACGAGATATCAGGTCAAAGTGGAATGAATCTATGTTGGCAGATTATTGTTGGTGCATAAAAAGGGAGTCTTCTGAGAGTCACCGCAGAGCATCAAAACGGTGAAAGATTTCGAGACACAACTAACCAATCTTATCAATGTAAGTTTTTTATACTACTTAGTTAAGGTTTTTCACTCGTCTTGACGCTTTCATAACTCAGATTATCCCATTAAATATTTTTTATTTTAATTATGAAGTTCGCCAAATTTCTTGTTTTTTTTTTTTTTTAGTTTAAGGTGCAAATTACAAAACAACTAGACCCGAAACAAAAATTCTGAATACAGATTCGGATTCAGGATAGTTGAGTTTACTAAAATCAGTTGTTTTTTCTCATGAAGCAGACTGAAAGGTAAAAACTGCATATCAGTAAGGCACTGAATATACTTCATATCTAAATATCCTAATGACAAATAATGCACAAAATACATGATAAAAAAACACATTTGATGCATTGACATGTTTCAAGTACCCTACAGATTGGGTTCCCATCTTCAGAATGTAAATCACAAAGGAAGGTACAGTAGAGGGATTCAAACACAAGATAACAACCAATCGTCCTTCTCCTTAGAAGTGCTTTTTTTTTTTTTTTTAACTGACTAACCCAATGGGCGTGTTTGGTGTTTGTTTACAATCCGTTGGAATGTACATGGATGAAGTTATTACATAATGTCAAGGTAACTTTGTATCATTATGTAATATTAACTTCATCAATGTGAATTCCAATGGATTGTAAACAAATATGCCCATCAAGTTAGACAATTAAAAAAGAAATTTCTACAACATTTAAAAAAAAAACAAAAAAACAAAAAAACAAAAAACAAACACCTCCTAGGAGAAGAATGATTAGTTCTTGCTTTGTTTGAATCCCTCTACTGTTCCTTATTTTGTGTTTTATGTTCTGAAGATGGATATCGATCTGGAGAGTACTTGAAACATGTCAATGCATTAAATGTGTTTTTTTATCATGTATTTTATGCATTATTGGTAATTAGTTTATTTATTGCTCTTTCCCACACGTTAAATTGTTTTATAATAATTAACACCTATTATTTTTATTCAATTATCATTTTCGATGTTATTTCATGTTTTTTTTTTATTTTCAGAGGGGAAACTTATTTAGTTTCGCTCCTTTATCTACCTGAAGAAGAAAACAGTTAACGTTTTTGAAATATAGCGTGTTTACCTAGAAAAAGAATGAGTTTGTAGTTCATATCTATTGAATAATAACATCTGTTGCATTTATTATTAAGCTACATAAAAAATAAAACAATTTAAATTATTTTATTTAAAAGGTTTCCGATATACCTTTAAGCGCTTTGCAGCTGGTTCAGCATTATCTTCCAAAGAACTTAGGTGATGAAACGGAGAAGGAGAAGTTTTAAAGTACTCGACTGCAAATCTATGAATAAAATTGAAATATCAAGAATTAAAAAAAAAATTACTTTGTTTTGTTTTAATGATATGAATTATAAATATTGTTGTCAATATTTACAAATACAGTAAAACCTCGTTAAGTCGTCAGTCAAGGGACCAAACGTATTTGACGACTTAAGCGGAGTGGGAATTTTTGAAAAAAAAAAAAAAACCCCAAAAAAAACACTGAAATACAGTATTTTCATGAATTGCTGCAGGATTCGGTGAGAAAAACAAGATTTTCAGAAATCAATATATGCAAATGAACGAGTGGAAAAAAAATAAATAAAAAAAACACTTTATAGTTACCACATTTTAATCGTTTTAAAAGAAAGGCAATGTCTGTCTTTGTTCCAGTCTATGTTCCAGTCAATCATCGCCGCCGCCGAAATCTTCAATGTTCAACTCCTTAGCAATTTCCATGGCTTTTTCTTTGAGAATCACGGCAGAAACGGCACATTTTGCGATCTGGCATGTTTTAGCCATCGAACTAAAAAACCTCCTCGATCTCATCAAACTTCGATTTATTCATTCTCTTTCGTTTATCTTTGCAGTTTGCTTCTTCAATTATTTTTTTCGAAGAAAGAATATCGTTTAATGTAGTCCTAGGAATATGGTGTTCTTTGGCAAAAGGTGTTTTCAAAACATTTGATTTTTCAAAAAGTGCAATTTAGTCTTTTTTTTTCTTTAAAAGATAACGAGGTAAGTTTTCGTTTCCCTGGCATGTTAAAAACGTAAACGAACCACGAAATTGCAAGAGAAAAAAACAGCCCTTATAGTGGGGCTTACTCGCTATAAAATGAAGTCACACTCAGGAGCGGTCAAGAAAAACGTCTGCACTCGACAGAGTCGCAGCGAGAAGTGTTCTTTGAATAATTAGCAGCGAGATTCCAAGAACCCAAATCCTCCGAAGGGGTCGAAAATTCCCCGTAAAGGCTTGGCTTTCTTAAAGTTAAAGGACGGGGAAAAGACAACACGATGGCATGCAAAATGGAGAAGATGCTTTTGACCATTTTTGAGGGTGACGAGTTATCCGGAGTAGAATTAAATTTGGAGACGTAAAAGAGGGTTACTTTACATTATTGTCTATGAGACCTTGTCGGGACCAAAGGAAAACGACGACTTAAACGGAGTGACGACTTATCCGGATGACGACTTAATGAGGTTTTACTGTATTTTAATTAATAGAAAAATAAAACCCAAGTAAAGATTCAATGAATATGTAAATAAGTATTTTTACTTTTATTTAAAAAAGTGGCTGACCGACCTTCACAAGAAAAAACACTAAAATCAAATTATTATTCTTTTTTCTTTTTATTGCTCAATCAACACATTGACTCATGCTCGGCTGTTACATTATTAAAATTTACTTACTAATAACTGAGGAAACATTACAATTTCATAGGAAATATACACTTTATCTTAATAAGCAGATAATCATGACTTAACAAATAAGCAATCTTCATACGATTTCTCTATTGAACATTGTTTTATTCACAAATTTATTGATACATCATATAAAAAAAAAATATTAAAAAAATGCATCAGGCATACTACTGACATTTCATAAGATATCCAAGCAATTATGACAGCTTTATAATAATTCCCGGATTAAAATTAAACCCATCAGATCTGCAATTCAAAAATCCCTTAATTTGCCAATTTTTTAGTTTTCTTTTGGTAGAACATTTCTAGTACGCCATAATTTAACAGCATGATACCACTACTACTTGTAATAATTATGTGATTCAATGCTACTTTCATAACTATCAGTTTACTTCTGATATATAGCACTGACTTAAGTTGATAGCCTTAGCAAATGTTAGGGAAACTCAGATGGGTCGAAACTAAATGGCTAACTGGAAATGTTTCTGCAGTAGCCTGTTAACAGCACTCTGTCTCATAACAAAAATGTTAGACTACCACAGATAAGTAACAACTTCTTATTCAGTAAAGATTTAACAAACACTGGATTTAAATCCAAGATGTATAAGGAGCTTTCTTTGTTTCTGCCGTTGATCTGCCAGCATTAAAGCAATCAAAGAATTTCTCAATTGGAACCCTTTAAGCCAGTGGAAAGAAACAGATAATATAAAATAAAATTTGAAGAAAGTTCTTGTTTAAAAATACCGATGGAGAAACTACTGTTCAAACGGTTGAACATAAAAAAATCAGACAACCTATTTAAACTGTTATTATTAATTGCTTAATTTTGATTATTAACCTTACTATGCATCCTTTAAATGTATTTTATTTTCTATTAAATCCTAAACTTTAAAACTTAAAAAAAAAAAAAGTAATATGGGCTACAATATGAAATAAAATATACTTACAGAACAATGGATATGAGTGAAGGATACAAATGATTTCTGAGCTCTTTCAGTTCTATTATCGAGAGCGAGAAATACAAAGTGTTCATAATTAAAATTCACATTCGAAAGGCTGTTAACTGGAGAACAAAGCAACAGAACGACTTCATGTCTCACATTAACACATTAATGGCAAAGGAATTTTAATTGGAACAAAAAAAAAATTACTTCTGAAGGTGGCCGCTAGGGCAATATATGGCGTTGCAATACTGTGGTGGATAATGCAAATGAAAACTGCATATGCCATGACATGCAATTGAAAACTGCTATAAAAGCAGACAGATGATGATTGCATCACTTTTTTTCATAATGACAATGTTACCAAAGGATCGCTCGCTCACTCTTGTGAAGCTGTTTTTATCAAAATAAAATGTTTACCTTAACAGGATTGAGAAAGCTTAGGTCAGTAAAGGGACTAAAAACTGGCCCTACGACAGCAAATGACGTTCAAAAAATGATTCAGAAACTTGAACAAACAAGTTTTCTTACAGATGAAGCCTGGAAGAGGACAGAAAAAATTCAGTAGACAGTAAAGGATGTAGCCATATTGGTGCAGGAAAACAAAGGCAAATGTCATGGGAAGCAGCAGTGTGTGACCCTATCATTAGACAAATTGCATAAGCACTGTAAACGAAGCTCTATGGCAAATTTTGAGCTAGTACCCCCATGGAACATTTTGTGGACTGATCACTTCCATCTACATGGTGATGAGAATATGCACAACTGCAGAATTTGGGCACCTGCTAACCCATAGGTCTTGCAATAGTTGCGACTTCATTCACGAAAGGTCACCATATGGTGTGGTTTCACATCCACATTCATCGTTTGATCTTTCTTTTATGAACAGCTTCCAAAGGGTTCCGTCACCTGCACAGTTACTGACCAGAGTTAGGCATCTGTTAGCCAACCAGGTGATTCCCACACATCAACAGCATCTTTGTCTGGATGCAACAGTTTTCATGCAGGATGGTGCCCCACCCACATCACCACCCCTGTTAAAACGGTAACTTTTACCTATGACAGAATCATCAGCTGCCATTTTCACAGAACATTTGCAGAATCTTAACTGCTGCGACGTTTGGCTGTGGGGGAAAGACCTTGTCTATCATGAACACCTAGCCAACATAAGGGATCTGACAGCCAGCATTATGCATCATATTTACAACAATACAAGTGACCGTGCTGTAGCTGACCATGCAATGTTGCAATTTCTGTATGTTGCCGATACCGGAGGAAACCATATTGAACATGTCCTTGTGTAACACACAACGAATCATGTATATCCACTGCAGCACCAAATATTGCCCTAGCTGCCACCATTTTTTTTTTTGCAAAACAAAAAAAACCCTAACATTGTCTAACAGAGACAACTTTAAACATTAATCACACAGACCAAGAATATGAAAAAGTCTGGCATATCTTCCATCAAAAAGCTCATAATACTTCTTGGCAACTCGTAGCAAACTCAAATATAAATTAATGGCAGACATTCATTTATTTTTAATAATCCTATTTGCAGTAGTCAACATACATATAATGTTTTACTAACTCCTGTAACTCGCGAACTGTCGTTTTGTTCTTTCTATGTTGTCCAAATTGTCCTCATCCTTCAACTTCATAATTCACCAAGAGCTCCGAATCTTCAGGATCATTCACTGATATTCATATGTATATTAATGAAATACAGTGTAGAGAATTTTAGTTGATGTATGTTCTGCCTTCTAAACATTTTCTGTTGAATATGCATTTTAAAGTAAAGAAAATATGAAGAAAAAAAAAAAGTCCTACCTGAAACAGCTTGGAAATTTTGAAACTAATTTCGCAATAGCCATGCAAATTCCAGCATGATGTCTTTGAGCCTTTTCATTGTGAGAAGTAAATTCAGGCAGTTCTATTTCATGCAATAAATCTAATAAGATTGGTGTAAATGTCTCTGCTACTTGAACAGTGCATTTTTCTTTTAGAATCAAGCTGGCTAAGAGTTTTAAAATTGTTTTCCGGTCAGAAGGATTCCAAATCTAAATAATAATAAAAAAAAAAAACATTTGTCTAATTATAAAAACTGAATTGAAATACAGAGGATGTACCTGAAATGTGCTGCCAAACTTAAAGGTTTTATTCAGTCATGCAAAACAACAAATAAATGACATATAAGCAGGGGTCTGGGGTTTTGGAGTGTTATTTCCAAGATATGAATGATGAAACGATACAGATGTGTTGGCCTTTATGTCGTATCATGGAGTCATTAAATTGCTTCTCAGTAATCGTGACATGTAATGTTCAATGCCCCACCATCACAAGTGGACAACCTCCCCCCCACCCAACAAAAGTGGAGCAGTCTGGTTGAATGCATTCCAGAGGTCAGAATCGCCACAGCTTGTTCTAGAAAACATCATGGTTACGAGGTACAGCAATGCAGAGATGGACGACATCCATTGTGAAATGGAAGAGCAAATGGAAAATTCAGAGAAGCTGCACAACTGTACCAGGAAGGCTTTCCGCAACAACTACGTCCATCAGAAATGCATTTAGTGCGATTAATCGTCTGGCTGAGACAGGATCATTTACATCCGCTACTGTCGATAGAGGCAGAGATTGACACATCAGAACAACACTTTAAAGAACAGGTGCTGGATGAAGTTGCAGAAAATCCTGGAACGTCCACTAGAAAGACTGCCAGAGAAGTTGGCATATCAGAGCAAAGTGTGCACAGAGTTCTCCAGGAACAGCTTTTCTCTACCATATCAAGTACAGAGAGTGCATGCTCTTTCACCCACAGATTACCCTCTACATGTGATCTGTTGCACATGGTATCTACAACACTGTGTTCAACCTATTTTTGCACAGTAGGTGCTTTTCACCGATGAGTCTTGCTTCACAAAAGATGCCATTATGAATTTTCATAACGTTCACCACTGGTCGGATGAAAACCAGCATGCTATCACAGTCACGGCACCAACAAAGGTTTCCGTAAATGCCTGGATTGGTATCCTCGGCGACCATCTCGTCGGACCAGTGTTTCTGACTGCTAGACTAACCGGCGATGCCTACCGGGATTTCATGGAAAATGAGTTGCCTACATGCCTAGAGTATGTTCCTTTGCATGCATGTTGTCACATGTGGTTCATGCATGATGGTGCACCACCTCATTTCAGCCATACAGCCCAACGACTTTTGAACAAACTTTATCCTGACCATTTGATTGGAAGGGAGGGACCAACAGCATGGCCTGCTCGTTCCCCCGATTTAAACCTCTACCTCTGGACTTTTCGTAACACCATACCAGTTCCTAATGCCCAGGCACTGCATGAACGCATAGTGGATGGGTGCCACAATTCGACGTGTATCTGGCATCTTCGACCGTGTTCGGCAATCGATGGAATGACGTGTTGCGTGCATTGCGACAGGTGGAGGTCATTCGAGCACTTTCTGTGAAACTGAGTGACTGTACGGCTAACACCTCTGTATTGTTGCAACATTCATATCTAATAAAGCATTTCCAGACCCATGTTTATATGACATTTAGTCATCGTCTTCCATGATTGAATACAACCTTTAAGTTTGGCAGCACATTTCAGGTACACCGTATAAATTTATTATATATAATGTATAAATATGTATACACACACACACACATACATAGTTAAATGAAATTATTTTTTCACCTATTAATAAGGCATTTAACTACAGTAGAATGCCGATTATTCAAACTTTGCCAAATTTCGGAAGTTATATGCAGTGCAGCATAGAAATATCTTAAATTATCATTGCATTTCTTGATTTTTTTTTTTTTTTTTTATATAATATTTCACATTTTAAGATACAGTAGTAATAACATTTTGTACAATAATTTATTTGTAGGTCTGTTCTACTGTTTCGTATTAACTGATTATTCTGAGTATCTTTGATTATACAAACTACTTAAGTAAACCAATCACAATAGCAGTTAGTTCAAATAATTTATACACTAATGTGTTAACATTTTTACACTTTATGATTATTTAGTGAATTTCCATTTGTTTATATTTTGTAGAATGCAGGAAGATTATTAATGAAGTTCATTAAAAAAAAAAAAAAAAAGGAATGGCTACATTTTTTTTTGGTAGTACAGTAGAGCCCCGATTATCCGCGGAATTGGGTGGCAAGGGTACCGCGGATTACCCGAAAAAAAAAGATTAAAAATGAGGTGTAAACACGAAAAAAAAAATATTTCAGCATAAAAACTATGTTTTATTATATAAAAAACATAACATGCAAAACTTTTAAAATATGTACATTACAGCAGAAACCTTTCTGCAGAGCAAGAGCCTGCCACTCATCCACAAATTCCGAGAAGGCCTATAGGATTACGATGCACAATAAACCTGTCAGTAATTTTAGTCCTTTGCACTGTAGGGCCTATTGTACTTTCCGTGTTGTTGGCTTGGATTAAAATTGTTTTTTTTTGAGGATCATAATTAAAATATTTTTTCGCAGCACTCGCGGATAATTGGGGCTCTACTGTAGTTACTTTACTACAAATTTAATGTAATAAATCTATACCATATATTAATAAGAATTATATTGTAATTTAAATTCAATTTTTTTTTTTATTTTAACAGGTTCGGAAGAAACAGCTGAAAAATACATTTTTTTTTTTTAAATTGAGATTAGTTATTTCATTCAATAAGAGGATCCAATGGGTTAAATGGTCAGGTGCAGGATTTAACAGTTACAGATTTTTTCCCTGGTTTCCCAATACAATTTTAGTCTTTACATTCTTAAATCACAAAAACAAAATCTTCTCAGGTAAACCATGAAGGTTTATCACTTCATTTTTTCAATATAGGGTCTTAAAGCTCTGGTAATGATAAAATAAGAAGACCCGGAGTAGCAATAATCATTCAGGAGAATATAGCCAATTGTGTTATTGGATACAATCCAGTTAATGATAGAATAATATGTTTAAGAATACAAGGAAAACCACTTAATATCACAATACAAATATGCGCCTACATCAGCTGCTGAAGAGGAAATGTTGAGGAATTTTATGATAGTCTGCAGAAAGTAATCAGAAGGAAATATTTATTGAAAAAAAGAGTTTAGTGAAGAACCAATGATAATGGATTGAGGTAAAATGGGCCTTGAAAGAACTACAAAAAGGGAAAGCACCGGGTACTGATGGAATACCAATAGAACTGATCAGGGAGGCGGGAGAAGAAGCAACTAGAGTACTAGGAGAAGTCTGTAGACAAGTATGGAAGAAGATCTTGTGGCCTAAAGACTGGAAAAGATCGGTATACATTCCAATACAAAAAAAAAGGAGATGCTAGAGTGTGTGCCAACAATCGCACAATTGCATTGATCCTGCATGCCAGTAAAGTCATGCTTAAAATACTGCAAAAAAGACTTAGAATAATACATAGAGAGAGAAATGCCAAGAGAACAGGCAGGTTTTAGAAAGGGAAGAAGCACGAGGGATCAGATTGAAAACATGTGATGGATTATGGAGAAATCAAGGGAATTTCAAAAGGATATTTATCTATGCTTTATTGATTACAGCAAAGCATTCGACTGCATTGACCATGAAAGACTATAGATTGGATTGAGATCTATGGGGACTCCAGATCATCTGATATGACTATTAAAGAGAACTGTACAGAGAGCAAGAGGCTACAGTGAGGACTGAGTCTGGAGATACAGAGTGGTTTAATATTGGAAAGGGAGTGAGACAGGGATGCATCCTCTCACCATACATATTCAACCTATTACATATTATGAGAAGAGCGGGACTAGAGAAACCAAGGGCTGGTGTAAAGATTGGAGAAATTAAGATTAACAACTTAAGATATGCAGATGATACCACCCTGTTGGCAGAAAATGAAAAAGACATAGAATTTCTTCTAGGCATTGTAAAAGATGAAAGCTTAAAATTGGACTTAAGAGTGAACATTAAGAAAACTAAGATCACGATAACAGGAAAAATTGGAGAGGCGATAGAGAAAGTCTCACACTTTAATTTTCTGGGATCAAGACTGGATGAGGATGAAGGATGCACAGAAGATATAGGGAAAAGAATCTTGTTGGGCCGGCGAGCAATGTCGAACCTGGCGAAAATAATGAAAGACAGAGACATCTCTAAATCTACAAAGATTAGGATTGTGAAAGCAATGGTTTTTCCTGTGATGATGTACGATTGTGAGAGTTGGACAATGCGAAAGAAAGAAAATCGTCTCCTTTGAACTCTGGTGTTGGAGAAGACTTTTGAGAGTACCATGGACTGCAAGGAAGACTAACAAATGGGTTTTAGATCAGATTCAGCCAATCTATTCGTTGGAAGCATTGATTTTAAGGCAAAAACTATCCTATTTTGGCCACATTATGAGAGCGGATAATTCCATTGAAAAGGTAATCTTTCTTGGGTAGGTAGAGGGGAAAAGAAGATGGATGGAGGATATAAAGGAAGCTACCAGGAATTCTTTGTAACAAATGATAGAATAGTTTGGAGAGCCTTAGTACATGAGGTCACCAGAAATCTTAGACGATGGAACCTAACAAAAAAAAAAGCAATTTCAATTGAAAATCAATCACACCAAAGTTTTCCCATCCACCAACATTTGACAGGTTTATTAGTCCATCAATTATTTTCTTGCAGATTGTTGTTAATCCCACTGTCTATACGATCTTCAAAAGATGATCTCCTGATGGGATTTGAATGAATTTATCTGAGACTTTCTACATAGTGATCATGTCCACCCTGAAATCCTTGATAGTTTTCAAATCATTAGAAATAATGGTTAAAAATAAACAAGATTCATTGTTTATTTTGATCATGAAAAGAAATTATACATGTTAACTGTGTATTTCAAACAATTAGTTTTACACAATCATTAAAAAGGTTATTACTAATGACAACTTTTAAGTTTTCATTTCACTTCTTGGGTATAAGAAAATTGTAGTCTGACTTCTGAAATTGGATTAGACTAGATGTGATTAGGGTTGCTAGTATATCTCTTTTTAAAGATAAAAAAATGTGAACAAAAACAAGTTATCTCTCCCTTTTTGTATCAGAATCTTTTATAAAAAATTATGAAAAAGAAATGAATTGCCTCAACACAGTTGAATCAATATTAACTGCAACAATTATAAAAATATATCTCTAAACAACTCCAAATTTTAGATTTGTGAAACAATTATAAAGCGTTAGCTATTCACTTCAAAGCTGCTGAAGGTGGAAGCAGGGACTCAACTGAAAGATGTATGTATGAGGGATTGCTTAGGTACATTACGATACCACCAATGAAAAACATTGCAACTCAAATATAATATTTGAATTACAATGTTTTTTGGACCTTGAATATCCAATGGCTACAACACACATTGAAGTAGTTGCATACTGTTAACATACTTAAGGAGTCTTGTTTTGATATTTTAAATCCTTATTTTTGGTTAGATATTTAACTTATTTTGATGATCTTGAAAATTTCTGAAACTGAGTTACAATGTTTTTCATTGGGGGGTATCGATTTCATTTTGAATCTGGCCTTAATGTGTGGGTACCTGTCAAGAACTGTTAGAACCTAGTCTTGAGCTACAGTCTCATGACATTACACTGTATTCTGCCCACCAGAAAAATGAAAGTCAAATCATGGTGTTAGAGAGAAAACTAAAGAATGGACATTACAGCGAAGCTCTCTAAGCAGAACAGATAAAAGTTAAAGTAGCAATGTTAGATAGAGGTCAAAAAGTAAATGTAATGACACAAATAAATTTTACAGTTATCTAAAACAATGAATACAGAGGACATTTGCATTCTAGAATGTGCCAAAGTGTTGGACTGTTAAACTTGGTCAAATAGTCGAATCACAAAAGGTGAGACAGAAATAAAATTATGTTATTTTATTTTTGATAAGACAAATTGTTTGAGGTTTCTGGGATTACCATAAGGAGAAGAAAATTTAAACGTCCCTTCTTCCTCTTGTGAACACAATGAAGTGTGTTCCTACAGCCGTGAGAGTGAGTGTGAATTTTTTCAAATTAATCTTTTGAAAAACCAACAGCTTCATTACACCTTTCTACAGTCACCAATCTGATGTTTATAAAGTTGGTTGGTCCTCCATTGCAGCTATTTAAACCTATGGTTATAAATCATGGTTTTTAAACAGAAGACGTCTTGCAACCGATCAGAAGAGTAAGGAGAGAGTTCATGATGACTACAGCACTGACAAACTGATGCCAATTTGCAAGTTGCTGTGATGTAAGGTAACTTTTATTATATAGACCTATTTACATTACAATTACTACATCACTTCTCTCTCTCTTAGGCGGGAAACTTGAGATTTATAGTAATGATTGAGTCTCAGGAGACTAAGTGTCCCTCAACATTTTCTTTTTAGAAGAAAAGAGCACTGACTGTAACAATTATAAATATATATCCAAACAATTTTATGATGACATTAAGAGCAACATCAAATTGCCGTCAGATGTGAACAGATTCAAAACTAATAAGACATACTTGAAACTGAATACTAAAAATTAATGCGATTCTTTTGTTTAATATTAATGTCACTCTTCCATCTCATCTGAAAAATGTTTTTAAAATGTTAATTGTAATTGACAAAAAATAATCTTTATTATAAAACAAACAGCACACTTTTTGTAACATTAACAATATATATTCGTGACAGTTTCGAACATTGACCGTTGTTTATCAAACTGCTTAAAACTTTTCTGGAGAACAGTTAATGTTCGAAACTGTCACGAATATTTAATATTACAAAAAGTGTGCCATTTGTTTTACAATATAGATAATTATCACATGTTAAATGCAGATCAACAAAAAATAATTGCAGTCTTCCTTCAGATTGTTGTATAAATATTCCTATAGCAGTTAATATAGGCCTACATAAAAAAAAAAATTATATACATGGAGACAATTTTATATTTAAATTTGGTGCCTATCCTCTTTTTATAAAATTGTTTTTCGAAAAGTTCTCTATTTTTGAAGTTCTGGAACCCTAAATGTGATCTTTCTACAATCTGAACCCTAAAACCGAGAAAATGTATTTACTCAGTCTACGAAAAATTAAAAAAAGCTATTTTTTTTTTTTTTTTTGGTTTCTGAAATTCAGAAGTAAATTATTTATTCATGTATATCTAATTTTGTTCATCTTCTGCGATCCGATTTATAAAAATCCAAAGGTGTTCGATTTTAAAGCATTCGATTTAGTGAAGAACATTATATATTATGACATATCTAATTATGACTTTTCTCAAAAATACAAAATAATAATAATAACAAAAACTGAACATCTGCAAACAAATTTGGATATAATCGAATAAGCTACGTATTACCAAAAACCGCCTTTTTTTTTTTCAATAACCTACAACGTCAACAATTTATTCACTAAAATTATATTAAAATACTGATAATTCTTCCTTTAACTTAATATTTAAATGATTGTCTTACATTTCTAAACAAAAAAAATATAATTAACAGTTTTAAAAACAAAAATCACACTTTTTTCAGTGAATCCGATCTGAAATTTTAGTTGCTGTATTTCTAATCATCGTCTACAACTGAAATCATTT
>JAFIDM010006943.1:57871004-57888732 GCA_023159025.1 Thereuonema tuberculata
ACATGTTTATTTCTCTACATTTTCTGTAGTCTCCGAGAAGAAGATTCCTGCTAAAGGAATTGAAATATTGAGTATTAAATAATGTGATTAAGGAAGAAGAGGTTTTATGAATTATTACTATTTATATAAGAAGATGAATTTTGGGATGGCATTAAGACTGATATTTATTACTACACTTCAAAATAAAATACCTTTCAATAACAAATAATTGCATTTACTTATTTCCACATTATTATATTACCATTCGGTGACTGATCAAGATACCATACGAATTATTCGCACGGGTCAACTAGTAAATCATAATAATTCATTTATATTGCTATAAAAAAAATATGCAATATTGATTTTTAAAGAACATTATATTTGTAAATAGCTATAAAACTTAAAGAATGGTCTTTTTGTATTTCTAAATACTGCAGAATCACTTTTTTGGAAAACATATCATCTGCTTCAGCAGTTTTACAATTTCGTTTAAAAGGAGAGCCAATATATGAAAATTTTGATGTTTGGACTTAATTAAAACTTGCTTAATAGTTTTGTTTTGTTTTTTGAATACCACTTCTCTTTAATATGTTAAACTTTTTCCATTTTTATTTGACTTCACTTTAAAGAGATGGCTTCACTTCCTAGAGGAAACCGGGATTTTACAGCATTATTTATCCTTCAGATGGATCACAAGCCCTCTGTCAAATGGATACAGGGCTAAGTATGGAAAACAAAACCCTCCATGGTCTCAGTTTCATACCATGGTCGTGCCTCAGGAGTCTCATTTCCTGTGCTACCTTCTCTGAAATAGGATACAGGACTGATACCTCAGAGTTACAGTTTAGGTAATACAGCATTCCATGGAATTATTCATGTTAGGTTCCAGACCGCTGCCGTAATGCAAAGATCGTCAGATTGAGAAACTCTTCATTTTTAGCGACCCATTTGGCAGCTATTGTGATAGCGACCAAAATCAGTAGCTATTGCGTTTGTCCTGTCCGTCCGTGTCTGTCCACCCCTAACAACTCCCGAACGGAAGGTCGGATCGACAAACGGATTTCACCATCGTGTTCAGAGGTCCAAAGAATTTAGGAATGGGGCATTTTCAGGGTCCAACGCCCCCCCCCCCCATGTTAGAGATATTTCGCATTGTTTTCATTGGATTTCCACTATTAACTTAAATATTAGAAAAGTACTTTCTGATATGATTTGTCAGCTAGAACTTGATGTTTAAGATCTCGGATTCATATACTGACTCACTCCTTATATGTTGTCTAACACATTTATTTTGACGATCACGTTTGCGCGAGAATTACGAAATTCTCGAGATCTCGCCATTAGCCTCTTCAGTAGGTCTCAAGAAATTTAGTATTTTTAATGTCTGTCACTAGGAAAATGCTACATAATGAATTTATTTTTTGTTTATTGACTGATTTCAATTTATTAAAACTGTATTAAAATGTAGTAAAAGTCTCATGCATTTCCCCGTACTATAATTTTTTTTTTTTTTTTTTTTTTTTATTTATTATTAATATAAATGATTTTTTAATACACAAGACCAGTCCTACTAGGTGACATAAGAGCACCTGTGTTGTAGGTACTGGTAATGAGTCTATACATTGTGTAACATTTATAACAGTTTCACAACAAATCAATAATAAATCACAAAGAAGAAAAAAAAAAAAAAAACAAAAAACAAGAATACAGAAAGAACTAATACTACAAAATTTACATATATGACTTATAAAATTATACTTATTGTGATGAGATATTTAATCACGATATATTATGTTACATAGTCATCAAAAGAAAACAAGCAATATTTTTTTTTTTTGTTTATTTTTTTAGACTTAGGCTTAAATTTGAATTCATGTTAATATTTTTCCTTTTTTTTTTTTCAATTAGATATACTTGTGTTTAGAATACCTGAGTTATAGGTGCTGATGGTTAGTTATGTATACTTAATAGTTAACCTGGTTAAGTAAGATTAAGATTAAGACTTATTTTTTCCTCAATTACGTCGGATATTAACTGATCTTTTATTTGTTTAATATTTTTGAAATTTTCTAAATTATATATGTCCCAATTTAGTTGACTAAATAATTTGTAATTAATTTGGTTTTCCATCCTTTGACCAAAATTATTTTTTAATTTAGTGTTGTTGAAAATTCTTAGCCAGTTGTATCTAGTTGTTTTTCCGTCATTAAAATTGTTTTTTGCTTTAATTACTTCAAAGATATTTCTCAAAATTGTTTTATAGATAAATCTTTCTTTAAAGGTTAAGATTTTATATTTTTTCCTTACATTATTTTTTACCAATAGGCTTTTTTTGTTAAAATTAATGTAGACATTATTGAAAATTTTCAATATTAATTTATTAATATTTAGCAGTTGTTGTTTATTTAAAAAAATCCAACATTCAATGCCGTAGTTAAGCACCGAATCAATTAGAGATTTGAAAATAATTAATTTCTGTTTAAAAGGGAATAAATGTTTTATGTGAAAAAAGAGATATGTATAGGTGTGTAGTTTTTTAATAACAAAATTATAATGCACTTCCCAAGTAAATTTCTCGTCTAGATAAAGACCTAGATATTTTTGTTGAGTTACTAACTCAATTTTGTTGCAGTTGCAACTGTTGACATCTATATCGTTGAGATGCAACTTGTTGCAGTTATTATTATGAAGTAAAAGAAAACAATCAGTATTTAAGATTTTGTTTTTATTTTTGATTATCATAACTTTTGTTTTCTTACAATTAATTTTCATTTTGTTGTTTATTGCCCATTTAGTTATATTATTTAAATCATTCTGGAGGGAATTATAAGCTTGTTGTTGGTTTTTATCACAAGACATAAGAAGAACATCATCAGCATAAATATAAATGTTTGAAAATTTGATACAGTTACTAATTGAGTTGATGTATAGATTAAAAAATAAAGGTCCCAGGTTGGAACCCTGAGGAACACCGGCTTTAATATTGTATAATTTACTAAAAATGTTATCAATTTTGATTCTATACTTCCTGTTTTTTAAGTAGTTTTTTATTAAATTATATATGTTGCCTCTTAGGCCCATTGCATATAATTTTTGTAGAAGTAGATTGTGATCAATGTTATCGAAGGCTTTGCTAAAATCAATAAACATTATATAGATGATATTGCCTTTGTTCAGATTGGTGTTTACATTTTCATTTAGGTTTTTTAATAAATTAACTGTGCTATTATTAGGTTGGTAAGCGTACTGATTTTTGCTTAACATAATTCATTTAAATATTTCAATATTTTGTGAGAAGACATGGATAGAGACTATTCTCGCGTAAATTACGTGAAATCACGAAAATACGGGATCGTCAACTTCCATGAGTTTGATAATACTCACTTGTTTTTTTGTTTGTTTGTTTTTTTTTTCATTTATTTTAGATAAAAATGAATCGCATAATAAATAACAAGGACAAAACATTTAAAAAACTTGCGAATCCTATAGCTATTTTTTGGAATAAAAATTATAGATCTACAAATAAATTAGTTTCCTTAGTTTTCTACGATTAAAAATCGACAGAAGTTTAGTATATTTGTGTACTTTTCTTTACATATTTATAAACTAATTGTATATTATTTTTTAATTTATTTTAAATACTTTGTATGAATTATTTTTTACAATTTTATATATTACGTAGTAATATTTCACTTCTGATTGTAACTTATTGCATAACAAAAATAAAATACATTATGGTTTCTTGCAGATTATAAAATAATTTTTAAAATTATAAAATTGTTTCATTAATAATGCCTACAGATTGTAAATATCGAATTCAATAACTGTTATTGAGTAGAGATAAGGGAAATGAACAATTTTTAATTCTTGTACTATTATCATTGTATAGACATCGGATTACATAATATATAAATTAAATAAAACAAATAAATAAATCAATACATCTCTGCAACAGTCATTAAAACAAACAACACACCTACAACTTTACTTATGAATTAGCTTTACATAATTTCTTTAAATACGATCTGCTGTACGTGGATGATATTAAAATCATTCATTAATAGAAACATAATATCCAATAGTACGGATGACATTTTTATAACCTGTTTTAGTACTCTGTGACTAAGGGCAATCACAGCGAAATTCGTACGGTTTTGTAAATTCCCTTATTTTATAGAATTTAATTTATGATTTGTAACATAAAAAAAGAAAACTCAACTTTGACTTATTAACAAACAAACAAGCATTTCATTTCTGATATCGATATATTTTATATACATATAAAAAATGCACAATGCATCCATATTCAGTAAAAAATATAAAATATACAACTTTTAAAGGTGTAAAGTTACTTTATTCAGTAAGAAGCATGGCTAAGATTAAATAATTCAATAATCATTCTTATAGATTATAATCTTTAAGCCGATTCGCTTAAAATCGGTCGGTCGGATCCATGTGCAATGGGCTTAAGGGGAGCGTTTGAGACCAAAATTATGATATTGAAATGGAAAAAAGATAAGGTGAATGAGAGTGTTTTGAATATGTAAATTTTGGACTGAATCACCCTGTACGTAAATTGTGTTTCATTCGCCTTACCTTTTTTCATTTCAAAATCATAATTTTGGTCTCATACGCTCCCCTTAAGCCCATTGCACATGGATCCGTCTGACCGATTTTCGGATCCATGTGCAACGGACTTTAGACTGATTTAACTTCTATTGAAAGATAAATATAAAACAATTCTTGGTTGTTGAACAGCTACCATTGTACTGTATACAAAGATTGGGCTTTTCTAAATGTAAATAAATGGATACTTTTTTTCTAACAACAAAGAACATAAGCACCGTTTGATTTAGCAAAGAATTAATACAGTAATTAAAATGAAAAAGAGATTTAACGTGTCTCAAAATTTAAACATTTCTTTATATTTCTCTTAAACGTTGTGCCTTCGTTTGCTGCCCATTTCTTTAACACAGTAATTATTTATTTATTTTGAAACTTTTCAAGTATAAGGCCAGTATTTTCTTCATTAATTTTACATATTTTAAATATACAATCAAGCATTTATCAAATGCTAAATCTAAGAAATATATATGAAATGATGTTCATGAAAAGAAACGTGACTTAATGATTTCCCCAAAATTATTTACTTAATTTTGCCCTCCTGGCTTAACTTCCTGTGGGCAGTCAAGGGCTTCGCCACAGATCTTCATGTTGCGACGCTCATTACCAACTTTCAATACACAAGTTGCCTTGTCGGGGCAGTCGTTATATTTTTCTCTTTGTGTACGTAAACACTTTGAACCTGAATCCGTTTTGTAACCGTCCAGTGTTACAGGAAATCGCACCCAATTTAGAACCTCCCTCTGAGTAACAAAGAAGACATCATCTTTCTTTAACAACTCTTCAATGAATTTCTTGAAGCCGTAATAACGAATTTGACCCGTTTGATCAGCTTGAAACCAAGCGACATCGTTATGTATTCCAAAAGGCGCCCGATTTCCTTTACCATCATAATTTCGTAGAAAGTTTTTCATTAACAGATCATACACTTTGGTTTCTTTTACTAAACAAGCATCAAGCATTGAACAAGGCTCATCCCAACGATTTCCATCAGATGTGTAAAACAAGTCCAGCATCGGGATGACCCACGTATCTGGATAGCTAGCATCAGGACATGGTGGTATCTGACATTCCATGGCGGATCTGTACTCTAAAGTAAAAGGCCAAAGATCAAGTTGACTTCTGGTTGACATGGAAGAATCCCAGCTCAACTGCACATCATCGTCTGCCATGGCGTCGAATTGGTTGTTCCCTCCTGGCTGCAGCAAAGGAGCTCTTACGCCTTGGATGTCATCTCGGGGAATTTTCGCATATTTCACAAGAAGGTCTTTCATTCCTCCTATTTCATCTTTCCAACCTTCCATTGGTAATGTTTTCCAATACTTGACATCTGCTTTGTGACTGAAAAGATAAAAATAAAAAAAAATAATTATCGAAGCTTAATATAGTCAAACAGCAGAATTTGTTATCTATATTAATTCCTAAATAATTATAAGTTGAGACAATTTCTATTCTTTTGCAGTTACAATCTTTCGTTAAGATATTGTTATTCTGTTCTATATTTGGACATTCTATTTTATGTAGATTAATAATTACATTGTTATTTATTTTCTTATTTTTGTTTTTGATTATCATTATTTTTGTTTTTTCTCCATTTACTTTCATTTTATTTTTAAATGACCATTTATTTATATTATTTAGATCTTTTTGTATATTATCTTGGGCTTGAAGTTGGTTTTTGTCTGTTGTTATTAATATTACGTCATCAGCGTATAGAAAACCTCTAAATTTTTTATATTTTTGCTTATTGAGTTTATATAAATATTAAATAAGAGAGGACCTAAGTTTGAGCCTTGTGGAATTCCTCTTTTGGAGTTATATAGTTTACTTACATTATTTTCAATTTTAATTCTAAATTTTCTATCTCTCAAATAATTTTCTATCATTTTATATATGTTCCCTCTTATTCCCATTTATTTAATTTTTTGTAATAAAATTTTATGATCGATAGAATCAAATGCTCTACTAAAGTTATATTTTCATTAATATGATTCAATAAATTTATTGTTCCTTTATTTCTTTGATATGCATATTGATTTCGATTTATTAGCTTCTTTTTACTTACGTAGTCATAAATACTTTTTGCTAAATAACTTCCTAATATTTTAGAAATATTTGAAATTAGCGAAATAGGTCTATAGTTATTTAGATTATTGGAACTTCCTTCCTTATATATTGGTATTGTATATGTTATTTTCCATGCATTTGGGTATATACCTGATTTATAAATTTTTTGGAAAAGTATTTCGAGGAAGATAGATATTGTTTCTTTTATACTGTTTATATCAATTAATTTTATTCCATCTGGACCATATGAATGATTTTTTTTTGATTGTTTATTATTTCAATTATATCTTTTCTATTTGGCAACATTAAAACCATTGAGTTTTTTTCAGATTCCTGTTCTTCATTTTTCATTTTTCTGATCTTCTCTAATTCTTCATTACTTTCATAAACATTTTGAGTAAAAATTTTACTCAATTTACAAAATAATTTTTTAATATCATAATTTTCTAACAATACTTTTAATTCATTTGTTTCATTATTTTTTTTCTGTTTTCTTATTATATCATTATTTATAATTTTCCACACATTTATATTGGCGTTAGGATCATCTTTAATCAATTTTCTAAAGTATTTATTTTTTTGTTTTTTAATTTGATTTTTTAACCAATTTCTTTTTTTCTTATATTCTATTTCCAATTTTGGGTTGTTTTTATTTTTTATGTATCTGGGGGCACGGCAGTACCCTTCGAGCCGAAGGCAGGAAGGGCACTACGTACCTTTTCTGGAAGTGTTTCGTCGTATTTTCGAACCCTCATAGCTTCGGCCTGGATAATACTAGAGAGCTTTTCAGGATAAGATGCAGTTAGCAGACTAATGAAATACGCTAAGTTTCATTTATTTAGCTTTTATACTTTGGATTTTATTAATACCTAAAATACGTCGATTCCGTCACTGACTGATTGACTGACTGACTGACTCATAATCATCAAAACCTCTAGGGTACTTCCTGAAGTCCTAGAAAGCTGAAATTTGGTATGCAGGCTAGGATTAGCACACAAACAACAAAAAAATTAAGAAATCCGTAACTTTCACCCTCCAACCCCTCATAAAGGGGGGGGGGGTCTGGTTATGTATTATCGAACCCTCATAGCTTCGGCCTGGATAATACTAGAGAGCTCAAATTTTCAGGATAAGATGCAGTTATCGTACTAATGAAATACGCTAAGTTTCATTTATCTAGTTTTTATACTTTGGATTTTATTAAGATCTGAAATATGTCGTACCCTCAATGCTTCGGCCTAAATAATATTGTGTAGTAATGTGATTTCTTACAAAAGTGCAAACAGTTTCTATATACAAGTTGACCAATAGAAAAACAGAAAAGTATGGTATTGAAAAAAAATCCATTTTCTAAATAATCTTAAAACTAAATTTAGTTGTAATAGATAATCCCACCCAAAAAATTTCATGTAAAATAAGTTGCCAAGACTCACATGCTCATAACGCTTTCACTGTTAAAAAGTTATTAGATCTCATCTTACAAAAAGAAATGAAATCCCACCCAAAACATTTCATGTAAAATAAGTTGCCAAGACTCACATGCTCATAATGCTTTCACTGTTAAAAAGATATGAGATCTCATGTAGAGCCAAGCCCCTAACTCTACAAGACCTAACTCTACAAGCTCTAACTCTAAAAACCCTATATCTTGGTCAAAAAGTATGGCTTGGCCGTTTCATGGAACTATTTCATCCGACCCAAGACATTTAATGTAAAATACGTTGCCAAGATGCTCATAATGCTTTCACTGTTAAAAAGTTATCAGATCTCATGTAGAGCCAAGCCCCTCACTCTACATGCCTAACTCTAAAAACCCTACTATCTTGGTCAAAAAATATGCCTTGGCATACTCCATATCCTTACATAACTCCAAGGGATTGTCTGTGCGACAGCCACGAAACGGCCAAGCCATACTTTTTGACCAAGATATAGGGTTTTTAGAGTTAGGCCTTGTAGAGTTAGGGGCTTGGCTCTACATGAGATCTCATATCTTTTTAGCAGTGAAAGCATTATGATCATGTGAGTCTTGGCAACTTATTTTACATGAAATGTTTTGGGTGGGATCTCTTATATAAGTTATTTTTTTCTTGAATCTGCTTCATCAACTGTGGGTTCATCCAATTTTTTTTGTATTCTGTATTATCTGTCTCATATATATCCTTTCTACTTTTTTCTTTTATTATATCTCTTTTTATTTTATATTTTGATTTTTTTATTATTTTATTTAACTTATTTATTATTTTATTTCGATCTTCTTCATTTTTCTTTATTATTTCTTCTATTAAAGTTTTCAGTACTTTGTTTAGTTTCTCTATATCTATTTTTACATCATTTTTCTCTTTATTTTTTTTCCGTTTGTTTTATTTGTAATTCTTTCTTTTCTATTTCAAAAAAATCAGAAGATGAATCATCACAAACACCATCTAATCAGCCAAAACCTTGTGAGACCTTACATTGTTATTACCTTGTGAGACCGTATTCCTAAACTTAACAAAAAAATTTGAACTTTTCATGGGTTTTTAAATACAAAAGAATTTATTGAAAATTGCAATGTAGCTCATATTCGGATGAATATGAAAAAATTGAAATCCTCTTTTGGAGTGTTTCAGGTTTCATTTTTTTTTTTTCACTTTAGTGTTTTCTGAGGGCTTTCCCTGTAGGTGTTTTTTTTTTCTTTATTTGTGAAGTTCTGATGGGGCTGTTATATTTTGTATCATAGGGGGTAAGTGGTTGTATTGTATATTTTTTTTTGTTATTGCCATTTGGAGAACTACTGGCGATTGTAGTTATATCAGTTTGTATTAATTTTCTCTGTTGTATTATTTTTTTTTACTAAAAGAGGAAAAAACCCCAAAAATATTATATTTCTTTTTATTTAGTTAAGGAAAAACCTTAACCCCCTATTGAACTATTTTATATTGGTAGCTACAGGCTTCTTGTCATATGATTGGGTGAAAAATAAATCTATTAATCTTTAATTTTATAAATTACAGTAAGTTTGTTATAGAAGAGAAAAAAAAAATATAAAATAAATAACACATGCACTAAAGTTTTAGGTACTAGACAATTAAATTTATCCTTTCAATCATTTTTTTTTTTACCTGTTAGATTAGTTGAGTTAGGAAATGGGATAGGTGAACACGCATCTTGCATGGAGCGCGAGAAAGAAAAAGAGAGCTCCTGAACTGAACGGAAAATGAAGAAGGTGACGTTTAGTTTTTCATGTGTTTTTCCTTAGCCTAGTGAAAGTGTGGAAGTTTTAAAAATAAACAAAAGCAGAACTATTTAGTATCAAACATAAGGGCTGCGCCGTGTTTTCTTTTATACTCACTCAGAAGCTAGGAAAATGTCAGGACGTTGACATAATATTTTTTCCATTATGCACGCAATGTGCCCGTCGTAAATAGTAAGAAAGTTTGTGAAGTGATTTGTGGAGTAAAGCTGTTGAATATAGACTTACACTATCCATGAATTATGATGGGAGAATCATTCAAGACTGTAGAAAGGAAAAAAATAAAAGTCGCCGAAAAGAAAGGAAAATAGGAACTTCCTAGGGATCTAAAGATTAGTGACTCTATTATCGAGTTATATTCAGAGACAGCGCTAATGAATATTAATTCTAGTTAGAGCAATGGAAGGAATTAGAATTCCTGGTGATGGCGTCGTGAAACGGCTAGTCATGCTCCTCGCTTTAACCCCAAGAGGAAAGAATACAGTGTTTTCCTTTGACATTCAACATCAACATTTCCCGGTATCAGTTTAGCAGCAAGTCTTTCTTTCAATGTGACTTCAGAGTGGTGCGATAGAAGTCTATGTTACTTCAGTGTTCCTTCAACAAGTACTCTATGCCATTATCCCAGTTCCGAGTACGTTCCGGAACATTATAGTGTTTATAATTTCAAATGTGCAACCTCTTATTATCGGAAGACTCAGAAGAAGCCATTATTTATTCACCTTTAAGTTATTAGTTAAGTGAAAGGAGTAGGAGTCCGATAATTAATGGAAATTTAACAGTGTGTGGGAAAAAAAAAACCCTTCAGTTAGAAGAATAGCATAGTGTGAACGAAAGTCAATGTAGGAGTTTATTCTAGACTGTGTTTCTTCCATGTAATATGTGTTACCTGAAAGATGCCAGTGATTCAGTGTCTCTAGTGCGTTGTGTTTACTGGTGAAGATATTTGTTCTCCTTAGTAATTGGAGAAGATAAGTCTATTCTGAGTAAGAATTTATCGGCGTAGAACAGTGTATATTGTTATATAACAATTATTATTGTGAGTGTTAACTTCAAGAAGTGTTTTATTTTTCATACTTACAAACCAGCTTAATTAATTTTTCTCAATAATATAAAGAGTATATTACCCTTTAAGGAAAACATCCTTGTTGATAGTTTCAACAATCTGCTAGCCAACTTTAATATGTTTAAGGTTTAAAAGATTAATACTAGTAATTTAGGTTTAGTGTAAATAAATAATTATAGTTTATAAGTAACAAAGAGGTCTTCACGAAGATAAATTTTCTTTTATATCATTGTAGAAGTTTATATTGTTATTATTCTTTCCAACTATTTGTAAAGGATATAGGGTATAACAAGAAACCCGTAGATAAGGAAGTTCTTGTTTAAGTTTGCAATAATTTTTTTTTGTTTTCTCTAGTTAATTGGAGGTGGTGTATTTTATTTGGGCCCAGCAAATTTTCACTTTATTTTAGGATTGCTTCAGTTGCGTTTACAACTGCTCGTAGTGGGCTACCCTACCTCTTATTTATCCCAAAGGAATAGGTACGCTACAAAGTGAGTGGCAACACCATTAAATTTTAATTAATCCATTAGAGTTTAGTTTTCAGCCCTTTTCAATAAAGCCTAAACGTGACTGTTTCCAATTTACTGACAAGTTAGCTAATTTAGGTAACAATCCCTTTAATTTTTAAGAAATGAATTTATTACTTACGTTATGGAATGAGAGGCAATCTCGTGTCCTTTTTTCCACATGTCATAAGTGAGAGTGTAGTCATTGTAGTCGTGGGTTACAAAGAAAGTAAGACCAATTGGACACCCGTTAGGATTCTTGTATTTTGACAGCTCATCATAGAATCTTCTATTTGATACAGTGATGGCCTCATTAAATGTGAGCACCACGAACTGAGGAGTGTCAGTTGCATTTATATTGCCTGGTATATCATTGATGGAACATCTACAATAGGGTAGACTGCATTGTTCTTTTAAGCAGCGTTCTGCAGGGTCGGACTTGACTGAAATAATGGTAACTGTCACCAAAAGTAGATGCAGCTTCATGTTGGTTCTTCTGTTGGACGATCTGCTCCTCGAACTCAGTGCGGTTCTTTATATTTGTCAGTATTGCGTCGTAGATATTTTAAAACATTATTGATAACTTACTGACAATAATTAACAATAACAACTTCAGAGAAATCTGATATGAAAGATTCTTTCTAAGATTTTCAACTTATCTTGAATTGATATCAGCAAAAAAAAAACAAAAAACAGCATAACATTAATTAATAATTACTGTTATTAGTTAATGAAAGTTGAATGGTAACTGTATGTAAGAGCCATTTACGGGGCGTCCATTAATTAGGTGAGCTCAAAATGGGGGGAGGGGTCCGGCAAAATCTCACCAAATCTCATTTAAAGGGAGAGGGGAGGGGTCAATGAAAATCTCACGTCAACGGTTGAATTCAGAGAATATACATATTATAACAGATTATAACATTTTGTAATATTGTCTACGCCCGGGATTCCCCGATTTCAAACAAGCCCCGCGCAAGTGTCAGATTTCATTGGGCAAAAGCTCACTGAGGAGCTGCTGTGTGCCGTGGACGATAGGCTGGAGTAGCTGCACGAGGGGGATGTAGATACGTTTAATGACTGTCTTCCTATACTATCAAAAGACATGGACGTCATGTGTCCAATCATTATAAGCGCATGAATGCCCATGGAGTGAGTGAAGAATTAGGGAAGGTGGTGTCGCAGCCTATTTTTTTACTTTTACTAAATTTAATTAAATTCGTTGTAGTGCACCTTAAAAAGTAGTATCATTTTTCTCCTCTTCTTTCACAGAAAAAATGTATTTCATAGAAGACATCAGTAATGCTTTAGGTATTTAGTGGTTTGAAGGAAAATACATGAACATATCAAATAAATTTAATTACTTAAAAATTACACGGGAAATCTCACGTGAGAGGGAGGGGGGTCCCACCACATCTTACCAAATCTCACCTAAATCTCTTAAATTTAATTTTTCTTTTTCGGATATTGAGGAAAATTGTATAAAATTTTCTATAAAGAAGTTGAGCGCCGACAGTAAATTTAAACTGATTCATTTGGCCTAATTTTGAACAGGTGCTTACTTTTGTTGAAGTAAGTACTTACATGAAGCACAGGAGAAAACCTTCTAATGAATTGTGAATTGTAATAAATAAATTCTAAAAACGTAATGTTTGTCTGCAGTTTTTAATGTTTCTCTTGGAGAAAAACAAATAGGCCAGTCAATAAAAGCATCGAACATCGCAAACGCGCATATATCTACGATTTTTTTATATGTTGTTAGGACCCCTGAGAGTAGGTTATACCCAAGTTTGCAACCCTGAAAACCCTGTGCTACTCCTGTGGTGTTTGAAAAACTGCGAAATTCGGCCACCTGTGTCAGTTTTGTCGAAAAAACCACGTGAAGGAAGCGTTTATTGGGTATCTTTATTCTATACTTTTCTAAAGCAAAAGAAATTTGCTACAATTTGAGCCCAACTCGAGCTCTCTAGCTGTATTGGATGCGGAGATATAGCCTGTCAAAGATGGGCAAGTTTTTCCAAAAAGTGGAGAGTTATCGGTAGGGTAATGTTCCAAGACACATACCGGCTAAACTAATGGTTCTAGAGAAAGATCATGAGAGAGGAAGTTGTAGAGAATTGAATTAGCTGCAATTTGAGTCCAAAATGGTGCCTCTAGGCCTCATTGTTTCCTCAAAAACGAAAAAATAGTAAAACATCGGAATTTGGAAAAATTGTACTGAATCATGTTGGTATGTATTTCTTTAAAAACACTTGCAAGAATGTGCAATTAACATTGTAGATGTAACATATGGCTTCAAATAAACATAAAAATAAATGTAAACAAGAAAATTCTATGTACACAGTCAAGCATAAACATCGCAGTAGTTTAGAACTTCGCCCTTTTGGAAGGGCCTGGTCTCATCCAGTCTGGATCAGTGGGGGAGGGAGTGGGAGGATGGACGACGTTTTCTTGAGGTGGAGGCAGGTCGTCATATGATGTTGGTTCGTCCACATCCTCATCCTCCTCGTCCAGACTGCGCTCTTGGCAAAAGGACATAGGATAGAGCACTTGAGCCCTGCCTTTCTGCAAGTGCACAACCCTAAGCACCCTTTCTTGCATTTGCAAGCCACCATTCTAAGCAGGGTCTGAGGAGTGGGCTTTGCGCACGTTGTGATGGGCATCAGACCTTGTTCGCTGGTGGCCCATCCCCAATCACAAGGGTTTTTGTCGACCCCCAACCATTTTTGCACCTGGTGATGGGTCCTCCATGAATGATATTTTGCAGCCTCTGTGGTGGGGAGAGGCGGGTAAGGTTGACTTTGGCCGTTGCTGTTGATTTTACAAATGCTGAGTATCGCAGGGTGTTCAGTGTTCCCGCATCTCCGCCGTACAGGTTCATCAAGATCTTCTCGCCAGCATTTACTACTTCGTCCCGGTCGGAGTTTCGATCAAGAAAAATCCAGTGGGGTTTTTTTTTTGAGGACCACTTCATCTTGCCTTGCCAGAAAAGGGAAGAGGTTGTGTCACACCGACTGATGGCATGCAGGAACAAATCATCCCTCGTGAAACCTTCATTTCTTCACATGTGAAGGAATTTGCTGTATAGTGAGCGCACTCTTGACTCACCTCTGCCGCTTTTCTGGAAGTACACGTTCGTCTGTCCAGAGCTTAAGCCGTTGAGGAGGACCAGTAGGTCGACGTCCTCCACGATGATGAAAACTTGGTCGAACGATGAGCTCTTGGAGAGTGCAGTCATCACTATATCAGTATCGGCGTCTTCTTGAGATTGATGTACCTCGATACCCTGCCTCTCAAATTCAGTACGCATCACGGTGATCAAGCGGCGTTTGTTAGATTCATTGGAGAGCAGTTCTGCCTGGGGAACTTTGATGGGTGTTGATTCATCAAACAACATGTCACTGCAGGAGAGAGAAGCAGAGCGTCGCAGGCATTCAGCTGATTTAGTGCTCCTCATAGATGCATCGTTTGGTTATCCATCAAACACCACAGCTTCGTTTGTACCAAAGTGGTTAAAACGTAGCTAACGTATCCCGCCACAATGGCTCTGACTGAATCATTGCGATGCCAACTCACCTTGTTAACAATGTTGGGCCAGATTACAATGTTAACTTCACATTCTTGCACGTGTTTTTAAAGAAATACATACCAACATGATTCAGTACAGTTTTCCTCATTTTTTCAAATTCCGATGTTTTACCTTTTTTTCGTTTATGAGGAAACTATGAGGCCTAAAGGCACCATTTCGAATTGTAGCTAATTCAATTCTCTACAACTTATTCTCATGATTTTTCTCTAGATCCTTTAGTTTAGACGGTACGTGTCTTGGAACATGACCCTACCGATAACTTTCCAGTTTTTGGAAAAAGTTGCCCATCTTTGACTAGCTATATCTCCGCAACAAATGGACCTAGAGAGCTCGTGTTGGGCTGAAATTCGAGCAAATTTAGTTTGCTTTACTAAAGTATAGAGTGACGGTACCCGAGAAACTCTTCCTTACGGTGTTTTTTTCGACAAAACTGACACAAGTGCCCGAATTCCGCAGTTTTTCGAACACCACAGGAGTAGCACAGGGTTTTCAGGGTTGCAAACTTGGATATAAACTACTGTAACAACATATAAAAAGTCGTAGATACATGCGCGTTTGCGATATTTGCCTTTTTTTGTGTCGATATTGATTGGCCTAAAAGTCGATTGTTATCATTTAATGAAGGATAGGCTGTTATAAGTTTTTAGCGACCCATTTGAAAGCTATTGCGTTTGTCCTGTTCGTCCGTCCGTCCGTGTCTGTCCATCACTAATATCTCCCGAACGGATCGACAAAGGGACTTCGCCATCGTGTTCAGAGGCCCAAAAACTATAGGAATGGGGTATTTTTATGCCCCCCCCCCCATGTTCGAGATATTTGACATTGTTTTCATTGGATTTCCGCTTTTTGCTTAAATGTCAGAAATGTAACCGTCTCATTTCAGTTGTCAGCTATAGCGTGATCGGTAAGTTTTTAAACATGAAAATGAGCTTCATCACTCCACAAGATGTTCCAGGGCCAATCCTCGTCCACCTGCAAACATGCCAGGAATGTCAAAGTAAACGTTTCTCGGATGTTGTCATCGGCAGGTTGCAAATTCTTAGAGGTGGCTGAGCTTATAGGGATAGTTATGCAAAGCATTGCACAAACATCTCCATACTGTTGTGTACGGTACATCTCACCTTGCTATGGCATGAGCACTACACGTATCTGCAACATTCTTACGAGATTGCTCAACGATCCCATTGCCTTCAACCATTTATCCTAGGTTTAAGTCCTTTTCCTGCTCGGATTTGAAGCTACCGATCTCCTCAAATCAATGAACCATGAGTCGCAAAGCAATGTCAGTGGATCTTACTGGAATGATTTGCGGCATCACACGAAGCGCTGTAGAACCGTTTTCATTCTGGTAGAGTAGCTTTAAAAGTAAGCCGCGTTTCGCCAACATGAGAACCATCGCGGATGTCGAAGATGTCTCCGACTAATTCATTTTATACCTAATTCGATGCCTTACGTTATGCGCGTTGGGCAAATTTCAACTATTGGTGCCGCATCAGAGCCATATTTCCCCCTGTCCGTCATTGTTTGAAGTATTTTTTTTTTAATTGCAAAAATCTTTTCCCCATGATCTAGAATGTATAAAGTTCATCTCTGCTCTTGTTTCACTCACTGCTTCTCTGTCCAGAGTGTTCTGCTTAGGAATACTTTAATTTTAAGTTAAGGAGATAAGTGTTCTTGCAATGATTAAATAGGAATTAGATTAGTTCTTTATTTTTAAAAAAGAAAAGAAATTTAACGTGCTGTGAGGATTAGTAAATAAAGCATAGGAAAAGCAGCACTTGAATAAAAGGTGAAATTGCCTTTCTGATTACATTATTGGAAGGAATTGGGAACGGCCGTTTCGTCCTTCTACGGATTCACCAGCCCACTTCCCGCCTTCCCTTAACAGAATCAGAAAGGCAAGATCTTGTTAGTAAAAGTCACCGCCAATTCCTTCCCATAATCTAATCAGAAAGGCAATTTCACCTTTTATTCAAGTGCTGCATTTCCCGTGCTTTATTCTTTATTTCTAATTTGTTCTGATTTATAAATAATATCTGAATTTCTTCCGAACCTACAGCCATGTTATTAATTTTTCTAATCCTTTCATTTTATGTCAACCCAACCACTTCCTGCGGAAATGCTAGGAATCCGTTTTTCATTCTCAATAACCCTGATTCCTACAACATTCCATCCAATCGTGCACAGCACGACTTCACTGCAACACCTCCAAATAATACCGTCATCCACCATTTCTGTTTTTTGTAGTGTGTTTTTTTTCAGGGTTCCTATTCGTCTGATGTTCTACCTCATCTGATTGGCTTGCTATCATTCCACTGCATTCCGACGTCGGTCCTGCTTACGTTACTAGCTGACGTCACACTATCACCATCCGAGGCCGACGAGAAACGACAGGCCGAGTTGCTGACGTCATTTTTTTGAGTCACGTGACCCCATTGAGTCCGAGCGAATTTCATTGCCTTGAAGCTTCAGACTCGTCACAGATAACACACTGTCTTTTTGATTAAGCTAATTAAAAATATGAAACTTAGACTAAAATAGTTTTCAATTGATTTTCATAAATTTTACTTATCTATTAAGTATTTACAGTTAATACTTATTATTATTTTAATTTAATAAAACTTGAAAAGGCCAAACGATTCGTTTTATTTTAGTAATTACTTAGT
>JAFIDM010006943.1:57901980-57933053 GCA_023159025.1 Thereuonema tuberculata
ACATCAGTCAGTTTATTTGTAATTCGAAACTGACAATTAGAACGATAATTGCTGAAACGTTGCAATATTTTAAATATTCTTACTTAACCAAATCCTATGTGATATTGAAAAATATGTGGGTGTACACGCCAGATGTTGGAGTAAAGAAAACAGAGTCAAGAAAGAGAGAAGCACTCTTTTTTTGAGGTGGAATACCGAAAAAATCATTATTTGCAACTCAAAAACCATCAATAAATGTAACTCAAACGTCACTGAAAAGTAACAATTATAATTAAAATGAGAGTCAAAAAAGAATGAAGCGACACTTCTATTAGATAGAATACTGAAAAATTACTATCTGTAACTCAGAAACCATCAATATTTGGAACACAAAAGCCACTGAAAAGTGCCACTTAGAATAAAAAAAGAGACTCAAAAAAGAAAGAAGCAGTATTTCTATTAGGTAGAATACTGAACACTAACTCAGAAACCACTGAAAAGTATCATTTGGAATAAAAAAAAAAAAAAGAGTCAAGAAATAAGAAGCAGTATTTCATTAGGTAGAATACTGAAAAATCACTATTTGTAACTCAAAAACCATCACTATTTCTAACTCGAAAACCACTGAAAAGTATCAATAGGAATAAAAAAAAAAGATAGTCAAGAAAGAAAGATGCACTATTTCTATTAGGTGTCGCTCAGAAGTTAGACATCTTAGCCATTAGACCACTAGGCCTACATTCTAATCTCTGTAAAAAATAAAAATATATCATAGATATATGATTTACAAGGTGGTTCTAAAAGCAGTCGTAGATTGAGAGAATATAGACCTCAAAAATTAAATTAAAAAAAAGCTTTTAAAAAATTTTAGTTTTAGTTTCCTTGATGTAATTTGTGTGTGTTTGTGTGTGTGTGTTTTTTTTAATAAATAAAAAATTGTTTTCCGTTACATAAGGGAGGCTTCCGGAGCGAAGCGACGGGTAGCCGACTAGTATTTCTAGAAAGATAAAGTCTTTCTATTGAACTTCGAGGATGATGAATTCTATGTCAAGTAAGTGTTGTACGGATCTTTCGGTCAAATGCATCTAATTCCGTGTTGGACCATTTGACTGTATCAAATGTGTAACCTGCTACAGATAGAGCCTAACTTTTAATGGCTACAATCTTACTTCATTCTGAAATACAGGATTTGCAAACTTTATTTGTTCTAAAAAGCACTTTTTCTTTAACATGATCTTTAGTGTCAGTGCTTGCGATTCCAAGGAGTTGTTGAAGACCAAGATATTTATAAGTTTCTGCATTTGCTATTTCCTGGATGATTGTACCTTTCATAAGTTGTAGGCCCTCTTGTGGATCTTGGATAACTCCTCGTCTTGCATGTAAAGCAGCACATTTTTCAAGACTAAATTCCATTTGAATTGCATCGCTGAAGCTTTTAACAAGTTCAAACATACTTTTTAATTGATCTGGTCCTGATGAATAGTTTCAGATCATCCATACAGAGTTGATAGGTGATACGAGTTTCAGGGTTTCTTTACACAAGATATCCATATCCTGATGTATTAAGCATTCTGCTCAGTGGATTTAAAGACAAACAGAACCATAGTGGACTAAGGCTATCTCCCTGAAAGATACCTCTAGATATACGAATTTCGTGTGTTTGATAGCTGGCACTTCCACTGTTTACATGTAAGGATGTTCTCCAGGTCTTCATACATGAAGCAAGTAAATCTATAAACGATCCATTGATTTATTATTATTATTATTATTATGTTTGTATATTTCAAACATAGGGTTTCCACAGCAAAAACAATACGGCAGGTCAAGGACCAAAGAACATACTGCCAAGTATAAAGACATGTGCAAGAATGATTAGGGATGTGTGGTTGTGTCCATAAATTTCCTAACTATGCGTGTTGTGTTGAGTACCACAGCCTTCTGCAGTTGTGCATAGGTGCTTTTGGAAGTTCTAGTGTGCTGAGACTGTGGTGCAATGTGTGAGGCACCAGACCAGTGGCAGACAGAACGATGGGTACAACACTTACTCGATGCTGCCTCCACTGCTTCTGGAGCTCGTGTGCTAGATCGGTGTATTTACTGATCTTGTCTGCGTGAGTTTTCTGCATGTTCTTGCTGATAGGCACTGCAATATCAATGAGATAGGTCTGTTTGTTGACCTTTTCAACAAGTGTGATGTCAGGTTTGTTGTGATGTATGGTTTTGTCTGTGTGAATTGGGCGGTCCCAGTACAGTTTATATGTGGGTGACTCTAATACGCTTTGTGGTATGCACTTGTAGTACGGGACCGTGTTCTTAATAAGTGAGTGTTTGTGTGCTAGTTGTTGATGAACGATCGACGCTACCTGATTGTGTCGGTGGAGGTGGTCTGTTTGAGAGAGAAGGGGACAGCCTGATATTATGTGGTCGATCGGCTCATGCGTAATGTTGCATTATTATTATTATTATTATTATTATTATTGCTTGTCTCAGATTAAACCTGAAATATTCAGCTCTTAAGAGAGTGTACGAAATAACAACTGAGTTCAGTTATTTAGCTAGCTACAGCACGACAAATAGTGAGGCAAAGAAGTGACTACAATCGAGAATCTCTGTAATTGGTTTTTAAGAAGTGAAGGGTTGATGACTGGACTTGCAGTTGAAACAGACTCTTTACTCCACGCCACTAACAATACTACGGGTGTTCTGTAGCTCAGATAGGCGGGCATTACACGGGTGAAAATTGGGTGGTTCTGTGCTGGGAATTCCTTTGGCTAGCAGTTTTTAGAACGTGTTCTATTTTCTTGGCTGGTGGCGAATTGAAGAACTTTAAGTCCAATCAATTTGTATCTGTTGATACGAAATTACTCACTACAAAATTGATTTTCAGGAACAGAGGTCATCTTTTCTCTATGTTTTCGTGGATACTTTCAGAAAAAGCTACATTATTAAGCAAATTCGTAACATAATTCCGGTCTGAAAATTGAATCGGCTAGTGCTTGAAATCTCGAAAAGATATCGTCGTTTGTCGAGATTTAACAAGAAATATCGAAACTGAAAACAAAGAAATACAAAATGATGAAAAAAATGAAATCCTTTGTGTTTTAATTAATTAAAAACATTTTCTCGACTATTCGATGCATTGAATAAATGATTTTTAAATAAAATCAATATTTATTTTCGGAAATAAAACGTAGGTATGACGGTAATTGCCAAGTGGTAAGAGATCAAGTTGTAGTCGATGTCCCAAGTTAGGGTCTCGTCAACAAAGAATCCTTCACGTAATTTTCAGATGGATGGATATATTCTTGCTGGTCGTGTAGTACACTCAAAATACCTTGATGGGAAACTGATCTTCATCAAAGATCAACTTGTATGTTTGGTTCTTTACTGATGTTTTTCCTAAAATTCTTTGTAGCTACTATTGGTCCTGGATAGCCATCAGCAAACTCAGTTTCTTGATGTTAATTCTTGATGTTTCTTTTATATTATTATTATTTGTTATTATTATATATAAAAAAAATTCTATTCTTGAATTTCCCCCTCTATGACAACACGGCGCACAGTGGGGTATTTGTACCAAAAAACCGGTCAAAATTATTTTTTGCACTTAATCTACTTAAAGTGAGCTAACAAACAAATTGAACGATTTCTAAGGCTATTTTGACACTTTTAGAGAGAAAAAAATACAATTTTTAATTTTAATTAGAAGATGAGAACCATGAACTTCGTCTGAAGATACGTCTGCTTCATCTGAGGACAGAGTGTCAACTTTTTCCTCTACAGATACGTTAGGTTCAGATGGCACTAGCATTTGTATAGTTTCCTTCAGAAACGGTTTCGTATTTTTGTAGGCATAGGCCTCATGCTTGTTAAAAGTAGATCTGAACTGAGAAGCAGTCTATTTATTACGTCTAAGTTGCATGCTTCTCTGGGATATTTCCTTGCGAAACTTTGGCAGTAAACACGAAAGTGTTTGTTCCGGGCTTCAGCTGCTTCTTCTGATACCTGTCCTATTGGCAACAAAGCATTCTTTTTAACTGTGGAACCATGTATGAGAATTTTGTGCATTGTAGGTGTCATTGGATACCACGGATATAGCTGAATGTACAGTTTAGCAGTATCTATAGCATAAAATGCAAATTTTTCGGTGTCTATTTTGTGGCCACTTCCAGAATCACTTTTAAACGATAAATTCGATTGAAATCGACACCTGTTATTTGGGCTGACATTTTTGGATCGGCGAAAAACCTTCTGCTAGTGTTCCCATCATTGGAGTTGCCGAATCCAGGCTTAGGAACATCTACGTTTAGTCCCATTTGTCTTCTGAACTCTTCTTGAATACTATTTTTTTTATGTTTTACAACATTTTTCTCATTTTCTGTTCTTAATTGCCATTTTTTAACTGACAATTTATAGGACAAATGGAGCAAGCTCTCAAGCAATCGTATTCTGGCATGCAATATTGACAAGCCAAATCTCAATGTCTCTTGCTTAATTTTTTTCACCTTTGATAAGTTATTGAAATCTTTAGATGTGGCTCCGCAGATATAACACTTCATTCTTGATGTAGTATGGGTGGCAGCATTGCACACCTTGGCATCGATCATTGACAGAACCATTGTATGTTGTACGGAGAAGTTCTTGCCTGCTACTGTGACGTTGGTTGCTTTTAATGCATTTATTTTATCTTGTATATAATGCATTTCTTCATTAGGGATGTCTGCACTTTCTTTAACAAATCTTATTCTTATAGGCCGACAATATCGCGGCGAGGAGGGTGTTGGATTATGCCAAATGATACTTTTATTTTTCGTGCCACAAGTACAAACGAATTTGTAAAGGTACAAACGAACTTTGGAAAATGTTTGCATCGGAGTCGGACTCGCTTTCAAATTCTTGTTTAAGCTGAGTTTGCTGTGATCCATCACATCCCCACTTCCTAGTTAAAATCAGTGGATTACTATTTTCATCGTTAAGAGTTTGCACTACTTCTTGCAAATATGTTAATGATTTTTCTGCTGTATGGTCCAATAATAATTTCAGCACATATGGCTGTCACTCTGTATGATTCAGGAACTGGATAGCAGTCTTTTTTAGCCTGTTGTAAAATTGAGTAGCATGGGTATAATTTTTGGTCTGTGTTTCTAATAATTTCATATTGTTTTCTCGAAAGCCCAGCCAGCTTCAACGAAATTGTTAGTCCTTGTAACGGTGTCAATCGTGGTCTTTCTTGTTGTACACGCTTGGCCTTCCTATATTTCGTCGCTCTCATAGGAGATACAATAATTTCATTTAATACATCTGGATGCATCTGTTTTCCCTTCAGCTCGCAACTTCACATGAGTAACAAACGTCAATTGCTCTGTCTCAACAGTACTGTGGAGTTCTTCGGTCTTCCGTCTTTTACTTCGATCGCTTAAATCATTGAATAATTTCCTTGGCCGCCCAGATCGAGCTGTTGCTGTGGGTATTTCAAAAGCACCTTGAAGCCAATTTTCATTTGTTTTTTAAAAAGATGTCATTTTTCTTATGTGCAGCGGTCCATCTACGCTTAAACTCTGACTTTAAGTAAGACAGTTTGTGCTTAAACTGTTTTTCTTCTTCTTCTGCGTAATTCTCTCGACTTAGCAAAAAAATTTCTAAATATTCTACTTTTTTGCTCATGTCTTCATTTTTACGATGTTGCATAATATCATAAAGTTGTTTTCGGGTCATAACTTTGACCCCAGATGGACCTATTAAACATAAAAACAATCAAAATTAAAAGCGCTCGAAAAAATAGATATGGCAGTAGGTACGTATTTTTTTTTTTTTTTAACATCTGCGCTATTCCGCGCCTAATTCTTTTTGTACTATGAAGTTAAAGCTTTCCTCTTTATATTTATGTAAAAAGAAATATCGGGACTCACCCTGAAATATAACAAATACCTTCGAGTTCCACAAAAATTCGTTTGCAAATTTACAATTAGTACGTCTACATTCAAACTGTAATAATTGAATAAATATTGATGTTATGAAAGTAAAATAAGTTCATAATTATCAGTATATATCTGCTTCAGGCACTTCCATATTAAAAAACTTTACACTGTTTTTTAAAACCAAGAAAAACACTCCCAAAATTGCTATTGCACAGCAAACGCCGAAACTGACAAAGTGCACGTCATCACATGATGGACTTTGGAGTGACAGCGCATGCCCATTGTGGCGCGGAGGGGGGAAAAGTAAGTCGTCTCATTATCCCCCAACTATTAAAGTAACTCAGGCAGAAATTCTTTTTTGGCTATGGTCATTTTGGCAAAATCGACTTTTGACCGGTTTTTTGATGCAAATACCCCACTGTGCGGCGGGTCGAACACCAAGTCCATGTTGCTAAGTGTAAAAAAGTTTTAAAGGGAGGGAATTAAGGGATGTTGGGGATGTGGGGTTGTGTCATAAATTTCCTGACTCTGCGTGTTGTGTTGAGTACCCAGCACTGGAGTTGTGCATAAGTGTTGTGTGAAGTCCTAGTGTGCTGAGGCTGTGATGCAGTGTGTGAGGCATCAGTTCAGTGGCGATAGGACGATGAGTACAACACGTACTCGGTCCTGCCTCCACTGCTTCTGGAGCTCGTGTGCTAAGTTGGTGTTTTATTGATCTTGTTTGCGTGAGTTTTCTGGATGCTCTTGCTGATAGACACTGCAGTGTCAATCAGATCGGTCTGTTTGTCGGCCATATAAACAAGTGTGATGTCAGGGCTGTTTTGGTGTATGGTTTTGTCTGTGTGAATAGATGGTCCTAATACAGTTTATATGAAGGTGACGCTTTGTGGTGTATACTAGTAGTACTTAACCGGGTTCTTAATAAGTGAGTGTTTGTGTGCTAGCTGTTGGTGGACAATCGACGCTACCTGATGGTGCAGGTCTATTTGGGAGAGAAGGGGACAGCCTGTTATTATGTTGTTGATCGTCTTTTGTGTACTGTGGCACTTCCTGCATGTCGTCGTACGTGTTTACATAATGTATAATGTGTTTCTTGTAGTTGCGTTTGGGGATGACTTGGTCCTGTATCGCGACCATGAACCCTTACGTCTCCCAGAAAAGCTCACCATTCGTCAGCCGTCTGTTCGACGCTTTCATGTCGACATGAGGCTGGCTGAGATCGTTGTGATATCTGCTGTGAGTTCCTTACGAGTCCATGATTCATGCAGCTGCTGAGTGTGGATGTGGGGTGGTGAGTATTGGACAACGAATTCCAGAAGGGTAAGGTTTGTGTCAGCCTTGCCAATGGCTAAGTGGAGTGAGGAGTGTTGTGCTCTCTGGTGATAGAGTTCCCTAAATGTGTGTACTTGTTTTTCGTAGGGTGATGAGGTTGATAAGTCCTCAGCCTCCCTCCTTCCATCCTATCCATCGCGGACTTGGGGTGGTACTTATTGTGTTTCGTGATTGCAGTGCGTATTGTGTGTTGTAGTGCTTCGAGTTCTGTGTTTGTCCATGGGATTATGCCAAAGGAGTACTTTAGTTTGGGGTCGGCAAAAGTGTTGATGGCTTTAATTTTGTTTTTGGTGTTGTGTTGTGTTTTGAGGATGTTGTGAACGCGAACACTTTAGGTGTTCTTGAGTGCAGTTTTGATGTTTGCTTTGTCCGTGACGCGTGCTTGCTGGAAGCCCAGATACTTGTAGGTCTCTACAAGGTCCACGGATTGGATGGCCAACCTGCGGTCCAGTTCAGAACCCTCCAAAATCGAGGTCTTCCAGCGTGTTATATGTAGCTTTCAGTTTTTGTCGATTCCAAATTCCATTCCAATGTCTTTGTTCATCTGCTTGATTAGTAAGTTTAGAAGATTAGTAGATTAAGTTTTGCATTGGTTGTGCCGTAGAATTTAATGTAATCTGTGTAGAGTAAGGTGATTTTTTTATGGTGCCAGAGTCCTGAAGTGAGCTTGTAGCCGTGTTTTGTAGCATGTGGCTCAAAAGATTGAAGGTACGACAGAACCAAAGAGCAGTCTCCCTGGAAAATACATCTCCTTGTAGGGATGGGGAGCATAGTGATGGAGGTGCTCTAGTGTAGTGTTGTTCCAACTCTTCATCGTGGCATCCAAGAATGCCGTGATCTTCGGATGTATTTTGTAGAGGTGAAGAGTGTGTAGGAGCCAGGAATGAGGGGACCGAGTCATATGTCATCTTGTAGTCGATGTGTCATCTTCTCACACGCCTACCGCAGAATCAATAGGAAGCTGGCCCTTACAATTCTTGGAATTTCTAAAACAGCCCTTTTGCTGTTTCGAAAGAATGTTATATGTCTGGATGTGTGTGTAGATTTTGTCTGTAAGGCAGAAGGTGAGAAGTTTATAAAGTGTTATCATAATTTGTCTCCCCACACTTTATAAAGTATTGAACGGTAGTTTGCAGGGTGGTCTGTTTCTGTTTTTACTCGGTAGGTATGTGACACCTGTGTGAGATAAAGATGCAGCTGTTCTAGGTTTAGATTATGTCAGTGAGTGTAAGAGTCCATACAGGGACGTGAACCTCTTGTTCCAGAAGTTCAAAACGCCGTCTGCACCAGGAGCCTTCCAGTTGTGTGCATGTTTTAGTGCTGTCTGCATGTCTGCGACAGTAATGTCATGGAAGAACATTTAGTGTAGGTGTCCAGTGACTTGTTGTTTATCTGTGATCCAAGGTGTTTTGTCATTATGGGGGATGGAATTGGACCACAGAAACGACCAGTATTCATGTAATGCCTCGCTGATGGGAATGTTTGTGTTGGGTGTAGTAGAGGGAGATGTAAGGATCTGTAAATTTTTTTTTCTCATTTTACTGAAAGGTGTTGTTCTGTTGTTTATGTAGAGTGCACTGTTTGTTTCTTTGTAAATCTTTTTGCAAGTGCACTCAGTTTTTGTTTTAGTGTGTCGAGATGTTCTTGAAGCTGGATATGATGGTTTTAGTGTGAAAGGCGAGTGTTTTTGTGCTTGAATATCTTCCTAACGTGGGACACAAGTTCCTTTGTTTTGTTTCCTGCACAATATTGTGTGAGCCTGTGTGTGGGGTCTGTGTCTGTGTATGGTGCTAGTGCAGTGTAGAAATGATCATGTGCGCTTGAAATATTTCAGTAGTTATAAGATTGCGGCAAGATTTGAAATATTGAAATATTGCAGTAGTTATAAGATTGTTTCTGTGTTTGCCAGACAGGAAGTGTGTTGCCAGTGGAGAGTTTTATGGTGTCCTGTGGATGGATTCAGTGATTTCCTCCCTAATTTATACAAGTGTGGATTGGGAAACAAGACTGTTAACTTCTACAGAAAGTCACTGATCCGCTAACCGCTGTTTGCTAAGCCCTAACGATGGATAACGTGTGGTGAATGCATGGTATAGTGGCTGTCTGTATCCTGCGAGGTGAGTCCCTAACTGTGTGATGCTGTAAGATCCTGGTTCATCTGCAATGACCATCAGATGCGCTGGCGCGGTTTCCCAGTCTTGGTGGTAGTCTGCTCCGATACAGACGAAACACTTCCGACTGTTCGGGCTGATGGTGTTGCCCGGATATTATTATTATTATTATTGTTATTATTATTATTATCATTGCTTTGGACATTAATGAACATAATCTCCATATTCTTGAAATCAGTATTATTATTCTCAGGAAATTTTTGATTACTTCATTGAAGATTATTATTATTAATGCATAGTTGCATTGCTGTGAAACTTTAATCGTTTGTTTGTATCAATATTAGTAATGTGTGTAATAAATTTCCTTACGTTCTGAAGGTTCCTTCATGTTGTTGCAATTTACACAAGTAGTGTATATTCTTAGAAAATAAATCCCGAATTCCATAGTCATCTATGGAAGTGTTGAAGATGAAATAAAACATTAGAAACTCAGTTTTCTTGAAAGTCATTTCTTGAAAGTCACAAAATATAGAACTGCATTAAATATAAACTCTTTTTTTATCAATTTTTAACAGCAAGCAATGTAAGCCTATTACTTGTTTATAAATACGGCAACAGGAAAAAATCCCGCAAATATCATTGTTTTAAGCAATTTTTTTTAATAAATAATAAGCAAAAAAATGATAATGCAAAAATTTATTAAAACGATTTTTAATTACACTTATTATAATTAAAAAGGATGATCTTATTTTATATTCTATAAGATCTGGTTTTTCTCGATTAAAATTATGTGATTTCTTCAATGATGAAAATTCTCTTTCTACAGAAATCTGTGTTGGATACCTTTTTTTAAAAAAGAAGTATTGTAATAGAGAAACCTCGTTATTTGCACTATACTAAAATCTCGTTTATCCGAATCGCGTTTATCCGAAAATCTGGTTCATCCGAAGCGACTTTTATCATATTTTAGAAATACACAAAAAAAATTTCCGTTGCTATAATCAATATTGAATAGCGTACAAAAGTGATTTGTGTAACTATGTAGCCTATAGCTGTAACTCTTTTAATAAGGTTATTCAAGTACAAAGTGTATCAATATTGAAAAGGTTCAAAAATTGTTATATCTTGAAATAGTCCTATAACTACACTCTAACTACGGTGATAGTTGTAGCTCCCATTGTAGGTTCACTGTAATATTTCAATGTACGATACTTGTTTAATACAATAAATTTTGGATTATCCCAAACGTGCCCATCAAAGTCCGATAAACGAGTTTTTAGTGTATTTCATTGAACACTTTCAACTTCGGGTTTATTTGTTTTTTGATAGATGCAACGAAACAAAAAATAGAAAAGAATATGGATCGTATTTTAATAAGATGATTATAAAAAAAACACTAAAATTCAGAAAACGTTGGTAAGACAATCAAATGCATACTTAACTCTTGATATACCGTATGTTGAGACAAAGACTATTATGACCTGCATTGCAACCTATTAACTGTTCAAACAACAATTAAATAGTGTTTTTAAAATGTAATATTTAATTGAATGATTTATATTTTTTGCTTAACTTACCTGACAGTTTTGTCTGCAATTTCGTGCCCCTGTTGCCACAGTCTATGAACTAAAGTGTAATTCGTATATTCATGGTTCACAAAATAAGTTACACCTATTGGGCATCCAGTAGGGTTGGTTCTTCCACTGAAGACACTTTCCGAATAATCGAAGTTGGTTACAGTCACTGCTCCATCCACTGTAATGAGAATTAGTTGTGGGATTTCAATGGAACGCAGTCTTCCTGGTATCTTCTGTCCACTGCAGTGACAATCGGGCAAACGACACAGACCTTCATTGCACTCGGTCATCTTCCTTCTACCAGATCTAACTGATAGAGTTTCTGCTGCAGTCAGGTTTAATAACAGAACAGATAGAAGAAGAACCTGTAGAATCATTATTACGATTATTTTTTTTAAACGTAAGAAAAATACTATACAGGAATTATTCAAGTGAAATAAAAATCATACAAATCAATGTAAACCCGAAACAGATTTGCACAAATTGCTTGTTTTCCTAAAAATCAGTATTGGCTCACATTTTTCGCCCTTTGAACCACAGGAACAAGATATTTATAGCAAAGTTATCGTCGCCATTTCTCCAACATGGCGACACAGTCATAATATTACAATTTTTTTTTCTGTACATTGACAGGTCTAATAATTCCTCTACGAATTGCTGTTTTTTCCACATTTCATGGAACAGTTATAGAGGTGGTTTTCCATTGTCTTCCTCAAGAAACCATTATAGTATGATCCTGAACCTAAAAAGAAGAGAAGAAGCAGACAAACACAGGAAGGAAAGTAACATCCATGCCGTTTCCGGGATTCAAATACAGCAGCCTCATGGCAGGCTTTCAACTTGACCCCAAGGCTAGGCCTGAATGGAATTGTAAAATTACAAAGATAAAGTTGTTAAAAAAAGTAAAAGTAGTGATATCTATAATCTTATTCCTTGATTCTGTTTTCTTTCAGATAAAATCACTTTTGCAAGGTTTATTAATGTTTAATGAAATGGAGCTAAAAAATCATTTGTTAACATCAATTAGCTAAGATATTAGATTTTTTATCTGCCTTCCAAAACGAAATCGAGGCTCTTCCAATCAGTCAGTCTGGGTATGTTGTGTGTCTTCCTTGCTCCAATAACTTTTGAACCCCTGGATCAACTTTCTTGAAACTTGATATGCATATTCGAGGACTCAAGACGATCTCACTTTTAAATTTTATATTTCAAATATTTGCCAAATAGGTCCTCGGTGAGAAATTAACGCGAGAAGGAGACAAGAAAGCACTGGAATCTAAACAATGATTTCTATCCTATTTCTGTTAATATCTCATTGTATTAAATAAAGAACATTAAATCCTTCATCCACTGCATTGGACTTAAAGTATTCTGATTTAAGTACTTAAGTAAAGGATGGCGGATTTAGTTTATTTTTTTCAGAAAATAAAAAATTTGTACTATTCGTACTCGGTAGATTTTTTAATTTAAATATAAATGTAGGGTTATTGTTTTTGTCATTTTTAGGACTTAAAACGAAGAAAACAAAATAAAATTTTAAGAAATAACATTTTAAGAAAAATAGGTCTTACGTTTTTTTGTTCGAACTTCTTGTTTACTGGTCAGAAATTAACAAAAACAGATAAAAAAATGTAAAAAAATCAATAAATTCTGTAAAATTAATCAATTTTCTTACGAGAATATATTGCCTCCCTAACAACGTTTTACTTTGAATGGAATTGAAAGATCCAATTTACCTATTTTACTTAAAATTCAATCTTCAATATTTAGCTTCTCATTATTTCATAGTCATTATCTGAGAATCTTTCACTCTTTAAATAGTCATACAAAATGAATTCGTAAGCAGATGCCTAGGATTCCATAAGTGATCCACCAATAAAAATTTATTATTACTGTTTTTCATTTCAGTTCTTTCCTTCTTTTCTTTAAAAAATAAAAACGTTAGAAAAAGCAAAAGGAACATCCTTGCATTTTCGAAGTAAAGATACATGGTTAAGAAAGATTAATAGATGGAAGTAACGAATCTCAGGAAGATACTTGAGCATCTCTCGATCAACGGGTGTCAGTGGAGGTCGTAGTTAACCCCCTTTCCTTCTTTAACCACAGAAAAGTTACCAGGAAAGTTATTATTTTACAAAAGACCGGATGAACAGTCTGGAGGAGAAAGAGCCTGAAAAAAATCACTGATATCGGCCAGAAATTCAGTTCGATTCCTGCAGTCCAAGACAAATATTTTACTATATTAGTTACAGGAAATTGGGCGGAGGAGGGCTAAGTCAAACACAGAATTCCTTTCTGATAAGTTTCTGATAAAATGGATCAAGTCTAAACATCTTAGTTCCCTGGATAAATCAACAGGAAAACCACCAAACCAGCCGGAACAACATTCATCTCGTCTCTTCAACTGATTTATGTAAGTCTCATAGTTTATTACATTTTGATTTCAGACTTCCAGAACCAAAGAATGTTATTTTTTATAAATAACTAAATCAATAAGTATATTTTAAGAAGTTATGATTTAATAAATTAATAATCTGTTAGGCCTCTCCCTATGTACCATATCAGTTTCTGTTTGTCTGTAATTAAGTTTTCAGGGGAGGCATGGAATAAATACTTAAAATTTTAATTCTGGGGGTGAATCCATTAGGCATCCTCCCTTCTGGTAAAACCTCAAATCGCAGACTGCTTAGAAGTAATTCCATTAGCTAAATAATCAAGGCTAAATCACACCGAAGGAAGTCATTGCTTTAATCTAAGAATTAGTTCTCAGTGATATGCTTCTATCATTTAATTTCGTCATTCTTTAATCTTACGTTCAAAGAAATGTGAAGAAATGTTGCATGTGATTGATACGTCTTTTTAAAGTCTTTTAAAACAGGAACCAAATCCGCGATAAAACTATCAAAGTTTTAGTTTTCGTAAGAGATTTAAACCATCTTTAGGCAACACAGAATATCAAATGAATTATGGCAACTTCTTAACCTGTTCCAAATTGCATCTAGGCCTATCGTGTATTTTAGAATCTCTATTACTTAAGAGGAAGCGGACTGCATGTGAATGCAAGTTATGAATTTTTTCGAAGAGAGTCAAACATTTCCGTTTCTCAGTGGCAAAGCGCTTGACTGAGGGCTGTAGGAGCCGAATTCAATCCCTGGCAGAGATCGAGGAGTTTTCCCACGCTGTCTTGTCCTGCAGACGGTCCTAAGGTTTACCCAGCCTTCTGAAGAATGAGCAGGGGCTTCCTTCCTGAGTGTTAAAGGAATGCTAGCTTCGAGCTTAGTCTCGTTGGTTAGGAAACATCGACAGCCTTATGGCCGCTTTACACGTTCTTGAAAACTTGCCTCAAGCCGGCAAGTGCCTCGAAAATCTCCAACTCACCCGAGAAATCCGCCAGTTGCTCTAAATGAAACGAGTTCTAAATTCAGGCAACTAATTAGAGGCAAGTCGACACCAGCGCTCATGGCGGCGAGAAAATTTATTTAAAAACTACGAGTGTGTTAACTTCACGCCGCAATCTGGATATTCTTTGCTCTTGGTTTCATATTCTGTTCCTCCGGGATTTTTTTTCCTTTTGCGTTATCTCTGAGATGAAATGAGATGAGAATTAATATCAACAACAAAGTTGCGAAATCAACTTTTTTGTCACTTCGCCGACAAGTATTGTTAATCACTATCTAAACGAGAGCAAAACGCGATTTGCCGCTACACGTGTCAAGCGATCGCTTTTCAGTCAAGCTGTAGTTGGCAAACGGCAAATTTTGGAGCGCGTTTGAAGGAATTTTTCGAGAGCGCGTAAAGCAGCCATTACCTATGATGCCCGCAAGGGCTTTTTGTGGGATATTTTAGCAAAAAAAGATCAATCTCTTTAAGAAATAGATTTTTGCATCGAATAAGCTTGCTTTAGTAAAGAAAATATAACTTATTATCGAAATGTAATCTCACCAAATAGCATGAATATTAGTTTAATACAGTTGGAGCAATTAGACTTAATTCAGGACTTACGACTGTTTGGAGAAACAGACCATTATTTTATAACTCTTAATCTCAAGTCATAATCACGAAATCAGTCGAAGTCTTGGCAAAATGGCGCAACATTCGTCGCCGTTGAAACAGTTTCTCCTTTGTTTACGACTGCGTCACTACATCGCCCTCGCGGTCAATACTGAGTAAATGATGTTCACTGAACAAAATCAAAGGGTCTGATGAAACTGGTGATTCAAATAATGGCTGAAACAAAATCCCACGATCAAAGAGCGTCAATAATTGTATCAGTGATTTCTTCTTGGATTTGGCTTCAGCTATTCATCACCAAGTGGAGATTAAGCTTAGAGTTCTGAGACGGAGGACGGGAGTCAAGTTTGAGGATTAGGGCAGGGAATCGTGCTCCTAATTTAACAACAATGTGTCTCAACAAATTTCTAAGAAGTCAGTCCAGCCGTAATAGAAAAAGATTTTCGGGGTCTTGTTTTAACGGGTGAGATGGGGGTGGGTGAAAACCAAAGTAAATATTAGACCAAAAAAAAGGAGGGTTTTAAGGAAATCCATTTTAGCGTTCGAATACAAACAAGACAAAGAAGAAAAATATTCGATTAAAGTAGTAAGACTTTGCATGATCGATTAATAACTTCTCTATCTGTTTGTTTCGATCGTAGATTTTGTCATTCTACCCATTATAATAGAAATATTTCTTTAACACATAAATTACAACGAAAGAACGTATAAGTTTTACACGTTCTTTGTTATAACGCTTCTTAATTGCAGTTTCAATTAAAGAACTTAAAATTTCCAGAAATCTTTTCATTAATCATTTAAAAGAGAAGCCTCCAAAAATTTGAAATGTGGTTTCTGTGATTATTGGTAAGTTTTGAGCTTAGTTTTGAAGATGATCAAAAAATCCATCACAAAGACGATACATCCAAAAACCTAGCAACAAAAGGTATCGTTGAAGGCTGAGACAGTATTTCGTTTCTTTCAGAACAACTAAATACGAGCCTAATTATTTTGGTCTCCCCCAACACCCTCTTATCCCTCAAAATTGACTATTCCCCTTATTCCCAACTGACAACCTCTGTCCCCACTTCCTACCAATTGTATTTATTCTATTCTAACATTATTTACCTAGTTTTGCCTTTCCAGTTATTTCCTTTTATTATTATTTCTCAAAGAAAGTTTTACTTTTTAATAGTAAAGCGCTATGACCAATGGAAATTTTCAATTTTAAATTCTAGAAAAAAAAAATTGGGAATTAAAAACGACTTTTAGATATTAATTTTTTTGAAATATTTTTTACTTACCTCAATAAGTAAATAGAGCGAGAGATTTGAAAGCGATTTGCTTTCTCGCCACGATGACATAGTTGTGAATTTTTCAGCTTTGTGTGGGCGTGACTTGAAATGATACGTTTTATGCTGACTTCGTGCATCTATTTGCTCAGCTGGTCAGCTCAAAAAAAATATATAGTTATATCTTTCCTTTTTTTTTTTTCACTTTTCCTGATTTAATTTCTTTTTCATAAATCAATATTTGAGGTTTTTAAAATTACTCAAAGTAATTAAGAGGACAAGAATCATATTTTGCAGATGGGTTAATTCAAAAAAATTTGAAAAGAGAAATATCGAATCTGTAATCGGATGTTGTAGCTAAAGTCTGAACAGGTTTTATCTTTATTTTACCAAAGTATTTGTTTTTTCTTTTTTATATAAACTATCTTTATGCGTTTGATGGTTTTACGTATGTTATACGTCTGTAATGAATTTATGTTATAATAAAATATTGACTTTCAAGAATTCCTTATCGTGTGTATATGTAAGTTTATCACAGTTTTCACATCCAACACACTTAATGAAATTAAAAATATATTTACAATTAAAATGAGTCCAGACTAGTTGCGTCCTGCTGGCAGGACATACTGAAGATGTCCTGTCAGCAGGACGGAACTAGTCTGGACTCATTTTAATTGTAAATATATTTTTATTTTTATTATGTGTGTGTTGGATGTAAAATCTGTGATAAAAATATTGACTGAGCGTTCGAAATCTTACTATTCCACTTGAACATGTACTGTCCTTTTCTCTGTTTGTATGTGTATCAAGCTGAAACAGCTACAAGAATTCCTTACATTTGGTTCATGGCTTCGTTTTGGTCTCCACACAGCCATCCTCCATATCAGACCTTCTCAGTCCATGCATATACAGCTATTACTAGATTTTATTTAAAATAGATATCCTCAGCTATCTCTTGTATAGTGGTGACTGGCCTGCAGCGCTCGAGTGTCCATTTTGAGAACTAGTGGGTGTGATCTGAAGACCAAAATCATTGTATTCGTTTTTTAAGTTGAATAAAAGCAAGCATCTTACCAATTTTAAAAAAAAAAAATCCGCCCAGCCAATTTAGTGAAGAATTTCGAGGACCATTTTTGAGGAATGAAGATCAAAATAAATGTACCCGTGTTTTAAGTTGATCATACATAAACGACGTACCAAATTTTACGGAAATCCGTCCAGCTGTTTTGACGTAATTCGCAAATAAACAGAGAAGAAAAAACTTCAATGAATTGGAAAGAGAGTTGTAAGCTCAGTCAATAAATCTTTAATAGAGAAATTGCGATTTCTATTGAGAAACTATTCAACAATTCCAATTTCTTTTTAAATCAGCAGAAGACCTGTCTTGTTGTGACAAAAAAAAAAACCCAGTACACCAAGCATTCATTAAGACTGTTTCTTTTTTTCTTTTACTGTAATTTTTTTTGTCAAAGAATGTATATTTTAATATCTCTGCTCCACATATTCTTCTTCAGTTAAACAAAGCTATATAAAAAAATACCATTGGCCTTAAGAAAAAGGCAAAGATCTCAAGTTCTAATAATGGCTGTTCAGGCTTTTGTAGGCCGCAACCAGACAAAGCAGAACTTACTCAGTTGCTGTTATTGAGAATGAAGCTTCTAACTTTTCCGTCTCAATCGATTCCTTGCAGGGGTTTCGTTCCAATATCTCCCGGCAGTTAGGTTTTCTTTCCACCCTAACCCATTTATGTCTAACATTCTAAATCTAATTCTTGTTTTGCTAATTTATGTCTCAAACCGTTCCTTTTAAGTCTAATTAACATTGCTATGCTCCACTTTCTGTCGTAAAATGAAGATTTTAAGATCTTTTTGAAACTTGGCATTTACATTTATGGATCGTTTCTCCTTGGCGTTTCAAAAAAATTCTTGCTGTCAATTTTTACGAATTAAAGACTGACGTCACAATAATTCTTCTGATGTCTATAACCTCCAAATGCAAATACAAAACTGAAATTCATCTACACTGTTATGGTTCTTCTTAAAAATGATTAACGTTTGTCTGAAATATTCTTAGCAAAAGTTAAAATAAAGGAAATCCGATCACTTGTGATCCGATCACTTCAACACAACTTTAAAAAAATTGTTTCAAATTTATCAAAAAACAAAACAAAAAACCAATGAAGTGAGATTAAGTGAATTTATTTGGCTTAAAAGATATTGCTAGTCTTGAGATATTCTTAAATTATATTCTAAAATTATAAATTTAAAATTATATTCTAATTCTAATTATATTCAAGTTTAAGAAATTGCAATTCATTTTAATTTTATTTATTTTTTACTTTAAAACATTGTCATACATGGAAAGTAGGCTGTAAATTCGTTATGATCGTTTACAACTTCGATGTTCTGTTTCGTTAGACATGGAATCACTTTTAAATCCTTGCTTAAATTCCCTACAGCGTGTCTAAAAATAATTTTCTTTATCATCTGGTTAGAACATTTTTTTTGTTTTAAAACTCAGTACAGTTGAACCATTTGAGGAAGGCAGTGCCCTCAGGCATTGGGACTGAGAACTTGAAAAAATAGGGGAGTAAGGCTATAAGGTAAGTGGGGGGTAGGGAGGAAAGATTACAACAGTGTTTGCAGAGCTTCACCTCGTTATATTTCCGAAGAGCTGAATTCTCAAAATACTAAAAAAAAGGATCACATAAGGTCTGTTTTTAATTCCGTTTATCGGCTTTAAGTAACTATATTTCCGAAGAGCTGAATTCTCAAAATACTAAAAAAAGGATCACATAAGGCCTGTTTTTAATTCCGTAACAATACCCTGATAGCCTTTCACCCCTATTTTTTCAAGTTCTCACGTCAGCCCCAACGCCTGAGGAGACCGCCTTCCTCAAATGGTTCAACTGTACATAGAAGTTTTATACAATCTCTCTTATACCATTAACAAGTTTACATTATCAATTACCATCGCAGATTAAATTAGTTATGTCGATAATAGTAAGTAGATCCACTTGCGCATTATTCTTTAGATTTCCCTAATCTAGAATAAAATATAATATTTCTATTTCCACCTATTAGACTTTTTTCTTGCAATATTAATGCTTTATTCCTTGATCAGCTTTTAAAATTACTAGAAACAATTTGAACATGTATACATTACTGTATCGCGCTTTAATGCGAAAATTGGTGAGGAAGTACATCCTGAGAGTCGAATTCAAGGACACTATGAAGATACAATATGATAAGAAGACTGTGAGCCCGGTAGCCAAGTGTTACCTTTGACTGAGGGTTGGAGGAGCCAGGTTCAGACTCTGGCGGAGGTTGAGGATTTTTCGACGCTGAATTCTCCTCCAGATAGATCCTAGAGTCCAGCTAGCCCTCTGAAGAACGGAAACTGTATTTCTTTCCAGGGATTTTAAAGGCGGCCGGGCGTCGGGCTGACCACTCGACCTCAACTTAGCCCGGTTGGTCTAAGGAAACGTCGGGAGTCTTACCTCCTGCGACCCCAAAAGCTACCTAGGCATAAAGTGGGATACTTACCATGATAAAAATACCTTCGAACAATGCACAAATGAAATGACATAATAACAAACAGCTGGACTGACAACAAAAATTATTCTCCCGAGAATGTGATTACATAAACAAGTATTCAGTTTCCATTGTTATGATTACGATATCTGGACATATCCAGGCTGTTTGAAAGCCAGTTTCGAGAAGTTTATGCATTAGATTATTACGCTATAAAGATTGATATTCACCTTGAATTTGAATGTAATTTCTATTCTGTTAATCATAGTTAGAGAGATAACGTCATTCGAACAAGTTAATGTGTGTTTGAATCCGTACTGAATGCCAGTGGACGTCAAGGGCAATGATTCCACGGTAACTGGAACCTTTTTACTTAGCAGTTTAAAATGAATTTATTTATTTATTTATTTATTTTTAAAGAATCTATAAACCCATCCACTGCAAATTCTTTTTACTATGTCAATTAGAGTTATCACAGTTTTTTCATTCAATCACACAACACTCATAGAAAAAAAAAACAAAAGAAAAAAAAAACTGCTCAATTTTATTTATAATCAGGACGGAACCAACAGTGAATCAATTATTAGAAAGTCTTTACTCTCGTATTAGTATTTCCAATTGTAATAACAAATAATAATAATTTTTATCAACTTTGTGAATGTAAAGTTCCTAAATTCTATATAGGATTCCTATCTAAAACTTAAATGTTATTTTTTATTTCTGGTACTTTTCTATTTCTACAAATATTTCATTCCTTTCACTTTGTTTTTGTGGGCTCGAGTAGTTAGCCCAGTGGGTAAGGGCGCTTGGCTGCGGGTTGGAAGTAACGGGTTCGATTCCCGGCCTCGCCGGAGGGTAGTAATTTTTCCAGGCTCCATTCTCATTCAAACGGGTCCTAGGGCCTACCCAGCCCTCTGTAGAATGGGTGCCGGTTTTCTTTCCCGGGAGTTAAAGCGAGGCCTTCGTTATACCTTCGTAGTATAACGAAGGCCTCGGTTAAAGGCGGGCGGGCGTCGGGAGCCCCCCCACCCCGACCTCAACGTTCGTCTCGTTCGTCAAGAACGCTGGGAGTCTTACCTCCAGCGGCCCCAAAGACTTGCAAAGTTAATGCGTGGGACTCTTTAACACTTTGTTTTTTATTTACTCTTTCCCTAAAAGCTGCCTGGGCTACTACCTTTCCATTGTATTTTTATTATTTTTAATTTTATTTATTTCATTTTTATTATTCTACTTTATCTGATATTCTTGCAGTAATCACAAATCCAATAAATTACATAAACTCACTTTTTATTTTGATTGGATGCCACCCACTTAATATTGACGTCCTATCCCATTCGAAATTTTGCGTTTAGCTTATTAAATACGAAGATTCTTGAAGAAATGTGCGCTTCTAATTTTAACAAGGGAGAAAAACTGGTTCCACAGTGTGTACGAAACCAATGAAACTACGTACATGTTTCTTTTTCGGTCACTTCCTGTCTCACAGGAAACTAGTCTTTTTTTTTTTTTCCTCGGAATTAGTATTTTATTCTGTTGTAGTTTGGGTTTGGTGACGAAAGGATAGAATTGAATATTCAATATTTTATTTTAAGCCTGAAACCAGCAACATTTATCGGAATCCTATTATTAATAAATAAATAAATAAGGCTACAACTTTATTATTTAAACTTTCAGGAAATTATTTTTATTACAAATATGCCAAAAGATTTTTTTTACAAAATTTAGTTTTTACAAATCTATTTTTCATAGCTTTTCTACATTATAATCGTGAAACCGTTAGAAAAAAATATAATAATTTGTGTAATAATTCATTATTTCTTCTCCTTTAAAATCTTACTTCATTACTTTCAGTTAATTCGTTGCCAATTAGGTTATTGTTGAATTATTCAAGAAATAATTCTCAGTATAATCGAGTAGAAATCTAATAATATGGTTTAAAGCTTAAATAATAAAAAATAGGGTAAAAACTTTTATTAGCTAATTTCTGAAAAGTCGAAAATCATTTTCCTATTTCTTTCATCATAGATATAATTTTTAAAATCCTCAGGTTATCAAATCTTCATTAATGTACAGCATAATACTCTAAATGATTTTATAAAATGATTATTTTATTTTAAAGCGTCCTCTTCAATATAATAAAAGCAAGATTTTTTTTGTTATTTCGAAGGAATTTTAAATCATTTCTATTATAAAAGAGAAGCAATGATAACGTCGAACTATTTACTTAATTTTGCCCTCCTGGCTTAACTTCCGATGGGCAGTCAAAGGCTTGGCCACAGATCTTCATGTTGCGACGCTCGTTTCCAACTTTCAATACACAAGTTGCCTTGTCGGGGCAGTCGTTATATTTTTCTCTTTGTGTACGTAAACACTTTGAACCTGAATCTGCTTTGTAATCGTCCACTGCTACAGGATATTTCACCCAATTTAGAACTTCACTCTGAGTAACAAAGAAAACATCATCTTTCTTTAACAACTCTTCAATGAATTTTTTGTAGCCTTTATAACGGATTTCGCCCACCTTATCACCCATGAACCAAGCAGCATGGATGTAGATGCCAAAAGGCGCCCGATTTTTTTTCCCTTCTGTGTCATAGTTTCGTACGAAGTTATCCATTAACAGATTATAAACTTTGCTTTCTTCTACTACGCAAGTATCTGCCATTGCGCAGGGCTGTAACGCCTTCTCACTTCCATCAGATCCATCAGATTCGTAAAACAAGTCCAGCATCGGGATGACCCACGTATCTGGATAGCTAGCATCAGGACATGGTGGTATCATGCATTCCATGTTGGATCTATACTCTAAATTGAAAGGCCAAAGATCAATTTGATTTCTGGTTGACATGGAGCAGTCCCAGGTCAACTGCACATCGTCTTCTGCCATGGCGTCGAATTGGTTGTTCCCTCCTGGCTGCAGGAAAGGTACTCTTACGCCTTGGATGTCATCTCGGGGAATTTTCGCATATTTCTGAAGTAGTTTTTTCATTCCTCCTAATTCATCTTTCCAACCTTCCATTGGTAAGTTTTTCCAATACTTGACATCTGCTTTGTGACTGAAAAGACAAAAATAAAAAAAAATAATTATCGAAGCTTAATATAGTCAAACAGCAAAGTCACTTCGCTACAACTGATAATTTGGCTACAACTTGAAAGTCTTCATTGAATATAGATATAGTGTCGACTGAATGTCTATTATATACATCTCCAATAAATACCTTCTTTAATACAATATTTCATTTCGCTTTACAAGAAACTTCTTCAGGTTAAGGGAGGACAAGAAATTTTTTCGTTTCCCTCAACCAGAATTCGTTAATATTCTTTTGTATCCATGATCACTATTTTATTATCTTTTCCTATTTTAAGGATGCATCTATTACTGTCTTAATTTTTACTGTCTTAGTTAGAAGCTCTTCTTAAATTTCATACCTTCTTTTTCATTTTCTAATATCTGATGAATTATTTCTTTATTATCTGTTAATTGTTCTTTCAAAAATTCTTATCTGTAATCACTTTGATTTTATTATATCCTTGACTTAAGTTAAAGTCTAGTCTTTTGTTGAATGCTCTTATTTCTTCGCTTTTGAGTTTAGCTTTACTCAGGTTGACTATATAATTTCAACTATTGATTTTTTTTCGTGTTATCTTCATCGAACCTTTTCTTGAATTTCTTCTTTTTTTTTTCAATTCTTTAATTTCTTATTATATTTATGTTATTCCATAATCCTTATTTCTGTGTATTTCTCTTCAGGAAAAATATTTTTCATTTTTTTTTAACCGTAGTTCTTTGTTTTGTAGATTCTTCATTTTTATTGATGTGTTCTTTATTTGATTATTAAATATTTTTCACATCATGTAAATCTTTTACATCAGGAATGACCTTGAGTAGATGTTCAATGAAGAATATAATACTTCATAACTATCGAATATATAATATATTAAAGGACTGATAATTGAATATATATGTAATATATTAAAGGATTGATAAATTAAAGGATTGAGGGCCGAGTGCACCAAACCTCCGTTAACTTTGATGGCTGCTAAATCAGCGATCAAGTGATATTTGCTGTGCACCAACGTTCGTTAGGGGTTTAGCTATCGCTAAATCGCTGATTAGCGGTCAAATTTTAGCAGCTCGGAAAGAGTTAAATGTGTCATCAAAGAGAAAACTCCCATCAGCCCCCGCGCCATTAGCTATTGGAAGATGGCCGACATCGAATTCAGTTTTTTACGAAATCTCACCTGTGGAATTAGGGTTAATCTGGTTTTTTGTTGTGAAGATAATGCGTCGTTAATACTTGATGAGAATAAAAGCGTTGGAAGCTGCAGGATTCGTTTTGTAATTTTTAAGAACTTCATAACATTTAATTGGAATTCTTTGGTGGCGGCGGATGTACATTTTTGAAGCTTGAGGTTTCAGCGTCTTTGGGAATCGGTGAAGGCCGTGATCGTAGCACTTTTACTATGAGGCCGATAATTCCATCTGGCGGCCAATTTAAATTTACATCCGAAACTGAGAAAATTGTGCATCTAAAGGCGGTATCGAAAGTGAACATAGATAACATTCGTGATTGCGCATGCGAACAGTGATCCGGAAATGATGTCAAATGTTGTTAACCAATCGCAGCCACTTTTATAAACACGTTAGATTTTTAGCGGCCATCAGTAAACGACAGACAAAACTTCGTTGGTGCACAGCAACTCCTATTTGACGGACGGTTATTATCTAACGCCTCCATAACTAATGACTGCTTTGTTTGTTAGTTGGTATACTCGGCCCTGAGTATATTAAAAAACCATTAAAACTAACACTACGTTTCTGGACTCATTTGCACGTAGCAATTCTTTCACTTGTCGACCAGTATGCAGTGTTGCTCCATCCTACATGAAAACAGTGGTCTCTAAACAATTTTGTTCTTGCAAGGAAGGAATCACATGCTCAGCAAGGGGTTTACTGCGTGCAGTCATATTGGTCCCTGAGGTGTAATCTCTTCGAAGAAACATGGACCGAGAAAAACATTACTTGTGAATCCACACCATACAGTCACATAAGCCAAGTGCAATGGCTGTTCATGCACAATATGTGAATGTGATGACAGTTCTCCAAATTCACCGCACCTTCTAGTGCAAAATGCGCCGTGTCAGTCTAGAGGATATTCCCAGGCCGTAGCCATCCCTGCCAAAAAACCGAAGGGCGAAATCAGTGCGTGGCTGGAGATGTTAAGGTTTGAGTTGTTGCATCATGTGGATCTTGCAGAGTGCACCAGTGTGAAATAGACCGCAGAACGTTTCGATTAGTGGACCGGCGGATGGAAAATTCACATACCACTGCTCAAACACTGGATGACGCATTTTAGGCACGTGCTGCATGGTCAGACATAGCCACAACAACTTCGTCAAAGCGTCCATTAGAATGGACCGTCGGTCCTTCTTCACACACTCAAATCTCTTTCGTAATCAAGTTCTTTAATCTATTTTTTGACATAGGTCCTCTTCGCATTCCTATCAATCTGCAATATTCTCTGTGTGGCAATTGCTATTGCCGTCCTTCTGATAAAACAACTTTACTAAAAGCTATCGTAGTCGACAGCGAAATCAAGGTAAACTTAAATTACTTCCAGAAGCATGTAATGATACCGTTATATCACGTCTATTTGTTGTAGTCATGAAGTGAAGTCGAAAAGACGAAGATGCAAATAAGGCATCGAGTCACAGATTACGATTATCCTAGCAATTCTATGAGCAGAAAATCTTAGAAATTTCTGTTATCGCTATTGGAGATAATTGTGAAGTCACAGATGCGTTTTCTGTACCTGCTGTGGCTTTGGCTTATTCAAACCTGCCATATTTTTTTTTCCCAAACTAGGAAAGTAGAAGATCTAAGCTATTAAAGTATCTAGAGGATAATTTCTTTAATTGAACTCTATTTTACTTAGCACCAGTGTTTACGTAAAAATCGAGATTGTTGGGATTAGATAAAAACATTAAATCTGTGGTTTAATGAAAAATTGTTTTACACAAATATTGTATTTGACTCTTTTCAACTTGGATTAACAATTAAAAGATGTAAGAATTGTTTTTAAAAATATTCAACGTGCAGTTAAAAACTTAATAAAACCGCCAACCGTTAAAACACTACTACAGTGTAACCTCCGAATAACGGACAGTCACGGGACCGGAAGTTTCGTCCGTTATTGGGAGGTGTCCGATAATGGGGAGGACTACCTTTTTTTGATTTTTTAGCTTACAGCATGCCATTTAATGAAAAATCACGTGCAATCTTAATTAAATTTCTACAATTATCATTGCGATAGGAGAGAATATGAACAATTGCAAATTATTTACTATATTCCTTTTTAAATGAGTGCTAATCCGTTTATCTTACTTAAAATAATGAAAAAATTAATTACAGTTTATAGAGAATTAATTTCTAGCCATCTATTTGATGCCTTAAACGTGTCCAATCCTAAAGTTTGACCGAATTCTCTGGCATTTTCTTGAAGCAAAACACCGCTTATAGGAATGTTCTTTGCACGAGCAGAGCGGAACCATTTTATGACCACTTCGTCGATTTTGCTTGTTTCAGTTTTACGAAACTTCAAATTCTTAGAATTTTCGTTTGAATTCACAATCCACATTTTTCTAATCTCATCTTTGTCCTTCGAAAGTTCACTTATCTGAGTTTTTCCAATTTTAAAACGTTCAGCAAGACAACGCACACTCAGCTTTTCTTTTTCAGCAACTTCAAGAACAGTGAACAGTTTTTTCTTTCAGTGCCAATCTCTTCCTTTTTGACGCCATTTTAATTCGCACTAAATTTAATCAACACGTTTATAGCTTTATAAGGTATTGACATTTACAAAGCAACTGTAGTGAAAAGAAGGGCCTCAGATTCGTGCATTGAATCGTGGGACACAGATACAACATATCAATGTATGGTGGGACACCGATACAATGTATCAATGTATGGGACACCGATGTAAATACAACCATGATGTATTTGTCAAAATGTTAATCGAAAAAAGATATATATTTTTTTTTTTACAGTTAAAATAATTGTTCGCTATCAGAGTGTCCGCTATTCGGAGTGGATAACATGGAATGCCCTATTGTAAGGGACTGGGACCCGCAATAATGTCCGCTAATTAGAGGTGTCCGCTATTCAGGGTGTCCGTTAAAGGAGGTAACACTATACTATTAAAACTAGATCACACTTTAAATCAATACGTACGTTTCAAATCCCCTTCTCATTAGGACTCTTTATCAAGTGTGCCCCCAGTCCCTACAATCGAATCCAGCTTTGTTGGATTCGTCCTTGTGATTAAATATTTTAAAGACTAAATCGCATTTAATTAAAGATTTTAATCACGAGGAGGATTAGATTATGGGAATTGGGGGCACACTTGATAAATTTAATGAGAAGGGGACTTGAAATGATGCAGTGATTTATAGTGTGATCTAATTTTAATAGAATATAGCAGCGGTTCCCAACCTTTTTCAGCTGGCGACCCACCTTTCCTTTTCGGAATACCTCCACATACATAGGAATAGAAGAATATAGAATAAAACCCTATTTGTATCGTATCCCTTCCTTATATATGATCGATTTTCGATTTTTCTGATCTTTTCTGATGGTTTATTCGATGGTTTCTGATAGTTTTAGCATCAAATAGCGACCCACCCGTAACCCTTCCGCGACCCACCGGTTGGGAAACGCTGGAATATAGTGTTTTAATGGTTGGCGGTTTTATTGTGTAAGAATTGTGTTTACATCTTTTTTCCCTACAGATCTTTTATTTGACAAAGTTGTTTTTCAATTTATTTATTTAATGAAATGAATTTGGTAACTATTGTATTTCGGGCTGAAGGAACCAGGTTCAATTTCCACCAAAGGGTGAGGATGTTTTTTTATTTTTTTTTACCCGGGTGTTTCTCCTCCAAATACGTCCTAGGGTACACCCAGCTCTCTTTAAAATGTGGCCGGGTTAAAAAGGGAGGCGTCGGACTGACCCAGCCGACCCCAATTCTTCCCGAATCGTTGGAGCCTATATCTTCAGAGCTCCGAAGAGGTCAGCATGGCCTGTAAAATGGGATCTTTAAACTATTGTATTTGGCAATTTTTTTTTATTTTTATCTATTTTATTTCTGTATGTTGCTTCATCGTTCCTTCGTTCAAAATTATCTTCATAGAAAAAATATACAGTAAAACCCCGATTATCCGAGTTTCCGCTTTAACCGAGCTATCAAATATTTCTAGGATTTTTTTTTTTGGTTCTACATTTTTCATTTTTGAAACAACCGAAAAAAATTTGAACTTGATCTCACCAATCAATGCTCAGTGACTGGATAAATGCTGGATAAACGCTGACGAACAACAAGACATTACAGATGAAATGATCGTCAATAAGGAAAATGACTCTAGTGATGATGATGAAGACAGTGACGATGAAAATCGACATATGAAAATCTCCCATACAGATGGACTAATAGCTATCGAAAGTGCTATTGAATATTTAGAACAACAAGAAGAAGCGACACCAGCAATCCTGTTATCCTTAAAAAAAATGGCGGAACATTGCTGCAGAAAAACGCCAAAGTAACATAAAACAAAAACAATTAAGGACTTTTTTAAATAAAAGAACTCTTTAATTATCGTAACAGTACGAATTGAATAAGGTGTATCTGTATAACTTTTGTATTTGTTAAAATATACATTTAAATCTACTCGATTTCTTTTACAATTTTCGCTTTAACTTAGTTTTTCGATTATCCGAGTTAGTCTTGGTCCACATTAACTCGGATAACCGGGACTCTACTATATTACGAAAAAATTTGAATAATGGTTTTGTTGATTTTATTCTCGGATGTCTTGAAACTTTCTTCCTTATGTGTTTCTTCTGGCACAATTTCTTCAGTTATAAAATTTCTTGTAAAAATCTGATAAAAAACCATTTTTACTCTAAATATCACTGTAGATTAATAATAATAAAAAAACAGTTATCTACTTTGTCTATTCTTCAATAAATTTTGTATGTAAATGGACCTTACTGATAGAAATGTAAATTCGAATATTGAATAGTAAAGTTTCCTACCGAATTGAATACTACTTATTGAAAATTTTGTGTGATTTTATGTATTTCTCAAGCAATCATCAAAATTTTAGCTACTATAAACAGATTAGGTTTTCAAATGATCCTAAGTAGTGAATGGTAGAAAATAAGATAAAATAGCATCAAAGAAACCCGACCCTATTTTAAACCCAAGGTTAGTAATTACGTAACCTTGAAATCCAAGCTCAGAAATTTTTTATTTCTTACCAAATTCCCACCAAATGTCAGCAACTTAATTGACTGTATTAACATAAAAACTGAACTAGGAAATCTAAGCAAATAGTAATACATAATTCTTTCTGTAGATACTATTTGATATTTTTCTTTCCATGTTAACTTAACTTTGATGGTAGGATATCTGTATACATGTTTACACATGTGTACATCCAAATATTTATGTATCTACGCCCTTATATGTACAGGGTGTCTACAAATGAGTGGTTTCATGATTGTGCTGTGGGTGTATTATTTAACATAACATCAAAAAAATTGTACAGAGGCCTAGAGAAAGTCTCCAAGTTTTTGTTCCATTTTATAGATGCTCGATATGTGCACCGCTAATGACTCTGTACATATCAACTCTACAATCAAGTTCGTCCCACACTCGATGTAGCATGTCCCTGTGAATTCCAACAAAAGCATTGCAGATTCTGCCAGATCAGCCGGTAATGGTGGCACAAACACACTAACTTTAACATACCCCTATAAAAAAAAAAGTCACAAGGGGTTAAGTCAGGGGAGCGTGAAGGCTATGGCAGCAGTGCGTGATCATCATTCCCGGTACGACCAATCCATCGGTATCGCAGTGTACCGTTCAGGAAGTCAAGAACGTCATGATGGAAATGTGGTGGAGCCCCATCTTGTTGGACATCTTGAACTGTACCCTTGTGTGCTAGACAAGATAAGTAAAATTAAACTACACTGATTCTCATCAAATTTCACATTTAAGAGTGTAGTCGTATTATTTAGATGGGAATAACAGAATAATATTTCTTTAACACATTTTTTAATGGATCAGGAGCAAGTAAAAATCCGGTTATGATAAATCTACATTACTAAAATCTTTTATTTCTCTGTCTGTCTGTCCGACGCAATTTTCTGTGAGAATAGAAAATAGAAATAATTTTTACAACGACAGGAATCGAACCTGCAACCTTCTGATCCGAAGTTAGATGTCGTATCCATTAGGCCATGGGGACTACAACTCTCTTCATATTGTTTTTTGACTTATCTCTCCTTTCCCTTCCCCCATCAATAAGGAATGTATTCAACTTTGTTTTTGAATCTCAAGATTGTTTATTTATTTCCCATCTGTCAGTTTATTTGTAATTCGAAACTGACAATTAGAACTATAATTGCCGAAACGTTGCAATATCCTAAATATTCTTACTTAACCAAATTCTATGTGATATTGAAAAATAAGTGCGTGTACACGGCAGATGTTGGAGTAAAGAAAACAGAGTAAAGAAAGAAAGAAGCTCTGAGGTGGAATACTTGATGTAATTTGTGTGTGTGTGTGTGTGTGTGTGTTTTTTTTTTTATAATTAATAAAAAGTTGTTTTCCGTTACATAAGCGAGGCTTCCGGAGCGAAGCGACGGGTAGCCGACTAGTTTATTACAAAAATAAAATTAAGAGACAGGACGGGATGTGAATCTCGTCTCCCTTCTTGACTCCCTTCTTCACTAGCTTCGCCCTGACGTTGTCAGGTTGAGTTACATCCGTGGTCCCTAGTTGGCCAAATTCGATAAAGGAAGGAAGGAAAATTAGAGACAATATAATTTAAAAGTTACTTCTAAACTAGATAGAATCAATTTAATTTAACTTTATTAATTAGTTAATATACTTTAGTTAATACTTAGTTAATATAATTTAACTTTTAGTAAAGAGTTTATCTTTATAATCTCTAACAAAGATAAGAATCACAAAAAAAAGCTTCTTCAAATATTTCATGCTGTGAAATACAATCTGGCTTGATCCATAAGAAAGATTAAAAATCAGAAAAATAAGCGTCAAATTTGCTTTGTTTAATGCCATTAATGTCAATGAAACTTCACGATCCGGTCTTGGCTTCTACTTATTCCCTTTTCAGATAAGTTCACTGTAGCCTCTTCATAAAAAAAATACAATTTTGCCACTTCTCCAGTTATCATCAGAAAATATCATACAATCTTTCTAAAATATATATTTAGTATCTAATTTGTAATAAATAGGCAAGAAGAACTTAGTTTTT
>JAFIDM010006943.1:57947718-57959930 GCA_023159025.1 Thereuonema tuberculata
TTCCCCTGTGAATGCTAAGTGCTGCCTGAAGTGGTGGTAAACGAGGAAGGATATAAGGACATTTTGACTAATTACAAACTGCCCACTTTGGTTATGACCAATGCCTCTATACCAACATGACAATGATCCATGTCATAAAGGGAGGTCTGTGAATGGAATGGGTGTGGTCAATAAGGTTACAGAAATGGACTGGCCTTCACAAAGACTGACCTGAACCTTATCAAACACCTATGGGAAGAATGTCAACTTCCTCTAAACCCCAATGTCCCACACCATGACCTGCTTGGGCTGCCATTCTTCCAGACATTCAGGTACCTGGTGAAAAAGTCTCCCCAGCAGTATCATGGCTACGAAAAAGATAGAAGGCAGATTCACCCCAGAGTAATATCCACTACTGGGGAGTGTCACTGAGAAGTCTGACTATGTTCCTACGAAACCATAAGACACACAAATAAACATACAAATAAAACACAAATACACACATAAGGTGGCAAATGTTAGATATAGTATTGAGGATGCTCACATTTTTATTTATGTGGGCCAACCATATCTTTTCATTTTTATCTATATGGGTCAACTGAAAGTCACGTGATTGACGATCAAATATGAGGTCTCCGAGACATGCTCTGAGGTTATGAGAAAGCGTCATAGGTGGTGAGAAAATTATCTCAGAATTCAAGATCATGTGATCACAGGTTTGCTAGTACAGTGTGTATAGAGGATGTGATATGAGCAGTTGATTAGATACAACATCATTATCTAGCAGAAGAAGAGGGAACCGAGAATTATGTATTAAATTAATAAATGAAAAAAGTGTCTTAAAGAAATACATCTGCTGTAGGGCTAAAGCTACAAAACATGGACACAAAAGAAAACAAAAGCAATATATATGAAAAAAAAATGTATCAAGGCTCCAATACTTATATCAGTCATTCCAGATACTTAATGATATGGTATCTGGAAAGTGTGATCATGTTTTCTGAACAGTTCATATAATACAATCTTTCAGATTAAAAGAGAAACATCAATAAACAAAATTTATTGATTTGAAATTAAAAGCTGTAAAATACCTCAATTTGAGCTTTTGTTTGCTCACAATTTCTGTAATTGTAACTCACAGTAACTGAATTCAATATATAGAAATGATTTTACATACTTGATCCTAAAGAATCCAAAAACACCAAACATGCTCCATGAATATATGCAGTTGCTACATCCATCTCAGATCCTCTGACTTCGTCAACTTCCATATCGTCTTCATTAGCATGGAAGCAGCTGATATTAATAAACTCGACCCAGGCTAACAAATCTCGAACGCTAATTGTACACCTGGAAAAAAAGTTTTACGTTAATTAGTAGAACAACTTCGATAAGAAATGATTGTTTCTTAAAAAAAAAAGGTTATTTCCCAACTACATATATTTTCTCTTCTATTACAGTATACTTCAGCTAATTGCTGTTAATTTACAAATGGATGGCGTTATGCATCATTTGACCAAAAGAGCCAAAATTCAATGTCAAGATATTCGCATAAACGCAAAAGCTTATGTATTATTTTTATGGAATGAAGAGTGTTGTATATCAGAATGAAGATAATGATCAGAATTGTCCTGAGCAAGTAAGAAAATTAATAATATCCTTCAAAGATCGTTCATCCCATGATGCAAATCTTACTCTTTATGATTAGTTGTTTATTCAAAATCATTTTTCTGCAGAATTATATTGAGATAGCAAGCAGGAACAATTTTTTATAAAGAGTTTACACCTTTTGCCAGTATATGGAGCAATAACCTAAAAAAAACTATTTCGGCGCTTGGTCAAATGATGCATAATACAATCCAATTAAACTGAATAGTAATTTCAATATTAGTATTTATAAGTTTAATTAATTAAAACTGGCTATAAATTTTTCATTTTTCAAATTGCTAGTTAATGAAATAGCAAGCAAAAGTTTTAATCTGAAAATAATTTTAACTATTGGTCATTATCAAAGATTGATAATTAAAGTCATTTTTTTTTTCATGAATATTAATTAAACAGCTACAATTTGTACTAATTGAAGCACATTTCAGTTTTAATGAATTTCATAAGGCCTTTAAGTTGTAAAATCAATTTAAACCAATACATCCTCTCCAATGTACACAATCGGGTCAAGATCAAGTCAAGAAACCTTCCTTCACTTCAAATATGAATGATTTGTAAAAATAAACAAGCAACATTTATGAAAAAAAAGTATTTAATTGATATTTTTTTTAAATCATCAATATGCATATTTTTTAAACAAATTCACAATTGTATATTATGGAATTATTCCATTCTTTTATTTTTTTTTTCCTTTCTTCCTTCTTCAAAGAAAAAACACAAATTTGTGACTGTGCCTATATGCTGTTATTTCTTCTTCAATGGTCCTTCAGTTCAGCCTGAACATTGGCCTCCTCAAATTTTTACCATTCATCTCTATTTTGCACTGCAATCATCCAAATTCTGACAACCAAATCTCTTAACATCCTCTATATCAATTCATCTTAGCCTTGGTAGTTCTTGCCTCCTGTGCCCCCCCTGATTTTATTATAGCCTTGTCCATTGCCAAGACCAGCTCTATCTTCTTAAAGTTTTGTAAGAGTATGTATTTTCCAGGGCAAGATTGTTTACCTCACACCAAACTCCATCATATTTATTATATTTTTAAATTTGAGTATATAAATTTTCTTTGTTCACAAATTTAGGATCAGGGACCTTAAAAACAACAACAAATAAAGCATAATTTAAATTATTTTCATGTTCACAGCAATATTTTTGTTGCCAAAACTCCTCTCTGTGCAACAATGTTACTTACTTGATCCACTGTTCTTTATTTCATGTACAAGGACTTTGCTTTTAAGAGAAGTGAAAGTGGAACTGGTGTTAATATGTCAATTCTATTTATATTTAAAAAAGGAGATATTAGAATAAAACAATTATCTTCAGTGCAAATCATTTTTCAGCATGGATTTGCAAAAGGAACAGATTCACTGTTATGGTAGCAAAGGCTATGGCATATGACAGTCATGTGAATCCCTTTCTTCACCAGGGGTTGTGTTCAATTTGGAGGGCCTGATAGCTCTCTGCCTCAATTTCAATTGCAGTAGGATTCTTTGCAACACAAGGAGTTTGATCTTGTCTCCCTCCTCCACACAGGCTTTCTACAGATCTAAGGTATAGGTTGCTTGTTCCCAAGTGCTCTTTTCAGGAGGCTGAAACCCACAAAAGTCCATTGGTGAGGCATCCGATTATTTGACCAGGATGTCTGAATACAGAGTGGAGTGAATTTCCGTTTCCCATAGTCAATCATGCAACATCGCTAGATCTGGAAAATCACATTCAGAGCTTCCCCTTCCATAGAGTTGATGTAATGTTGAAGTGTGAATCGGTTCTAAAATGTGCTCCTGGTAGTAACCTGAATTTCTTCTACCATTAGGTATAACTTAAGGATTGGGAGCTTGCCATTTTGAGTAGTCTGCTACAACCTTGAATCTGGATAGGAAACTTTCCTTACAATCCTGCACCTAGTCAAAACACCCCTTTGCCCTGCATTGTCGGAAGGGCCTGTTTCTTTCCACAGTCCAGTAAGTAGACCCACACTTCATTAAGTCTTTTGAAGACTTAAATTCCTTCAAAAGAGCACTAGCCATTTGGATGTAAGATATGGCTTCCGAAGGCCTAGGCCTAAGAACTATACTATGGCTGCTGAGTTAAAATATCTAAGGTGATCCAGAATAGAGTTGGTACCTTTATTGGAAATCACAATTCCCTTCTCTTTACATTGTTTATAATCATGCTATACGAGAATCCGATATTGAAAAAAGCTGTAATGTACCATTCCCAAAATGACGATGTTTTTGGAGGCATTTCTGAGCATAGCATGGAACATTTAATTGGAATGTATAGTTTGACAACTCATGAGTAGGATGTAAGTGGAATAAGCCTCATTGCAACATGCATTCACATTTGCTATCATAACAGTGAATCAACCTTCTGTATCTTTAATGGATCTGCCTAAAAAATTTTCAAATATCGTGCCAAAAGCCTTGTCCAAAAGCAATATCCTGTTGCAGCTAAAGGTGAAGTATGGAAAAAAGTAAGAAAAAACTTCTGGTTTATTTCACTTCAGTGGAAATTAACTTAATTATACTCTGACTGTGCGGTTGTGACTGTTGTACTGTTTTAAGTACAACTGTCACAACTGCACATGATGGGAGCCAAGACTTCACCCAAAACAATAGGACAGGACAAAGATGGCCAGAGTAGCAAAAGTAAATGTAGTTTTTTTTTTTTTTTTTTTTTTTTTTTTTGTTTGTTTGTTTGTTATGAACTGAATGAAAAGATGCTGATTAACCAATTTTAGCACCATCAATTTGGATCAATATGAATACTGAACTGGATTGTGGAGAGGATGATAAAAAGAATTTCGGTCTTACAACAAATAAAAAATGCCAACTAATCTCCAATCCATATAAAATACACAAATAAGTATCAACAAAAAAAAATAGAGGACCAGTCCAAATACTATGCTAATCCTATATTCTCCATTTTCCTTGTTATTAATTACTTAAAAGTTTCTAAGGCTGCAATATCCTTGCGGTCACTTTTCAAATATCCAGTCTCTTTCATCATCTCTAATGGTTTCTTCATCACTTCTCTCTGAAGTGTCGATTTCAGTGATTTCTGGAGGTAGTGATTTCTGAAATCACTGAAATCGACACTTCAGAGAGAAGTGATGAAGAAACCATTAGAGATGATGAAATGGATAAACATGAAGAAATAAGTAAAGATCCAGTCTCTTATCTTTAATGTGCTTGTCAAAATGATTTTCATCTACACTTATCTTCAAATTGTGAAAATATTTCTCTTGAGTCTTCAAACCATTCTGGTCAATTCCAAAGTCCATTTAACATTTGCCTGAAGGAATTCTTGGATTCATATACAAATATGTAAGTTTTTAAAACTAAGAATTTGAAGATATGTTACCAGACTTCAACTGTGTCTCGTTTGGTACTTCCACAAATGCAATCCCATTAGCTCCAGTCCATTTATTCTTACTGTATTCAGCCTGCTTGCTTCTTTCATTCCCTGAAGCCTTCATTCAACTTGATTCCAACATTAAATCCAATATTCTCAGAAATTAAGGATTTCCAATAAGTTTCATTTTGTCTATGTCCTTTCTAATGGAACAATTCTTTACTCTCATGACCTTCTGCAAACTGCTGCTGTTATCCTATTTACAGCCTATCAAAAGTATTTGCTCTGAAACTTCAGGTCATTATTGTTTCTCTTTATAGATCTAAGTTTATTTTTTTTTTTTTTTTTTGCTCATGAAACCTTCCTGCTCCACAATCTTTACCTTTTTAAGATTAAACCATTATCTTATGCAGACCCTTTAATTTTTTGAAGACCTTTCTTCTTAACCAATACTTTCCCACTTCATAACGCTGTAACAGGATACAAACTTTCCACAAGACAAGTGTAAGACTTCTCAGTAATTTTAACCATTAAGAAGATCTACTTAAATAAGAGATCATTTTTGCACCCCTAGCCTAGAAGTACAATTTAGTTTCCCATGAAAAAAAAAATCTTATTTTCCTCCTCCATTTGCATCTGCTTTGGCAAAAAATGTAATCAAAATCAATTTTAAATTTTAGTAATTGGATTTAGCTGAAATGCAAGAGTACAACTAAATGCCACCATTAAGTCACTTACCTTTTTCCAAATTCATCTTTTTGAAACCAATTTAAGAAAGCTATCAGTTCCTTTGCCAGTTTAGCTGCACCATCTTCAATACTTTGTAAGTGTAAATTGGATTTTAAGTTATGCTCTGCAATCTGTTCCAAGTCTGATGCATCAGTATTTGCAGGACACCAAATTTCAGTGAATCGATTCCTCAATGCAGGAGAAAGCTGTAAAATTAACAAAAATAGAACATTGGTTTCATCTTACTCTCTATAATTTAAACTTTGTTAGTTCTTAAAAATAAATAAATAGGCATGAATCTTAAACAAAATATCTTAATTCAGCAGAGCCTAAATACAGAAAAAGACAAGTAAATAGATAATTTATTCAATTATATAAATCCAATTCCCCAATTGCTACCCAAAAAAGTTAAAAATGTAATTGATACAATTATTGGTTGATAAAAGTATTTGCTCTTTACAATATTGATAAATGTACATACAGGTTAATACATATTTACTAACATTTTCGGAAGACATTCCCCACTTCCTTTTTCAAGTTTTAAAAATGTAACAAAAGACAGTTAAACAATTAGGAATTACATGAAAAATACATAAGCTTCCTTACAAAAAGATTTTGTTCATGTTAATGCTATTTTGAAATACAAGAAGAAAAATTAGAGAGAGCTTATTCATTAAGAACACATAAGAAAAGAATGTTAACAGGTATGAGAGGTGGATATAGAAGTGGAAGAAAAGGTTGCAAAATGGGCAGAGGAATTGCTTAAAAAAGGTACAAAGTTAAACAAAAAGACAGAATTTAAAAGAACTGGATTATTGATGTAAATTATATTAATAATAATTAGTATGTGGCAATGGCATTAAACAGTTAAATTTTTACGAATTGTATTGTTAATGTAAAGTTTTAATATAATAATTGGTAGTGGCATTTCACATTAACAAAGTTTGTTTGTAAAGCTTACATAATATATCTTTCATGTATTGGGTTGGCCAAAAAGTTCATTTTGGTTTTTATGTAAAAGTAAGAGACATTTTTGATTGTCACCAAATGACAATGTAATAATATTATAGATTTTATTGAACGTCTTCAACGGTTTTTCCGCTACCTTCTTGCCATCTTTCAGGCAACTTCATAATTCCATCTTCCCAAAACTTATCTTTTTGAGCAAAAAAAATGTTCCGGGTGCCTTTGGTGTCTTCCAAAGAATTGATTTCTTTCCGTTAAAGAGAATTTTGTAAAGACCGAAATAAATGAAAATCCGAAAGTGCAATGTCTGGTGAATACAGCAGATGAATCAGAACAAGCTGTAACAGTTTTTGCCTGGTCATCAAAGAAACATGCGGTCTTGCATGCTTATTTTCTTCCATCTTCAATATTAAATTAGCGATTCAAAATTCCCCAATTTTGATCAGTTTTTGTTTTAAATGCATGCTGATATGACAGCTGTCACGATACAATCTAACAAAATGGTGTCTAACGACGTTAAAGACAGCCAAGCACTACTAGAGCCAACTCAGGTAAAAAAAAAACTAATGAACTTTTGGCCAACCCAATAATTCCTAATTGTTTGTCTTTGTTACATTTTTAAAACTTGAAAAAAGAAAAGGGGAAATGTCTTCCAAAAATTAGTGTATGTATGTTTATTAAAACATTATGAAGAGGATAGATTTAAGAAGTTATGATACTTGCTGTTTTTATTTAACATTCTAACACTATCATCACCAGAGATGATCCTTCTATCTGTCCAATCTGACATAGAAACAGTCAGAACCTAAAAATATACTTCACTTATACTGCATACACTTAGCTATCGCAGCTATATTTTTTACATGGAAGCTATATCTTCATCGTTATGATCTAGCAATCATTATTTTCTCAATTACATTTTCTTCAGTGACTGAACCTAACTATTTCAATTAATGTTGTTGTTTTTTTACACAACAGATGCTCCTGAGTGAAATATTATTGTCAATGTGACATTACACTGTCATTGTTGTCAAATAGTACAATCATCCTCCACAAAAATTTTCTTACTTTTTATCACAAAAAATCTTCAGAGGAATTTGTCTCCTTATTTTTTTTTTCTTCCCTACGTATCAGATCATGCTGACAATCAAACCAGAAATAAATATTGCACATTTCAATTGTATTTCTTATTGCTCTAATAAAATAATTTTTTGGCCAAATGAATTTAATACACTTATTTTGTTTCTTTCTTTGAGTGCACACATCTTTCGATGCATTTTTTTTTTTGTCCTTTTTTTTAATGGTATAAGAGTGATCGACTAAGATGCATCAGAAACAAAGTATGAAAATGTGAAAAAGGAAAAGAAACATCAACACAGAAGAAACAAAGAAACATCCAAGCACTGGGACTTAAAATCCAGCTTTAGGAATATCTGGCCTTGACCACTCGGCTCTGCAGGAATGGTTTACTATCATTAGTTTTCCCAATTTTTTTTGTTTAATGTTTATCAATCCTATTAGGTATACTTATTAGCGGTATACCTGTGTTATAGGAATTGAGCATTTTAATATATTTTTTAAAAAAGTTATTAATTAATACTTAATTTTTCCATCTATCACATCTGAAATTATATTTTGTTTTATTTGCTTAAAAGTTACATTATTTTTTTTATTAGGATCTATTTGTTTAAATATTTTATATTTTACATAATTAGCTAATCTATATCCATAATTATTTTTAATTCTTTCTATTTTAAATATTTTATTCCAATTACATCTAGTTTTTAATACTCCTTGTTGGTAATTTATTTCTCTTTCCACTTCAAAATAGTTTTTAATTATTGTTTTATATATAAATTTTTCATTTATTTTTAATATTTTATATTTTTTCTTATCCTTAATTGTTCATTTTTTGATTTGTATTTATAATTTTTAAAAATATTTAATAATGTTTATAATGTTTTCTTATTAATATTTTTTATTTGTTGTTTGTTCATATTTATCCAACATTCCAACCCATAATCCAAGATTGAGTCTACAAGGGATTTGTATACAATGAGCTTTTTTCTAAACGGAACAGCATCCCTAATGTGATAAAAGAGAAAAGCATATGAGCTCAGCTTCCTTATCACATAACCATACTTGTTCATTCCAGCAGAATTTGTTATCTATATAAGTTGAGACAATTTTTATTCTTTTGCAGTTACAATCTTTCATTAAGATAGTTATTCTGTTCTATATTTGGACATTCTATTTTATGTAGATTAATAATTACATTGTTATTTATTTTCTTATTTTTGTTTTTTCTCCATTTACTTTCATTTTATTTTTAAATGACCATTTATTTATATTATTTAGATCTTTTTGTATATTATCTTGGGCTTGAAGTTGGTTTTTGTCTGTTATTAATATTATGTCATCAGCGTATAGAAAAACCTCTAAATTTTTTATATTTTTGCATATTGAGTTTATATAAATATTAAATAAGAGGGGACCTAAGTTTGGGCCTTGTGGAATTCCTCTTTTGGAGTTACATAGTTTACTTACATTATTTTTAATTTTAATTCTAAATTTTCTATCTCTCAAATAATTTTCTATCATTTTATATATGTTCCCTCTTATTCCCATTTGTTTAATTTTTTTGTAATAAAATTTTATGATCTATAGAATCAAATGCTCTACTGAAGTCAATAAATGCTATGTATATTATTTCTCCATTGTTTAATGATTTATTTATATTTTCATTAACATGACTCAATAAATTTATTGTTCCTTTATTTCTTTGATATGCATACTGATTTCGATTTAATAGCTTCCTTTTACTTACCTAGTCATAAATACTTTTTGTTAAATAACTTTTTAATATTTTAGAAATATTTGAAATTAGTGAAATAGATCTATAGCTATTCAGATTATTGGAACTTCCTCCCTTATATATTGGTATTGTATATGTTATTTTCCATGCATTTGGGTATATATCTGATTTATAAATTTTTTGAAAAAGTATTCGAGAAAGATAGATATTGTTTCTTTTATACTGTTTATATCAATTAATTTTATTCCATCTGGACCATATTGATTTTTTTTTTGATTGTTTATTATTTCAATTATATCTTTTCTATTTGGCAACATTAAAACCATTGAGTTTTTTTTCAGATTCCTGTTCTTCATTTTCCATTTTTCTTATCTTCTCTAATTCATTACTTTCATAAACATTTTTAGTAAAAATTTTACTCAATTTACAAAATAATTTTTTAATATCACAATTTCCTAACAATAATGAAACAAATGAATTAAAAGTATTTTTTTTCTGTTTTATTATTATATTATTTATAATTTTCCACACATTTATATTGGCATTAGGATCATCTTAAATCAATTTTCTAAAGTATTTATTTTTTTTGTTTTTTAATTCGATTTTTTAATCAATTTCTTTTTTTTATATATTCTATTTCCAATTTTGTGTTTTTATTTTTTATGTATCTCTAATATAAGTTATTTTTTTCTTGAATCTGTTTCATCAACTGTGGGTTCATCCAATTTTTTTTAAATTCTGTATTATCTGTCTCATATATATCCTTTCTACTTTTTTCTTTTATTGTTTCTCTTTTTATTTTATATTTTGCTTTTTTTATTATTTTATTTAGCTTATTTCTTTTACTAATTTTATTAATTCTTGAATTTTGATATATTATTATTCCAGGGTAAAATGTTTAAATTTTGAAGGACTTGGAAGTAACATATTGCTGACTGTGTGCATCTATAGTGCTATTATTCAATTCAAAGACTAGAAAAATGAAAAAATTGGCACACATACATCATTTATCCTAATTGTTTTTTTTTTGGAAGTTTTTAAGGAAAGGGTATATGGATGGTTTGGGATTATGGGTTGACCAAGAAATTAGCAGTATATACCCAAAATCAGCAGAAACCAAAAGTAAGATGTAATGTAAAAGCCGTATTTGTTTTGCACAATCAGCTATAATGAGCGATGTTTATAATATACATACACAAGCTGTATTTAGTATGCGCACAATCATGATGTCCAGGAAAGAACTAGAAAGTGACTGGACCACACAGCAGTTGTTACTCATTCTCAGATAATCTTTAAAATGGAAACCAATGAAAGCACTCTTAAATTTAACAATTTGAAGTTTATTATCAAATTAAGGAATTTTTTACTGAATTACTTTTTTTTTCTTTCACATTACAAGCATCAGTAGTTTCAAACCCTAAACATCCAGAACTGATAAATTGACTAGGATAGGTCATTTCAATTTATCCTGTGATGACTGGGAAAAGAAACTAAGTGGAAGTGGTCTGTAATTTATTTGGTAAATGGAAATTTACTGAATTACTCATTCTTAAATTAGTATTTTTTCCCCCCAGTAAATTTCTTTCTATATCAGAATCAAACTGAACAATAATCCTATCACAGTGGAACAAGTAAGTTTTAGATCTAGATTAAATGTAGTGGCCTTACCTCTTTCTTGCCAAAATCACCACCTGGATTCATTGTAGCTAAGAAGTTAAATCCTTGTTTTGCATAAACTATCTCAACATCAGAATCAGACGATCCTTTTTCTGCTAACAGAAGTGTCTGCTCAGGTTCCAAAATACTATTTAGTCGCTCAAGAACAGAGTCATCTGCTAATGAAATTTCATCAGCTAAAAAATATCCACCCTAAAGTTTAAAAATAAATAAATAAATTATAAACACAAAATTTCATTTAAATTGATAGATTAATATATGCAAGAGCAACAAATTTTTCACAGTTTCTCTTTAAATATTTAAAACTTCAATTAAACAAATCAAACCTCATTCATTGCAAGAACAAGAGGTCCATCAACCCATTCGAACAATTTCTGTCTGTTACTTTCTTCATCATGTTGCCTTACAGGTCGAAGACCACCAATAAAGTCAGCACCTTCTAAATGCATGTGGCAGTTAACCGAGAACAAGGGCTTCTTATTAAGAGCAGCAAACAGTTGACAAATTGTGGTTTTTCCACAGCTAGAATTGGAAATAAATATTTCAATAAATAATTCAATAAATAAAACTAACTTTAGCTACGAAATTTATTTTATACCATGCAAAAATATGATCTACTGATAAAATGTGTTTATAGTAAAACAACGCTACAACAGCTTTAAAATATGAAATATATTTCTTAATGCAAAGTTAAATAAAACCCTAATTTCCTATGCTTTGTCACTGATATTATATTGTAATAAATTAGGAAGGGGTTAAAATACGGCACTGATACTCGTGCCATATCTCAATTATATTTTTTTTGTTTTTCTGTCCAGAATCGGTTTCAAGATGAAAGAATCTCTCTAATGTTGCCGTGCCAAATATGGAGCGAATTATGATAGTGATGTATTAGCAAATACAAAGAACTCAAGTTCTCCAAAACAATGGGATACATTTCTGTTTCTGCATATGTAACTAAAAAATTCTCACATGAAGTGTAGGTAACAATGTACGCATAGACAAGAATTGTTTAAAAAAATAAAAA
>JAFIDM010006943.1:57960030-57970683 GCA_023159025.1 Thereuonema tuberculata
ATTCTGAAAACAAAAATACGGGACACTTTAATGCAGCCGACAAAATCAACCAACACTTTATTATTTGTATTACTTACTTGGATATACTTGCAAATGTTACTTGCAAATATGTAACAATTTCCGACATCAATTCTAATGTCCATTCATGTACTTCTTACAACATTCAAGTCAGGGGCGTATATAAGGGAGGGCCGAGGTGGCCCGAGCCCCTTCCGAAATAATGAAGATATGTCCTCCCAACGTTTTTTTTATTTTTTTTTTTTTTGGTTGAACAGATAGGTTTTCATTGTTTGTTTTTTTTGGTTGAATAGATTTTTTGGACCATATATTCTATATACGCCACTGATTCAAGTAATAATTCAATTTCTTTTTTCATAAAAATGATTATTTGCAATTATATCAATATAATGGCATAAATAACATGTTTCTTTAGGTTCAATTGTAATGGACACTCAAGCGTTAGTAAAAATATATCTTACAGCAGGTACCTAAATATGATGTTCTTGTGCGTAGTAACTAATCAATATAAAGTCGAAATGCGAACGTAATATCCATTGTTGGAAACATGTTCATAACTTTATAGTGCAGAAATGTTCGACGAATGATTCAGTATTTCACTGCAGAATCGCTCAATTATTAGGAACATTCTCAATATCTTCTAACTACTACAAAGAACAACTATTCAGCAATAGCTATCAACACGGACTATCGTCAACGTAAGTTCAAGTTGTGTCCAATCAATAGTTGTGTCAAAGCTAGTCATGGAGCTGATCTCGTAAACTATAAGTAAGCTTAATTATCTAAAATTGAACACTGCAATGTAAGAGTTATTTTGAAAATTTACCTTAATGAACTTATTGCTATCTCATGACCGGCTTTCCACAGTTTATAGGTGAGAGCGTAGTCGTTATATTCATGAGTAAAGAATAAGGTGAGGGCAATTGGACAGCCATTGGGATTCGAAAACGTCGACTCCAAATCCTGGAAAATATCTTTGTTTGTTACAGTTACTTCGTCATCGAAGGTTAGTAGCACGAACTGAGGAGTCTCCTTGGTTGTGTAATTGTGGGGAATTTCACTGGAAATACATCGGCAGCACGGAAGATTACAAGGTTCTGTGGCTGTTGAACAGTGTGTAGCCGGTTGTAAAGCTGTGACATTAACACCAATGGCCAGTGCCACCAACACAGCCCGAAAGAACATGGCTGGACTTCAAATGTAACTAACAACCAGTCTTATCTTAATTTGCTACAAAACAAAATAAATCTGATGGTTTTCACTAACTATCAAACTCTAATCAGATTCTGTAGATAGGAATTCTGAGAAAAACCTGATAAAGATAATTTTATTAAAGATCAATGATATTGTAAATAATTCCTTTATTTTTACTGTATCTATATAAGACACGTTCTTTAAGCAAAAATCGTTTCTAACAAATATAATTTTAGGAAACATAACTTTTTCTGCAAGAGTTACAGAAACAACAATCTGTGATTTCTTTCATTATCAGTGATTAAACCAGCAATAAAACCTGTCAATCTGAAACAGAAAGTAATTCTGATAATCCTGATTTAGCAAATATTTCAAAATGATTTTCTTTATCAAGATCAACAAAAGAAGATATCATTTTCATCTACAAGTAAATCATTGTTTTATTTTAGTAATAAGGAATTTAAAGTGTCTAAATTGAGTAAAATCCTTTTACTTAGCCTTGTGCCTTCCTTGTTATCATTTGTTGAATTATTAAAGCATGTTAAATTCCTTATTACTTACATTGAATAATTTTAATGCTTGCTTTTATTAAATCTTTTTGAACCTAGAAGAACGCAGCACAAGGAATCGAAATTTTTTTTATTATTGTTTATGTTTCTTCTTGGGGAGCTTCCGCTTTCGGGAGCGAGACCCTGGATCCTTAACCTTTCACTCTGTCATCGGTGGAGTTTTGCTGGCTGACGAGTCCTAAAGAGGACGAAACGGCCGTCCCAGTCTTTCCCCGGTGACAGCTCGAAGTGCGAAATCCTTTTATTTAGCCTTATGACTTCCTTGGTTATCATTTGCATAATTTTATTGTTCGTAACATGGTATTTTTCTTTCAGGAAATTTAAACACTTAATATCGTTATAAGTTGATGTTTGAGCATTAAGTCATTCAGAATCTGCTTCTATTAACAATACCCATTGCTTCTGGAATTTTCGATAATGTGTTTCAACATGAAGCTCATTTTTGGTCCCTAGTAGATTTTTAAGGAATACAAATGGGGAGACGGAGGATGATTCTAAGTATTCGGTTCATCGGGAATATGACTAAACCTGTTTTAATCATCGCTGTTGATAGAAATAGTGAAATACTAAATCAATCTACCTTCCCACTTACTTTTAATAAGGTATCCTGGGGTAATAACGCCAGGGTGGGTAATAACGCCAAGTGCTAATATTACGCGTAGTTATGAAGGAATCCGGGAGATGGAACTATGGGTTCTGCGCATTAGGGCTTTGAGTCATCTGAATGACAAACAACCGGTAAAAGTTACTTTGTACCATTTGTAGACCTTATAGTTGGAAGAAGCATGTAAGACTCAACGCCGATCTAAAATTTGCGACGGAAGTTCTGTGATGTGAAGACTATATATTTATTAGGCAATACGTTGTTTATTACATAAATTTGTAGTGTATTTCATGTATTTTCAAAATGTTGTGGGAGATTTTCGATGTGTTCGCGAGGTAGCTTGTAGTTTAAAATATACTGTGCAATTAGTATATCGGGGTAATAACGCCATCCACTGGCCTGTACAAAATCCAGAACATGAAACAACAGCCGTATCTACATTCGAAATGCTGATGCCAACCCCTCGTAAAACTAGCATACCACGCAAACGATATTCAAAGCAATAAATAGTCTTGCCACCGTTTTAGACAAAGATGTTTTCGTACATAGGGAGAACATTTGTACCCACAGTAGTTCATCATCAACCTCTTCGTCCAGAAAGAGCTCAAAACCACCAGTATCCAAAAAAATGAAGACCCAGCCTCAAAATAAACAAAAGGCTACCGAAGGAACTGACAAATCATGATACTGTTCCGTTTGCTGCGAAGATAAAATACTGGATATGAAAAGATGTTATTATCCCTTCCGGTATGGCGTTATTACCCACATAGGTGCGTATAACGCCAAATAGCATTGGTCAAGAAATCACGCCACTACATTTTATGAATACATATCAGCTATAATATTCTTTCTTGTATACATAGTCAATAAGTTGCTGTTTGGAATCCTATATTTGTTTGAAAAAAAAAATCTAAAACTAAGCCATGAAAATTGGTAGAACCTTAACGTGGTGCTATTACCCCAGGACACCTTACATTGTGCTCCTATAAAAAAGACAACCTTTCGTGCAAACAATCTAACAGCTGTTTTAATCATCGCTGTTGATAGAAATAATGAAATACTAAATCAATCTACCTTCACATTTACTTTAAGTACATTGTGCTCCTGTAAAAAAAGACAAACTTTCGTGCAAACAATCTAACAGCTGTTTTAATCATCGCTGTTGATAGAAATAGTGAAATACTAAATCAATCTACCATCACACTTACTTTAAGTATATTGTGCTCCTGTAAAAAAAGACAACCTTTCGTGCAAACAATCTAACAGCTGTGACTAGGATGGTTGTTAATGGCCTTGTGTTTCGATCGGGGATTCAGAATCATATAGTGGATCATTTCTATTTTTAACTTCCATGGACATTTCTTTGAACATCTCAGCTGGTGATTACATTTCTCTTCTAACCAATTCTTATCTGTTCCTTAGTTTATATCTGATGGTATCTTTGAACAACTTACAAATATGCAGTTTAGGAGCATTAAATTTCGTTATTTTTTAAAAGAAACAATTACTGCAAAATTGTAATAAAGAAAGACAAAACACTTAAATCAAAAATCTTCAATTACTTGAAAAATATCTTTATCGTCTTCAATATTTCGTCTTTTTGAGCAAAAGACTTCTTCAGGAATTAGTTGAGGAAAAGATCTGTGTCTTCCTTCTCACAAACGTTTAAAAAATCACAATCTATGTCTTAAATAATAAAACATACTTATAGTTAATTACACAGCATAAATTTATTCAAAAAAACTAATAAAACAATTAATAATAATCATGCTTTAAAACAATGTCAATCATTAAAAATAATAATCATTTTTTAAATAATCATTTTTTTTTTTTTTTTTAATGTTTTAATTTTGAAACAGAAAATTTTCCGGAAAATTTTCTAAGCCACTAAATTAATAAGGTATGGTAAAATTAAACTCTAGTTCACTAGAGGCTACAAGTAAACAAAACTGGAGTATTTTCATCAACTCTGATGTGATGCCCTTTTGAGTTTTTCCCTTCCAACAAAAAAACTATGAGCAAAATTAAATAATTAACAAAGCACAGAAATCGTGATTTATAAGTTTTCAATCATGTATAAAGCTGAAAAGTTAAAATATAATAATTCTTTAATAACTATTATGCATATATAATGTCAGTAATTAATATAAAAATACCATATTGGATAAAATATTGTATTTACTAAATTGATCTATGAATATCTGAAATGAAAACAAAATATGTTCTAAAATAACTGCATATTTCTCTACAAAAAATAAAATGATTTTTTTTTTATTAATGATGCTGACACATTTTATGAAAAAGCTGAATTACTATAAAAATGTGTTGAAAATCAAAGCAAATGACCAAAATTTATACATTCAAGAATTTGTGGAAAAAAAATCAAATATAATAGGATTTTGATCGCAATTTTTTCTACAAACACTTTTCTAACTGTGGAAACACCAAGATTCCATGACGTTGATGCCCTAACTTTCTGGGCCACTCTGAGAACTGGAGAGCATATGGTGACCTAAATTAGAATTGCTGCTAGTGCTACTAAGTGAAGATTCTATGTCTGTGTTCCTGTTCTTTTAATAGATCATGCTCAGAATCAGAATTTGAAAGAATGACATTGTCATCGCTTATCAAATGAAGATTTTGTGAAACCGATACCAGCTTTTCAGTGTTCATCTATTTCTCTTTTTTGTTTTTAAGTTGCTAAACGCCTTCCAATTGCGTTCACATGAAGCGGGGAATATTCAAAATTCTGACTGCAACCGTAGACAGTTCTCTTGTACTGCAATAACCTTTCCACCAAATCGTTGGAGATATTTTACTGGCAGCTTTCTAAATAATGTCTCTACTCCAGAGCTTTTGTTTTTGTCCGGTATTCTGCTATATCTGACATTACTGTCACCTCATTTATATCAGGAATGTTTTTAGCAACTTCGATTACGGTTTCAATAGCTGTCATTAAATCATTTCTGACAAATTTTGTCCACAATATCATGGATCCAAAAGATTTGCAGCTAAGTACATTAAGTGAAAACAGAAATCGTATCTGTTACTTAAAAACGATTTAACAAACTTTCCTTCTTCTTTGGTCAGGAGTGAAAAAGGCAATTCGCTCGATTATTTTCTCATCAAGTTTTTTAAATATAACTGTAACTTTTGAAATAGCTGGTGCATCACCTTCTAACTTCTTTATTGCTGCAGAAATGGGTAAAAGCAGGTTGTGTGCAGTCTGAACTTGCACCCAAAATATATCATTATCCAGTATCTGCTTTCGTACATTTGAAGGCAGTCATATTGTGTCATCTATAGCTCTACATTGTAAGCAGTTCTTTGTATCCAGCAAACTGTCAAAACATCTTGTTGCTGAACCCCATCTAGTTTCTGCTGGGAAAATAAGAGAACTTTCTTTCCCTTGTTTTTCTTTCTGGATTGCGGCTGGATTGCCTTCAATGTTTGATTGGCCACGTGGTGATTTAATTGACAATTGCCTTGCATTTTGACAATATTGTTCGAATTGAATTCAAACTTATTATATCCTTTGCCAAAAGGTTTAACCCATGAGCAAGGCAGCCAAATATAATTGAGGTATTTTTCTTGTAACATTTGCCAAGCTGATTCCATGTTGCTTGCATTATCAGTTATAAGGGCTATTACTTTGGAAGGACCTACTCTTTCAATTTCTGTTCTCAAAATTTCTGCTATGTATTCTCCAGTATGACGAGAAGATTTTGTATTAACGACTTTTAAGATATTGGCTCAGGTGTTGCAAACATTATGTTCATCAAAGGATTTCCCTGTATGTCAGTCCATCCATCCGAGAGCAGTGTCAATGATTCCGCTTCAGCAATTTTTTAAACTATTTCTTTTACTCTATCATACTCTTTTTTCTAAAAGGAAATGGGATAAACGATAACGTGATGGTAATTTGAATGATGGACAAATATGTTTGTAGTGTTCCACCCAATATTTATTTTCAGTAATTGAAAGTGGGGTTCCACTCATAAATATGGCACGTGCCAATCTCTCGTCAGCTTTTTCTTGATCTTCTTTTGACATTTTGTAAACCAATCTTCATAATATATTCTTTGGATTGAAGTTGCAAATATGTCCTATAAAAAATTTACTAAAAAATTGCCTTTTTGACATTTAAAATTTTCCGGAAAAACATAGTGGAAAATTTTCCTCCCCACATCACTGGTCCTATTAGGTGTGCTTATGCAAATGCACATCTGTAGTACAGGAACTGATTGTTTAATTTAAATATATAAAAAATAAATAATTAAATAAAATTAATAACATAGTAAAATTAATAATATTTTAATAAATAACTTAATTAAATAAAATAAAAGAGAGAAGATGCTAATTAAATTACAAAGAAATAAATTTAATAATTATATTAATATTATTTTAAAATAATTCAATAATTATTATAGTAATTCATTTAATATATTATAATAATATTATAATGATTTAAAGTAATTTAATATTTATCTTATAGCCTTTATAGCTTAATATTTCCATTAATAATGTCAGAAATTAATCTTTCTTTTATGTCTTTAATTCTTTGGAACTCATAATTTCCCATTTAATTTGTTTACATAATATGTATATTATGTAACCATTCAATCGATATCCATAATTATTTCTGATTTTATTATTATTTATAGTGCTAAGCCAGTTATATCTAGTTTTTTTTTTTTCTTCTCTACATCTATTTCTTTCATTTTTTATTTCAAAGAAATTTTTTATTATTACTTTATATATGAATTTTTCTTCTATTGTTAATATTTTAAATTTTTTTCTGATAAGATTTTTTTCATCTCTACCTTTTTTATTAAAATCTTCAAAAACATTACTTATTATTTTTAAAAAAATCTTGTTGATAGTTTCAGTTTGCTTCCTATTCATAAATATCCAGCAATCCAGACCATAGTTCAAAATTGAATCCACTAACGATTTAAAAATAATTAACTCTTGTTTAAAAGGAATTATTTCTTTCAAATTATAGAATAAATATGTAAGTGAATTTAATTTTTTAACAATATGTTGATACTGCACATTCCACGAAAATTTTTCATCAATATAAATTCCTAAATATTTTTGTTGAGTGATATATTCAATTTTTTCGCAGTTACATTGATAATTATTAATCGGATAGATATTTTCTATATTTTTACACGTAGTATTATGTAACGCAAGATATATATTTTTTTGAATAACTTTATTTTTATTTTTCATTATCATAATCTTGGTTTTTTTAAAATTTATGGTCATATGATTATTCATTGCCCATTTATTTACATTATTTATGTCTAGCTGCAGTTTGTTGTACGCGTTTAATTGTTCGTTATCTTCAGTGAAAATAAGTACATCATCCGCATATATATAAATTTTTGAATGGTCAATGCAATTGCTTAAAGAATTCATATAAATGTTAAATAATAACGGTCCCAAATTTGAACCTTGTGGAACACCAGATTTAACACTATATAACTTACTTACATAGTTTTGTATTTTTATTTTAATTTTCCTATTCTTTAAGTAATTCTTCAATATTTCATTAATTTTTCCCCTTAAACCTATCGCATTTAGTTTTTTTAGCAGCAGATCATGATTAATACTATCAAATTAAATTTTTAAGCCAATTTCTCTTTTTCTTATATTTCCTTTCCAAAATTTTGTCTTTTTTATTTTTTTTATATTCATTGAACAATTTATTTTTTTCATCAATATGTTTCATTATCTCTTAATTAATAATAATAATCATGCTTTACCATGCTGTGTAATTAAGGACAAGTATGCTGGCGTGGCCGTGCGGTCTCGGCGGCGGTCTGCCGTGGCGGCCAATGCGCCAGTATCTGGGTTCGAATCCCGGCAGTGGCATGGTTGTTTCAATTTCCTTTCCTGTGTTGTCCAGCCTCTTCTTCACTTTCTCTTCGGAATGACGTCATTCCTTAATGGCGTCCTGGGGAAGGCCATGGGAAACCACCCCAGTATCTTTCCCTTGAAATTCTAGGGAGTCTGCTAGGGGTTCGCCATCTTGGGAACACTAGCGCTTCCTGGAATACGCAGGCTTCGGATACGAAGCCCGCACTTCGGTGCGTACCGGCAATACAATACAATACAATGTTTATTAAACGTAGATTGTTATTTTTTAAATGCTGTATTCTTAAGTTTTGTGAGGAGGAAGACACACGTCTTTTCCTCAACTGTAATTCCTGAAGAAGTATTTTGTTCAAAAAGATGAAATATTGAAAAGATGTTCTCGAGTAACAAAGTTTTTGATTTAATTGTATATGTTAAAAAAGAATGAAGAAGACATAACACACTTATATTTAAAAAATCTATTCACAAACTAATATTCTACAGACTATCAGTTTCACTAATGATTTCTGTAGGTCTCCTCACTTGATGAAGATAAGAAAATCCTTAGCGAAACTGATAGTCTGTATAATTTTAGTTTGTGAATAGACTTTTTTAATATAAGTGCACAATGTCTTCCTTTATTACAATTAATTCAACACACGTAATACTGCAAAATTGTTTCTTTTAAGGGAAATGTGAACTTGAGTAATTGTTGCGTGGAAGTCGATCAATACAAACGGCGCAATCGTTGGGATGTTTCATTGTTGCGAGGAAGTCGACAGATTCACAATGAGCATGGTTGAACTTCAAAATTGTTTGTTTTGACACAAATGTCTTATTCCTCGGCGCGCGCTATCAAATGATGAGTTGATGCAAAAACGAATAAAATAGAATAATAAATAATACTAAAGATTTCAGTAATATATAGATTTCCTCAACTAATTCATCAATAACATCAAACTAAATATGGAACCGATTCCTGGAACTTCATTAATGATGCTGAAAGAAGCAGCCATAAGACACAGTATCGAGATGGGCAATGAGAGAAAGAGGAAGGCAGGAGAAAGAAGAGTCAAAGGTATTGAGAGGAAACGTTTGAAAAGATCACAACAGACAGATTGGGATCGAAAAAATGAAGCCGAATGTAAAAGGCGATCAAGAGCTAAGGAGACAACGGAAGAGATTGTAGAAAAGAGAGAAATACAAGAAAGGCATAGAGATAACATCAATCTAAATATGGAACCGATTCCCGGAACTTCATGGATGACGGTGAAAGAAGCAGCCATAAGACACAGTATCGAGATGGACAATGAGAGAAAAAGGAAGGCAGGAGAAAGAAGAGTCAAAAATATTGAGCAAATATCTATGCAACTAAGTCATAATCTACTTCCATTCACTTTCACAAGAAGACAATTTCCAATGAGACCTTCTTATGCAATATCTATCAATAAAAAACTCAAGGACAGACTCTAAATAAAGTTGCCATCTATTTGGAAAACGATGTTTTCACTCACGGACAAGTGTGTGTTGCAATGTCTAGAGTCACAAGTTATCAGAATTTGGTTACCTTCACTCGAAAGAACAGTCATAATCAATTCGTCGCCAAGAATATCGCATACAAGCTATGATAGAAACGAAGTATACTTCATCTAACATCCATCTCAACATATCTCTTCTTCAAAAATCTATATCCATCAAACTATACATGGGAGATGACCTAGTATCAGTGAAAAACAGCAGCCAATCAACCAAAAACTCCATCGAGATCGTCGCTGTTGTGTGTGATCTTTTTCTAAACAGCCGCAGGTTATTGAGCCCTGCCTTAGACTGAGGCCAGAAGGCAATCAACAGTTACGTATGATCAACAATTTCACAGAGAAGGGATCATGGGATTAGAGACTATTACGTCGTTCCAACAGTATTACTGCTGTTGGATGAACGTTCGTAGATACTGAAGATAATTTACAACTGGCTCAGGTTTAGTTCATTTCTGTCAATGAATGAACTATTATCGTCACGGCGAAAGTCGAACCCGCAAACACATTATCATTGACTAATTTCTCCAGTATCAATGCCGTAAGCTCCGCAGAAAATATCAATCTCAATTATCAAAAATAGGAAATATCAAAAAACTCACATACATCTTCTTGAAATCGACGAGCAACGTTAAGAATAATTTTCTTACTTGACTTTGAGACCTTTTCCTCGTCGAAATGTTGAATGTGAATCAACGACCGCCATTTTCTCTTACATTTGAATGTGACCGACAGGCCAGGAAAGGAAAATCTATCATCTGCGTTGCATTCTGGGAGGTTCATCTTTGGCCGTAGTGACAATAAAAACTTATTAAAGATAAATTTATACAAACCTCGGCTCAACTTGGAAATATTTGAATAGTTGTTTTTG
>JAFIDM010006943.1:57970783-58002327 GCA_023159025.1 Thereuonema tuberculata
CAAAAACAACTATTCAGCAATAGCTACAACACTAAGAAACTACTGTTAACGTAAGGTCAAGTTGTGTCCATTGATTCAATGAATGAAGCTAATCTCGAAAACTTACAATTAATTATCTAAAATTGAACACTGCATTGTAAGAGTTACTTTGTAAATTTACGTTAATGAACTTATTGCTATCTCATGACCAGTTTCCCACAGTTTATAGGTGAGAGCGTAGTCGTTGAATTCATGGGTAAGGAATAGGGTGAGAGCAATTGGACAGCCATTGGGATTCGAAAATGTTGACTCGAGATTCTTGAATAACTTTGTTAGTGTCGGTGACTTCATCATCGAAGGTTAGTACCACGAACTGAGGAGTTGTCTTGGTTGTGTAATTGTGGGGAATTTCATTAGAAATACATCGGCAGCACAGAAGATTACAAGGTTCTGTGGCTGTTGAACAGTATTTGGCCGGTTGTAATGCTGTAACATTAATAGGGATTGCAACAACATGGCTGGATTTGAAGAAGCACTTTAATTGTCCTGTGCTCAAAAACAAAATAAAAAAACTAATTTTTCTCTTTCTTATTTTGGAAGATAAACCATTAATCGCTGTCAGGTTTTGCATCGATACTTTTTTCACTGAAAATAGAAAAAGATAAGTTACACCTATTTTTAATTTTTACATTTTTTTTTTTTTTTAATTTTTACCATTTTTCACAGTCAGAATTCTTAATATCAAAAATTTCAGGAATTCTTTTTCTTTTCAATTCTGGGAGAAAAAAAACGTTATCACATACGTATATCTTTAAGATAAAACAATCGTTACAATTATCAGAAACTTCAACATTATTTTTAACAGTTAAATAAAAACAAAAATATAATGTTTATTATTGCCATTTAAGTATTTTGGTCAAGTTTGCGTCGCTCGCCAACGTCACCAGGAAGCTTTGCTTCAAGTTATTGAGAATCTTAAACGTGAAAAAAAAAAAATCTACCGACTGCATTGAGTGAGTGACTAATAACGCTCTGAGTGTCAAAGTCAGATATAATGAAAGAATTTATCTGATAAAATACAAAGAAATGCTTCGATGAAATACAAAGAGAATAATGAACTTTTACATATTTGTGTTATTACAACCTTATTGATTCAGTATATTATTTATCGTTCACAAGGTATTCAATACATTTTAGAAAAAACGTGAATTTTTAATTTCCGGTAAAGCTAGAACACAAATACAGCAGTTATAGGCAGTTTTTTTATGAGCTTATTTTTATGAGCTAACATTTGCTTATTCTATATTGTATTAAAATATTGCTAAATTTTCACTGTTTTTTGACAGGCGCCGACTTGTGTAAATTAATGGAGAGGGAACGAAAACAACTAAGGGACCTAATTTAATTCCTTCTTTTAATGACATTTGAAGAGCAATAATTATAAGAACAAAGAGAATGAATGAATTTATTTTAATGATGTTTTTTTTTTCCATTACATAATCAATGTTTAAAATATGGCTTATATTTTCACTTTAGTAGCTCTCTTTAAATATTTTTTTTTTCTTTTACCCATTTAATAACTTCGACGCGTCCAAAGGTTTCTTGGTCTATATTTTTCTACTTACCCGCCTTTTTAATACAGGGTGGGCAAAATAAAAGAGGCCCCGGAAAAAAAAAAAAGGACAGAGTCCACTATCAGAAGGGAGATTGGGTTGGTTGAACCTATTCTTCTCACAAGGGAGACAGCGTCGGTCGGATCCAACAGAAAAAATAGGGGGGAAATTGGACAGTTCCACAGGTAACAATGTATCAATTATTGACAATAGGACTGACCCTTGTTAATGAACAGAAAATGCGGGAAACCATAATTGCGATGCAGCAATCGGTTGCTGTCACATTCACATCACAGAAGATGTTGAAAATGGCCACCGTTGACGTCAATGCAGCGCTGTGCTCGATTTATCAAACTGTGAGACACGCTTAGCAGCTCTGCCTGAGGGATAGCAGCAATAGCGTTTTCAATGTTCTGCTGTAGCGCTTCCAGTGTGTGAGGATTATTGGAGTACACCTGACCCTTCAATTTGCCCCACAGGTAAAAATCACAGGGAGAGAGATCGGGCGATCGAGATGGCCAGTTGATTGCACTGCCTCTGCTAATCGTCCTCTCCACACCGAATACCTCATGCACTCGTGACAAGGTTGTTAAGGCGGTGAGTGCTGTAGCTCCGTCTTGCTGAAAATATCCATACAGTCGTTCATCTTCTGTGAGTTGATCCACATATGGATTAAACAGTGTCTGCACATACCGGTTAGCATTTACAGTTTGGTGAAAGAATCGTGTTACGATGCGGACACCAGACATTGCGCACCACACATCAATCTTGAGATTATGCAACGCCCTTTCGACGTAGTGATGGGGATTTTCTGATGCATAATGGCGCGTGTTCTGGGAGTTCACATACCCTGACAGGCTGAACCAGGCCTCATCTGAGGAAATGAAAAACTGGGGATCCAAAAGTCCTGACTCCACTTCACTCAGAAACCACCGGCAGAATTCAACATGCGAATTTACGTCTGGCCGCTTTAACTCATGCACCACAGAAAATTTGTAAGGATACAGATGAAGGTCCTTTTTGATAATGTTTCGACACAATGATCTCTTAATTCCCACTTGCACAGATAAACGTCGTTGAGATTTTGTCAGACTTCGTTCCAGGCTTTCCTGCACTCATGCTATGTTTTCTGGTGTCCGAACTCTTTTCGGATAGCTACGGTGTTTATTAGCTTTATTGTATAAAGCCCGTTTCCCGCCATTTTGCCAATATTTTTTGCATTGCAGACTTTGCTGGAGGTTTAGCTAAAACATGTCCAGTCGCAAACTCTTGCGCAAACAGTTCCGCACAGGTTTTCCACGATCCATGCTTCGCATAACACTCGATAATGAATACGCGCTGTTTTATCGTGAGCACCATTCTGTGTTGCTTTCAACTGGTCACTAAACACGTCTGCTCCTCTCAATCATTAACACGAAATGACACATTGACGTACTCTGGACAGAGCATGTGGGAGATGTGCAAGCGCCGACATGTGACAGCAATCGATTGGTGCATCGCAATTATGGTTTCCAGCATTTTCTGTTCATTAACAAGGCAGTTCATTAACAAGGGTCAGTCCTACTGTCAATATTGATACATTGTTACCTGTGGAACTGTCCAATTCCCCCCCCCCCCATCTTTTTCTGTTGGATCCGATCGACGCTGTCTCCCTTGTGAGAAGAATAGGTTCAACCAACCCAATCTCCCTTGCGATAGTGGACTCTGTCCTTTTTTTTTCCGGGGCCTCTTTTATTTTGCCCACCCTGTACATTTGACTTGACCAGTCTCCTTTGACATGATTAGTTTAAATTTCTTTTATAATATCGATCCTTCTGTTCTCCTTCAAAGCTGCTTGAAAAAGTTCGTTGAAAAACGAACGAACGAAACTAAAGCCAGTTTCAGAAAAAGATCGGGAGTGACGTCATTGAACCAAGTATTACAATATCCGTCAGCCCGAATCATAGTTCCATCTTTCTGTAAATATCGTTCTGCAAGCAAAAGGTTTTGTATGATGTGAAATTACAAGTTTGTACTGATATATAATAAAGAGTTTAAAATTATTTTTTGTGGAAATTTTCAAACTAGAAAAATCAATGATGCTATTGGTTATTAAGTTGTCGAACTACTTGACATCATGGCTGCCTCCATTAGCTCGCAAGTGTCCCTTCAAATATACTTTAAAGTTAACCGTAAAGGTCAGTCTTTGCGTGGTTCTGTGGTTTGACTGGCGAGAATAAAATTAAAATACAAGTACCGTATATGCTCCAATAGAGGCCCCCGGCGTTTATTTGCAAAACTAGCCTCGGCTCCGGCGCTTAATAGAGACCGGCTGCTATTAGAAGCCGGCCATTATTAACAACAACCTTCTGAACGCAATATTTTTACACATAAATACCGGCTAATATTACAAACAGCAACCTTTATTTGAATTTCTTAAAGATAAATGGTAATGTCTTTCTGTACCTTTCACTGCTATTCGTCGTCCGAAATTGCAATAACAGGCGGCTGCCTCACTGGAAGTTTCTTTCGCGTATGCCACCGTACGAATCTTAAAGGCAATGTTAAATGACCGTTTCGGCGGCATTTTGTCAGGCAATGTACCGTAAAGTATTATGCACGACTACAAGATACGGACGCTTAAACTAGTAACGGAAGGCAAATATCAAAGACCCGGCTACTGTTAGAGACCGGCTACTATTTGGCCGTGTCCCCTCTGCAGCCCGGCGACAATAAGAGACTCGGCGTTTATTGGAGCATATACGGTATATGTAATGTAAACAGGATTAATTACAAAACAAAAGAAAAAAACTAAAAAACTGGAAAGGGAGAAAGAAAAACAAAAAAGCATGTAGGAGAATTAATCCAGCGAACCTTAGCATGAAAGACGGATGCTTAGACCATCTCGCCATCACAGAAGAGATATTCCTACGCCTGACGTCACTCCCGATCTTTTTCTGAAACTGGCTTTAGTCGCAGTGCTCCCCAAATTCCCATTTGCTAGACATATTAGTTATTTCCAAATACAGAGCTCAGTCAACATTTCCCAATTAGCTTCATTTTGTTGTAATTGCACAAGATGATAACAGCAGATGAATGGCAGCAATTTCCAATATGTAATGATATACTACAAATGCCATGCTGGCGTGGATGTGCGGTCTCGGCGGCGGCCGGTCGTGGTGGCCAATGTGCCAGTACCTGGGTTCGAATCCTGACAGTGGCATGGCTGTTTCAATTTCCTTTCTTGTGTGTTCGTCTCTTCTTCCCCTGGAGTTGGCGCCCCCTCGTGGTATCCAGCTAATCACTCCTATTGTAGGAGGCCATCCAAACCCTGTATGGGTGTTACGGACGATAAAGTAAGTAAAAGTAAATACTACAAATATATACCATTGTTCAGTGTTTTTTGATTTCATTGTTTGGTGACTTGTTCAATATTTTCTATAGACCATTACATATTTTAAGATTTCCAATATTTTAAAGGAGAAACACCGATTTAGTTTACATTTATTTCATTAATTGTATCTAATTTCGTTAGTCACATACAAAATAACATTTGGAAGCCATTGCTGAAATTGTAGCGAATGTTGCTTTAATCCGTAATGATTTATATGATTCCCCCCGTCATTTACTCGATTCAATTTGAAAAATATTGGAAGAAATGATCCAATTCAAATATTAAAAGTCATAACATTATTTCTGTCTCGTCCGGCTGGTGATCGTCTTCTCTCCTGCCATAAGTATACAGGGAAAGTGGATAGGGGGCCTGCACCCTCCCTCTCGCCTTTTGAAGACACCTATTTTTTTTTTTTTTTTGGGGGGGGGGGGTTATTCGACATCAGCTTCCTGTCTTGAACTGCCCTAAATAAAATCACATGTAGGCCCTTGCCTCCTCCTGCAATACCCACCTCTGTTGAGGTGAAAAACCTGTTGCTTTAAATAACATCAGTAATTATAATTTGTTCCATTTGTTGTTTATCCAAAGTTTGCGACTAAAAAGGAAAAACTTAAGTTACATTTTTTGAGATAATTGTTTTACATTATGTTACGTCTTGTTTGATAAGTCAATTAACAATTTAATTTTATTAGAATTTATCTTACGTATCAGAATTAGACCCTAGAAATTTAAATGTAAGTCATCAAAATGGATGATCATAAACAGATTTTACTCCATTTTTCGTCATTCTCCTGCGAAAAATTTAATTTTATTAAATTCTATTGAAACAATAAATTCTAAGAAAAAAAAAGTCAAAATCCACACAATTAAATAAGGTTCTCGCATCCTAAGCTATCATCTCGAGAATCTGGGACAGCTGTTTCTGCTTTATTAGGCATCATCAACCAGATTAATCTCTTAAACCTTGAGATTCCGAAGGTCCAATTCTAAAGACAGACTTCTGTGGTAGTTTCTAAAATAATTGGTAACATGCCCTTGTTTTCTTTGCCTATTGAGGTAATAAATGTATTCAGGCATTTAGTTGTTGCCGATCCTTCATTCCAGAAACCTAGCAGTATTGATATGCTCATAGCAGGGAATTTATTTCCATACATTTATATTGGTCAGTTATAGCATTTCGTGCGCCTGGGTTACCTGCCACCATGCATAGTATTTTTGGATATGTAATGTCTGGGCAATTAAATATTAATTCCACAGATACAGAGGTTTCAGAGATATCCGAACGCTTCAAGAATGTTTAAACCCCTTAGTCCGGATTCGGGTTTTTTTGATCATGTATTCTGGGATGAACCTCCGTGCCAAATTTGGTAAAGATCCGAAGAGAAATGGCAACGTTATTGCAAGACAAACAAACCAGTAAACACAAACTCAAAAGCGTGAGTTTGTGTTGACTGGTTTGTTTGTCTTGAAACAACGTCGCCATTATAAAAAGCGTTATATAGATGACTGTAATTACAATACAGAAAATACCATCATTTCTGTGATGAATGTTTTCATCTAAGTTGGTAAATTAATATATTAATAGCATCTTATTTGCAAAATACAGCATTCTCCAATTCTCAAAGGAATTTTGATGCATATTAATCTATTATAACTACAGTCGGACCTCTATTTAACGATGTCGCTAAATCCCGAAAAAAAGTTTGTTATATGTGAAAATTCGTTAAATAGATTCACCTTTTAAAATTACTTTAAAACTACATAAAACGGATTTAAAATACATAAACAATAAAATTTATTAAAAAAGTAATAATTTTAATGACATAAAGCATATATTACCACATGCGAAATTAAATTTTACTAATAAAGTCTGTCAATTTAGTCAAGTTTTTTTTTTTTTTTGAAAAAGTGTTTTCGCTCGTAGTATGTCTCGCATCTTTGCAATGCACCAAAAACCCCTTCAGTATTTTCTTCAAATTGAACTCCACGTCGGATTGTTTCAAATGATTTTAACATTTCATCATACGAAGGTTTCTTGCTTTCTTCATCATGATCATTTCCATTTTCATCATCTGCATCGCAATTCATTGCTGTATTGTTTTATTTTTCACACTGTCCAAAATATTCAATTCAGTTAGTGTTTCCGAGGTCTCAACTTCAAAATCAAATGAAAGATAATCATCAATCAGCAAATCATCGTTAATTTCTTCTTTTTCCCTCAGCTGTATCCTCGAAAAAGTTCGTTAAATAGAAAATGCTATTGGAGGATATTTTACGAAGAAATTAACAAAATGTTCTTGGTTCGCAAAATAGAGGTCCGACTGTATATTTTAACTGAAATCTTCAGAATACAATACAGATGACAAATTATTGACTGAATCAAAATAACTTATTTCTCAATCCAAATTAAACGCGATTGATTTCAGAGTGAATCAGTTTTGTTTATTTACATTTAAATTTTACTGTTGCCAATTAGCATTATGGTCAGAGAATTAAAAGTTGTATTTGGCACAAAAAAAAATAAAAATCAGTTTCTTTTGCTGGATATCTCTGAAGATTCAAATGCATAGCCCAGGTATACAGCATTTATAATACCTGGCTATCTACGGGGAATAGCTCCTTATTAAATAATGAGATAAATAATTTTACTAATTTCTATTAAAATCTTAAAACAAATTTAAAATTTATTAATTACTCAGTAAAAAAACTTACACTAATAAGCCTTAACTTCTCCATTGGAAATATCTAGAATATTTATTCATATTTTAGTTTCTGAAATTATTTAATGAATTATTTGGAGATGTGTTATATTGCAGCAATCTATGTTACATAGGAAGCATACGTATTAAAAAAAATGATAAATAACAAAGCCTGGTCTTGTGCCGTGCTGGCATGGCCGTGCGGTTTAGCCGGCGGGCTGCCGTTGTGGCCGATGCGCCAGTACCCGGGTTCGAATCCCGGTGGTGGCATGGCTGTTTCTTTCTTCTTCTGTGTTTCGTCCGTTTCCCACCTGGGACTTACAATCTCAGGGTTATCCTGGACGGGATATAATTCTCGTCCCCCCTTTCTTGAATTTCACTAGCCTCGCCCTGACGTTGTCAGGTTGAGCTAGTTACGTGGTCCCTAGTTGGCCAAATTCGATAAAAGGAAGGAAAGCCTGGTCTTGTTGTTGGTTGGTGTTTTATGGCGCAAAAGCAGCTGCAACTAAGCTGCGCCAAGCCTGGTCTTATGTAAATGATTAATAAAAAAAGTTCCAGCAATTTTAAATATTGTGTGCACTAATGAGTGATTTAATGGAAAGAATTAATTGAACAATCTACGGCAAGAGGAAAAAGACTAGCTATAAGAGATTAAAAAATAAAAAACAAAATCATTACTGAGCACTACACTGCATTTCTCTCAATGTAATTTGGAATTTTTCTTTATTTTCTTTAGGCATTCAAGCAAGTTGAGGAATTGATGTTATTAACACAAGTTTGTTGAAAAACTTCCAAGAAGTTTTTTTTTTACTGACCTGAAAGAAGGGAGTTTTTTTTTTTGGTTTTCTTGAAAAAGTGAGAGAAGAATTATTAAAAGTAAAAACAATTAGTTTGATAAGTCATTTTCAGCCAAGATGTCAAGTCGATGTACAATGAGGACATCCCTGTTGTTTCCTCATAACATAAAAGGCATTGCACGACACACTGTGGTAACATAACTATTGTCTCCAGAGTTGAATCCTGTACGACATTGGAAAAAGGGAAATATCTAAGATACCCAATAAAGTGTATGCAGTTAATCTCTTGAGTAGGGCATGAGTTAAGTCTACTTTTTGATCTTCTAATCTCACTCTGTTGAGAAGTATGCCCATATTTTGAATTACAACTGTTGGGGATCTTAAAATTCTTGTTTGGCCTCTTTAATTATTTTCTGTAATTTCAAATTGGTAGTCAAACATGAACGGAGCACCATGTTTCCTAAGTTTTTTTTTTTTTGATTTGATCAGTTTTGTTTGCAATCTCATTGATATTAAAAGTCATCCAGGCAGTACCTTCTTGCATTGTCAGTACCTTCTTGCCTTGGATCTGTCAAAACATATCTCGTGTTTTATAGGTTTGCGACTTTCTTACGTGTTGTGCATGGCTTTGCAGCACTATCATTATTTATATTTTTTCAATAGAAGTGGTCTTTGATTAAAGTCACTGTTTTCTCTTGTACTTGATTTGTTATTCTAATGTTACTTCTATTTCAAAACCTTCTAATTCAAAAGTAAATATTTTAATCATTAATGAAGCTGCTTAATTAACTTTTGGAAATAGTTGTGAATAGTCAAAAGGAATAAACTTTTAGTTTATACTATTATTTTTTAAGTTCTGGATAGACTAATTTTAAATTAATTATGGGGATTAATCAATTTTTGTAAATCATCTATTCTTCAGATAAAAACCAAAAACAAGCATGAATATAAAAAATATATATATTTATTGTCTATGTAATTTTTTTCTTTGAAAAAAATAATATATAAATAAATTGATGTTAATAACTTGTGTAATGCTTCAACCTGAAAATAAAAAAAAAAGTAATATTAATTACTTACATAAAAAAAATGATTCCATTTAAGTATTAGATCTTCCTTAATTCATAAATTGCAATTATATAAAAACTTATGTTGCAACGTGTAAATAATCATTGCAATCTTAAATAAGTTGTTTATTAAGAATCTGACTTAGAAAGGTAGAAGCAAGAAAAATGAATTGATTTAAATTTAAGCTTAATCTCTGTTTAATTAGTTGAAGAGTAAGATGACAAATTGTGAAAAATATTAAAAACTAACATTCAGCTCCCTCACTGGTGAACGGTATTTTTTTCATTGTTGTGTTCATATTGTTAGGGGTCACTTCAGGGAGCTTAAGTGTTATCCTTAACTTTTTCATGTACTCTGAGCTATCACCAAGGGTAAATCTGGCTGATGAAGCCTAATAAGGCTGACAGGTTTAGGATGTGAGAACTTCTGTTTATTTATGTACATTTTTAATTTTTTCCATAAATTTATATGCATGCACATTAATTTATTTTCTTTACAGTAAGATGTTATGTTTCGAATAAGAATCATGTGACAACCTCAGTCCTGCTTCATGGTTGCTACTGTTTTTAAAGCATATTTCTTCAGAAGTGAATTTTTAAAGCCAAAAAGTGACTATGGCTTTGCTGCACAGAAAAATAGCTGTAGGACATTTCCTCCATTGTTCACTAATTTTTTTTCCTGTGGTACTGAAGGAAAAAAAGAGGAATGAAAATCCTCAGTCTTTGAATAAACAAAAACTCAGAGGAGAGCAGCAAAAGCAACACTAGTGAGCTTTTGAAAGCCACTAACACACTTGAAACTGAAAAGTGTCAAATCACTAAAAAAAAAAGAATTATTGTAATATCCCATGTTACCGCATTAATCAGGGATGGGTTTGATTTAACTATTTGAACTATTAGTGATTCATCAAGTAAAACACATCACAAAATAATATTCTGAAACTTTGAGAGGAATTTAAATTAAAAATATGGATTTATTTGATAGCAAAATTCACAACTAAAGAAGGCAGGGATTAAATTAGTGTATCTGTAATAGCATTTTAACCGTTCTACAATTAAGCAATAGTACAAATAAATGAATAAATAAAAAACAGGATACTAATTCTTACCTGTATAATAAAGCATTTCCAGAATTAGTAGATACAGCCAAATATCCACTATTAAGTGAAAAATCTGCACAAAGGGGTCTTTTCATTGTCTTGAATGGAATCGGAAAATTGGAGAAGACTGTTAAACTCGGTACATGAACCTAGAAAATAATAAATTTAAACTCAATCATTTGTTGAATTTGGACAATTTTAAAGCTTATGCCTCACAAGATGACCTTGAAAGAAAATTCTTAATCATATCATTTTTTTAAAGCTGTATTTGCATGGAATTTGAACTTGTTAAAAGGAAGAGATTTACTATAAATAGTAAAGGATTCTTAATATGAAATTGAGGAATAAATTGAAGCTTTGTTCTCCGTAAATACCAATATTTTTTGTATTTTATCAGAATACTCGTCAGATTTATGAACCTTTCACTCAAATGAAGATACTGATGTTAGCTCATTCAATTTTATTATTTTACTTAATTTATTTTGTGTGTGTGTGTATGGTATGTGTCTGTATTGGTTTATAAGAGGTGCTATTTACAATAAAAAGATTAAATTTGTATCTTTCCTGAGTCTTAAAAATAAATATACAAGGTTCTTTATGTCAACTGGCATTTGTAGCATTCACTACAATTTCTTCTCAGCATCCGAGATTGATACAAAAGTACAATCAGCAATGAAAAGGTTAATAACTGGATAAACTACACTGTTGTAAAAAATCTATTTTTAATCATTAAACAAATAAAAAATCTTACTTGTGAAGTTGTTCAATCAAAACTCTTTTATTAACTGCTGCATATTAAATAAAAATAAAATCAAGCTAATACTTACGAGTCGGATGGCATTATCTTTCTCTTCTGATGACATTAGTAAAATTTCTGAAGTGCAATTGAATTTTAAATTGCTAACTGAAGTTGTAAGATTTGGTAGTGTCTTAACTGGCTTCGGATAATATGAACTTAGTACTGCTGATGTATCATATAAATTCACAATACCACTGTCAGAACTGAAAAAACAAAACATATAAAGTCAAAATTCTATAAAAACGAAGTATTAAAAAAAAAAAAAAAAGAAAAGCATAAAGAATAGAAAGTAATTATACATTGCAAATTCATTAATTTTAAAATGAAAAATATTAGTAAGCTAACTTTTATCTTATTTTTAGATAATGTTATGTCTTCCAATCATTTACAGTCCTCAATCAAATAAAATGTAAATTTCAAGCTTCCTACAGCTTAAATAGTCAGCACAAAAATTTCATCTCAATCCTCAAAAAAAAGAAAAACTTTCGATCTTATTATTAATGAAACAATGAAAACCATATGACAGGACCTTAAGTAACATTCAACACCAGAATTAAATCTTCAAATTTCAACTGTGAACTTATCTAATTCATTAATTTTAATTTTCATTAAAATCAAAGCAAGCCCTCCTCCCTCCAACATCTTCAGACCTTTTAATCAATTGGAGGGAAACAACGAACTCCCCCCCCCTCCCTACAAACTAAGCTTCTAAGTCATTTATTTTATTCCCTGCCAACTACTTTCTTAAAATATAATTTGAAAACAAAAAAAACCAAAACAACCCCCAAAAAAAAAAAAAAAAAAAAAAAAAAAAAAAAAGGCATTTTAAAACAAAGCCTGTTCTTAAAGTCACTTTTCACAAAACAGGCCAAACTCCCAATTTTGCCTCACAACACTGATATGACATGCACATACAAATCATTCACTTAATATTAGCATAAAATTGATCTAAAGCTTATATCCCAGACACTATAAACTGTATACATGTCCTTCTGCTGTCATTGTTTCTTTCTTCCCACTGCTGAAGATAAGATTTGCCCAGAATCTTAGAACCAGTGAAACCTCTCATCCTACCAAACTTCAGTATCTACATTATCCATTTTTGTTTTTGTTCTTCCAAAATCTAAGCAATCAAGAACAATAAGACATAGAATACCGTATATGCTCCAATAGAGGCCCCCGGCGTTTATTTGCAAAACTAGCCTCACCTCCCAGCGCTTAATAGAGACCGGCCATTATTAACAAAACCATTCAGAAAGCAATATTTTTGCACATAAATACCGGCTAATATTACAAACGGCTACTTTATTTGAATTTCACATGCTACATAAGACTGTTAAAGATAAATGGCAATGTCTTTCTGTACCTTTCGCTGCTATTCTTCGTCCGAATCCGCAATGACGGCTTTGTTGTTGACGAGCGGTCGCCTCACCAGAAGTTCCTTTCGCGTATTCCACCACGGGAATCTTAAAGGCAATGTCAAATGACCGTTTCGGCGGCATTTTGTAAGGCAATGTACCGTAAGGTATTATGCACGACTATAAAGATACGGATGCTTACACTATTACCGGTAGGCAAATATCAAAAACCCGGCTACTATTTGGCCGTGTCCCCTCTGCAGCCCGGCGCTTATTAGAGACCGGCGACAATAAGAGCCTCGGCGTTTATTGGAGCATATACGGTATGTCATTCTGCTAAGATTATCATTTCATCATCTTACTGCAATAGAGAGCATATGTTTCCATCAACATCCATCAACTGATTTCATATTACTAAACTTAAGTCTTGCAAATAACTAATTAACTTTCCTATTACCATAATACGCAGACTTACGGCATTCATTGTTTCAAAACACATTTTGAAACCATTTGAAGTTTCATTATGTTAATAACTTGATTTTGCAGGCAAGGCGATTGGAAAGAGAATCCAATACATCTCAAAAGATATCTAGCCTTAAGATGAAAGTTTAAAAGAGTCTGGTGTGGGATTAAAATCTTTAGATACTCCATTTCCAACTTGAAGAAAGATTGCTTAGGATTTTGTTTTTTTTCTTTTACATATACTTTAATAACACTTATAAAAAAACTGGGTTTTAAAGAAAGTTTTCTATTCTTTTCACATGAGATAATCATTATATGACTTGGATTACTTTTGTTTGATGAGAAATTCTTTAGGTAGAGATGAGATGCAAACATACACTGAAATCGTCTCTTTTCTGAGTTGCAACAAAAAAGACAGAATTATTTCCATATCTATAAAGGTCTACCACAGTCACTTCAAAGTGACTGGAGGAATCTGTATGATGCAGCAAAAAGAGTTTAGATGCAAATAAATAAAATATTGGGAAAGGGGCTTCAATAGGAGAAATAAATTTAAAAGTTAGGGACTACTGAGATGTTTTACAATCAGGGCATTTCCCTGAATTTAAAAAAAGAAAAAGGATTAAACAGCTAATTAAGTTAAAAGAAAGGAATCTTTGGACAAAGCCTTGGCTAACTACATTTGCTTACCACAATATCTTTTCTTTTTTATATATATTTCAATAGATAAATTTAAGTTAAGCTTTCACAGATAACAAAATGAAACAAATCTCTACAGCACAGAAGACAATATCTCTTCTTTCATTCGATACATTCTCCCTCTTCATCTTCTTCAATACATTCTAATTCATCTTCTTCAATACATTCTAATTCTTCTTCTTCATCTTCGATTGGCTCATCGGGAGCCAATCCCAGGGCCAAAGGGACCCATTGAACCAAACTGTCCCACCCACGTAGGAGGCGCCATTGTGTGCCTACTGCTGCCACTTCCTCCTCCCGAAGGTGAAGAAGCTGCTGAAGCAGAAGATGAAGAAGGAGACGAAGAAGAAGAATTAGACAATATCTCTTCCTATTTTTTTTTTTTTTCAAGTCTACAATTCCAGAAGATTACCACAGACAACTGACTAATTCTTTAAAAAAGGGTGATTTTAGAGGATTTGGAACATGTCTTACAATTGGAACTTTTAAGAACAAATCCACTATCGCTAAATGTTCAGTCACTATATTGAGTCACTATATATTATGTTCAGTCACTATATTAGTTCAGTCACTATAGGTTGATTGACGAAAGTATATCTAGTTTTAGTAAGTTAAAGAACTTACCCACAGGCTAAGTATCGATCATTTGGGGATACAGCTAGTGCACTACCATGGACACAACCATCATCGTAGAATTTACAAATACAATCCCGAGTATTCATGTCCCAAACAAATACTTCACCGTCATCTAAAATTGAAAGAAAAAAATGAGAATGAATTGAAATGAATTTTTTTTTTATATAACACAACTAGCAAATATAAGGATTTCCTTATTCACTTTGTAAAAATTGAAAGACACAATTGAATTTGGTAAGAAGCATCCACTAATTTTGTTAAAACTTTGCGGGGGGATAGTGCAATTTTAGGCTGCTATTGACTACATACTGCAATGCACTGTGGCTTTTACACTGTGGTCAAAAATATGTAACTTAATAAGCACTCAAATATTTTCAAAAATAAAATTGTAAATTTCAACATCAGAAGTGAATATTTCATTCAAACAAAAAATTGAGAGAGAGAGAGAGAGAGAAACAACCAATCTGCTTTACCTCTCTTTCCTCCCCTTTGCCCATTTCAAACGAAACCACAATTTATTAATCTTTTATCTTTTCCCTTATTCTTTTAATATCCTTTATGTATGGTAAAGGTAAGAAAAAGAGATTGCAAATGCTAACATGGTTCAATCCATTACAAATATGATGCGATACGTACTGGATGAGTATCAGTATGAGCATTTCTTTATGTTTTTGTTTGTTTCTTTGTTTTTTTGTTTTCTGATATACATACATAGAGCAATATCATCAAGGTTTTACAAAATTCAACAGTGGGCCCATTGCAATTTTGAAATTTCGACTGTCATCTTTAAATGCCTACAGTCACATGTTCATGTACAGAGCTGAATATAAATATAATATCAATAATTGAATTGTATTTTAGCTATAATAATATCCATTAGTTGTAATGAGACAAGCGTTATGTTTATGCTCTATTAATTTAAAGACTGTTATAGCAAAGTTCCATTATATGTATGTAAACTTACAAATGGACTTACAAAACTTGGATATAACAACCTTATTTTAAATAACAGTTAGACCATCAACATGAAGGAGATCTGTTTACAACTTCTAGGTATTACAGTAGAACCTCATTATATCGGACTAATTGGGGCTGAAGGTTGTCCATTTTAATGAAAGTCCGGTTTATAACAAATAATTCTATATCGGTGTAATGCATCAGGGTGTACATCAATGAAAGGACAATAGTTAGCTATAAAAAGTACTTAACGACATGACTCAAAGGTTACTGAATAAAAACTGATGAGTGTGTGCAGCAATTTGTGGAATTTCAGACAATAACGAAATTAAATGATCGATAGAATTGAGAAAGCAAACGAAGGAACAACGCTACAAAGTTGCGAATCCTTCCTTGTAGCGTTGTGCCTTCGTTTGCTTACTCAATTCTTTGAATCATCGGGCACGTTAAAATTTTTTTTTCATTAAATGATCGATGTTTAATCGCTTGCTTGGAAATGTAAAACTCGTCAGATAAACATATGCATTCTTTATTATTATTATATTTTTTTAAAAACTGTCCGTTATAATGAGGTTCTACTGTATTATAATTAAACTAAAATTAGATATAATCAGTACTTCATTCCTTTATGAAATTATAACTTAGTATCACTGTTTTATCCCAATTTTATTGATGTTGTGGTTTTGTTTTTTGGAAGTGGAACAACAATAAATTAAAGATACGAAAAGCAATGTTTCTAAAAGTATTTCAGCTGATTATTTTTTCTTTATTTTAATAATGGACTTCATGTTTTTCTATTTTGAATTTTTTTTTTTAATAGATACAAAGTTTTTTAAGTTTACTGATAAATAAGTGATTTTTACACCTAAAATACCCCCAGACTTAGAATTTAGTGATTTTAAAGCATTTGTTTAAGTATCAGGTGGCCATAATTAAACTTTCTCTACTGAAAGCCATCTGTAGCTTGATCTAACAAGTGAATGTCATCAAATTTGATAGGAAAATTCATTAAGACATTAAAAGTAGGATTCCGAAAGAAAAAAAAAAAATGGCTCAAAAAGTCGCCAATAAAGACAATATGCTGCTGTACAATGTGAAAAACAAAACGTGAAACTAACAGACAAATGAATAACAGACTAAACTGCAATTTATGTGACAGCATAACAATAAAACATTTAATATCAATTTAGCTGAGCACAGCAATTCTGAAAGATAGTTGAGCATAAGTGTTGTTAGAAACCTGTTGCTAACATTGAGTTCACCATGCAAAACAGGACCTGGTTCAATATGGCCACTGTTTACATGGATCAGCAACTGCATCCAGTACACAGCATTGTCAACAGCAGAGTGAAATATATCTGCAGAAATGTTTGTCACAGTCAATGCTAAGATGTCTTTTAAGTAAGCTGCCAAGTTTGAAGCACTTCCACAATAGGCATTGGCCTTTAGGTAACAACACAACCAAAAATAGCATGGAGTAATATCAGGGAAGTAAGATGGCGATACAACTGGGAAAAATATTAATCACTCTGTCTTCTGTGAAGTAGAAGACTTAGAAGTTGCAATATGGGGTAGTGTAAAAATGGATTATCCAGACACTGTTGTTGCTGAAGCTGTGGAATGGCGAAACTGTTCAGCTAATTGTGATATTTCTTTGCAGCTGTAAAACAGGTTATTGACCTGTTGGAGTGGTATCTTCAAAAAAGAATGGCCCTATTACAAAATCTGCTGTCAAGACACACCAATTGGTAATTTTTCATTGAGTGTAATGGGGGTTCCTGAAGCATTTGGATTAATTCAGAAGCTCAAATTTGACAAGTTCGGGTGTTTACAGTCTCGATCAGATAAAAATGGGTCTTATCTCCTCAAAAACTTTTCCAAACCCAAGCACAGTAACATCCATTCTGGCCAAAATTATCACAGCAATGTCAATAGCTTATCATAAATTATTGTATAGCAGCTGCTGTACACAGCTAATCTTGTATGTATAAAAAATTGAGTAATTTTGCACAAGACTTCCCATACAGTGGAACATAGTATATCCAATTTGTCCCAATACTTCATGGCCATGCTACTAGCAGCAACATGTCCATCTGATCTTTCAACAATCACAGTTACAACTAATTCATTTACCCATGGTTGTACTAGTTTCCATCCTCTGCCAGGTCAAACTTCCTAAGACCCTGTTTCTTTTCAAACTTCTGAATCACTGATCTAAATGTGTTGGCAGACAGAGGACCTTTACATAAGTTCCGGCAAGTTCTAAACTCACGAAGCCACTGCATTACAGTTATTCAGGTAAAATAATTTCATAAGTAACATGTGATGGTGTAATGTGAGATGCATGTTCAGCATGATTATCAATAGGAATACATTTGTGACACATTCCATTTACTTTATAACTCTACGATGCTAGTGACGTAAGTGATCAAATTCATTTTACGCAAATTATCGGATTCCTGAGCTACAACACCACCGTATTCCCTTTATCAGCGACTTCCTGAACCTACATTTTTCAAAGGATCCTGCTTCCCATGTCCTAATTAAGTCTCCCTGTTGAATTTGATGATATTCTGTTGTTAGACAGAGCTACAGACGGAACTGAACTGGAGAAGCTTAATTACAGCCATCTTGTATTTCAAAAACATCAAACATTATTATCCAAATTTCATGACCATTTCAACATTACCTCCATGAGAATAAAGACGGGAACCATCTTGGTTGAATGCTAAGGCATGACAAGATGTGTTCATTTTTAAGCTACCAATCCATTCTTTTGTCTACAAAGACAAAAATAGATAAAAATAAGTATATTAGCAACATGAAATCTATAATTAAAAGTAATAAAATAAAACAATACAAAGTGAAAAAAAATTAATCAAAATAAATTAAAATTTAAATATCAAATCATTTTAAATATTATCTTTTTTTTTTTTTTTTTTGTCATTGTTGTTATCAATTTACTATTTAAAAGAATTCAAACATGATTAAAAGCAAAAACCTTCTCTTTCGTGCTACAGTGCAACTTGGATAATTCGAACAACTTTAATTCGAAATCGTGGTTAATTAGAAGATTTCTCTTGGTCCCTTGAATTTCTTATTAAATCAATGTTAAAAAATCATGGATAATTCGAAGTTCAACTTCCTTAATTCGAAGTTTTTTATAAAAAATTTCGAACCATAACGACTTTTCGGCGTTTCATCATTAAGAAATTCGACACGTGACAACTGAAATCCCCTTCCCGCCACCGTTCCACACGTGACGCTTCAGACGCCATTCGAGCTCCTGCTGTCAGTGTCACCATGTCTTTCAGTAAACCACGCGTGTACAAGAATTTAACGTTCGCTGAAAAGGTCGCCGTCATTAGTGAGGTGGAAAAGGGTGTGAAGAAGAAATGCCAAATCGCCAACGAGTACGGGAATTTAGTCGGTACATTGAAGAACAAACCAACGTAAGCGAAGCTGTTTTCCTTTCACTAAACATGCTTGATGATTTTGCTAATCTTAAGCGACTGAATTCTACAAAACAATCAGACATTGCACAATTTTTTGAAAAACGATAATTTTCTGTTTTCAGGCATGAGAGTGGGGAAAATGTAAAAAAGAGGAAATTATGCGCGAGGTAAAATTTAAGACAAAATTTGTTTGCAAGTCGACCAAAGGGGAGAAAAATTCTTTCGGTCGCTCGCACGCCCGCCAGTCAACGAGTTGAAAGTTCAGGAATTCAACGAGGAGGGGCATAAAAACGTTCGGAAACACGGTGTACCACGAAACCAAAAAGGGAAAATAATAAAAATAAAAGGAAAAAAGCGGAAGTCCGCGAATCTGCAAAAAAGGAAAAAAGCGGAAATCCGCGTTTCCGCGGAAATTTGGCATGCCTGTGTTTTGAATGTAATATGTACTGTAGCTTACGTAATATAAATCTTATTTTGTTTACATACATATAGTGTTTAAGTCTTTCATACCATGATCTTTCTGAATAAATATTTACTTATTGACAGAATAATCTTTTCAAGCATTTAGTGGACCTGAAATTAAAGTTAAAAGATGTAACTTGTTTAATTCGAAGTCTTGGATAATTCGAAGTTTTGTAGTGGTCCCTTCAGCTTCGAATTATCCAAGTTGCACTGTACTTTCAAAATCTTCATAATATTAATCATAACTTTTATTTTGTTTACCCATAAATAATTAATGTACTATAAATTTTCTATTCTCTACAATCCGTGTTATTAAGTTGTAGCACCTAAACTATCAATAACAGAAATTTTGCTGCAATCAAAATTGAACATTTAGTAGGCTATATATTAATCTATTCATTTATAGATATATTTTTTATTTTATTTTTTGAGCAAAGGAAGAGAAGTTTAAGTCTGTCGAATGAAAGAAGAACCACCAATCAGAGAGAAGTACTACTCGGTTAGTGAAATAGAAGCATTAATTTAAACATGGCGTCAACTATGGATTCTCAGTTGGATTCGGAAACTAAATGCCAACAAACAACTGTTTTCTGTGGTGTTTCTGGCAAAACAATCCACAGCCAAAACGACACATTTAAATACGTGCAAGTGAAGAAAATAAGACAAAACTCTGGAAAGCAAAACTCTGTTGCTGATGCCACAGACAGATTGTATTTTCCAAGGTGTTGGCAGCAAACAGAGAAGGGTCTGCTTTTTATAAATGCACTTCAATACAATAGCTCATAAAATATCCAAATTAAAAACTTAACAATTTCACTTAATATACAGAATCAAAAATGAATAAAAAAAATAAATTTGAAATGAATAAATTTGAAAAATAAAATGGAAGTGGATGCCCTCTAGTGGAGAGGAAGGAAACTATAGGAAAAGAAATTAGACACATGCAATCACAAAGCAAAAGAACAATTTTGCCTGTCATTTTCCTCTAATGAGTGGATCATTTTTCTTTCATTTGAAATAATAAATCTGGTAAATAAGATTAATGTATTTGTTCTTCTGATTCTCTGTGATACGACTGGAAAAATTTACCTTAGCTGTGAAAAGATGAATGTAGCCAAAACGCCCATGGAATGCAATCAAGTTTCCAGCTGGAGACAATTTAAACCTTTGCATGTTTTCTTGGTGTAAATCTATAATAAATTCGTACATTATTTGAATATTTCAATTAGTGTTTAATATTAAAGCAATAGCCTCACATTAATAAGGTATTAGAGATTTTCATTCACACACATTTATTAGAATATTTTCTTTCAAAACAGTTACAATTTTTTATGATAGCAAAGCTGAAAGTTATGTGTTTCAAAGCCCTTACATGCAACTGGTTCATAAATTAAAATAGGAGATATTTCTAGAATATCATGAAAACATTATGAATCTTTGCCTAAAATCCTTATCACAGAATAAAATTTAAGAATTAACAAAGAAGTTGGACTCGTATTTTATTTCAAGATAGAAATAATAAATAAAAGTGATTGAAAGTGGTGTTATAAGCGAGACTGCCATGAAAACACATGAATACAGAGGATTGATTCCTTTACAACCTGACAAATTGTTCATAGTTTCACAACAATCCCTGTTTCCACCACCTATGGTCAATGTGGCCACTAGCATTCTGGACTAAGGCCCTTCAATGTAGCTTCCACTGCAGGAATGAACAGTGTAAAGTACACAAGGTATTTCGGCCAACTCCTCTCGACATACTTTCTATAGTCCATCAACTGTTGTAGCACATCTGTTGCTTAATCCACGTTTTAATAGTCCAAAGCCACAAAAATCCATCGGGCTGGTATCAGGTTATCATTACTGGAATATCACTAAAGGGGATTGCATGCATTCCTGTTCTGGCTTCCATTTCTTGATAGAATCAGGCCAAAGGACTAGAGGCCTTATCCTGGATGAATGGTGAATTTTATGACATCAGGACTGTACAGAACAGATAACACCTGAATGTAGATTGGTATCAGAATATGTTGTTGATAATACTGGGCATTCACTTTGGCATTATTGGCAATTCTTTGGATAGCCAATTTATCTCGTGACAGTTTCTCTCTATCACCATGAAACCTTTGGGAAAACATTTCTTGCATTGCTTTTTTTTTGTCAATGAGACAATATGAAATTGTCCTAACCTTTTTCCAGTCGGTAAGATGGACCCAAGCCTCATCCAAAAAAAAGTGGCCAAAAATTTTTATTTATTGCCCGCCAGGTGCCATTTATAGAGCTTCAATGCAGTTGGTCAGTCTTTTAGCACAATATCGGTCATTCATTCATTCGATGTCTAAGATGACTCTTCAGGGTTTTGCAGACCTTTCTGACAATTGCACGTTGGGTAGGAGGGTTCTCAGTTTGTGCCAAACGTCACAGCTTGGCCAGAACAGTAGGAACTGTCTTCAGAAATTTTCGTTTAGAAAGTCTGTTTGATGTGGTCCTGTGAATGATTGCTGACACTGAATCATTCCTGAAAATCCATGCTGTTTATATTGTTTCACTACCACTGAGTATGAAAACTTTGCATGGAAAAGTGCGGCAATGTAACCTTCCCCAAAAAAATTATTTTTGGATCCATATCAGAATATTACTAGCATAAAATGATGTATTCAATGTAGAGGCAAGAGGCTAAGATGCTACGGCATGTCTCATTTTGAATAGGTGCACAAGCCATGATGTCGAATTTATAAGGTTATAAAGGATTCAACCCTCTGTATTCCTGTAACCAATATTCCCTTTAATATGCTGATTACAAGACTGTCAATGGATTTTCCTTTCCACTGCTGCTGCATAGTCCTAAGCTCCTTTATGATCTTAGAAAGTTTGAAGGAAGCAATGCCTCTTTTGTAGAACATTAAGATAAAAAATTCGAACATTTCCTTTAGTGGCATCAAATGAAAGATATATACAGGGCTGATCATTTAGTAGAAGGACAGTCCTTTTGCAGTGTTGTGGAAACTGTTAGGAATATTCAAGTACAGCCGAGTAGATGCTGAATTCTACAGACATTATTAAGTAACAATACAATTATTCATTTCCAGACCCATGATTTTATTTGAACTTTTTTGTTTGTCTGTCTGAGTAGAATCTACCTTTGAAGTTTGTACAAGAAATTTCGAATCACCCTGTATTTTGACCAAAGTACTAATTATCAAGTTCACGATGAAATGTTAAAAATTACCTTTAATTCGTGGTACTTTCACTATCTTTCCTGCTAACATATCATAATAATAAAAATAGGCAACATTCTGTGATCCTACAATGAATTCGTTGCCATCGGTTGTAAAATGTGAGGTGTAAACAGGAAAGTTTTTAAACTGAACAGACTGGATTTTAGGATTCTGCTTCCCGTCCACCTACACAAAAGAAAATAAAGGAGAGAGGGATTAAAACAAAATAATCCATCAAATAATTTCATTAAATAATGATTTTAATAAATTCTTTGGTTCAAGCCCAATTCCTCATTAGAAGGATTTTAGAAATTAAGACAATTACACCTCAAATTAGATAATGAGAATCAGACTGAGTAACAATAAAAACTTAGTTATATGTTATTTCAAAATCTTATTATTTTCTATTTGTAACTATTTTTATCATCATACAAAGCAGTAGTGCACAACCCGCAGCCGACCTGTATATTTGCTGTGGCCCGGTAATGTCAAACTTAAAATTAAATTTGAGCCTTTACATTGTTGCCAACAGATACATTGAAAAATGTCATAATTTGCAAAATCAATTGTCTCGGACTTTACTATTGGAATGTTGGCATGAAACACAACTAGCACATTTTATAATTGAAGTTTATGTAAATCACACTTATTATTACTTATAATTATTAATGCCATTATCAAATCATTAATCAGTAAGTTATATATATATATTAATATATATATATGAGAGTTGGAGGATGGGACACCGTGGCCCTCCATCAGAACTTTTATAAAAATATTAGCCCTTAGACTTCCTAAGATTGTGCATCCCTGATGTAAAGGAATCTGACCATGCAAAAATTCATTTATTTCAAGATGAAGTTAATTGATACTTATTTCATTTATTAATTATGCTGTTCATTTTAATTGCATACTTTCAGTATTTCATGTGTCTGAAAGTTCTAAATTTTAGAATTTTAAAATATCATTTTTAAGAATGTATTCGCCCAAAAGAAACATCTATGTGCCGCTATTATTTCCTTCTTCAATTTTCCGATAATCCTTCCCAGGTGAAATCATCAAGATGATGTTTTTGAGACATAACAAAAAGTTCACGTTTGTAGAGTTAGTCCTTCACATCCAGACAAAGAAAATTCCCCAGCTGTGCCAATTTTCTTTTTATCTGCGTTTGCGCTATCACATGACCCCTTTGAGCGCTATTCGGAAATTTGAATGTGAACCTATTTTCTACTGAACATCTACAGTCATGCAAATCATCACAAGCTGTTTTGTCAGATTCTGTGGCTGTAACCCTTAAGAATGGCATTTATCATTAAGTTTTGGACATGTGTGTATTATAGGCAGGTTATAAGTCTTAGGGCAATTCTGAAATTATCTGTTTTATCTCCTGAAATCAGAGTAACCACCTTTTATGTGCAAATAACATTTTCTCAAAACATAAAGTCCATCTTAAACTATTATTGAACCTTCTAAATGGTTCCATGTACGAAGTCATCAAACAATGATGGCCTGTCACTAAATGATTGGGTGGCAAACAACACTAATTAATAATTTATTTGTTTCAAAGAATTATGGGGAATTGTAAACTGATTTTAATTACTTATCTCAAATTAATTAGTTACCTGTTTTAGTAAGTATAGCATTATAGGGGTATTGTTGAAATATAATTGTGAAAATGCGCTATCTTACTTTGACAGGCAATGTGTTTTATTAATGAGGAATGAATTGCTTATTCTTAATTCTTAACAAATAATCGTGATTAAAATAAATCATTGGTTTTTAAAACAATCTTCAATTTTATTCAGCCTCTTTAACAAATGTCAATCAAAGATAGATTTTAAAGTTATCACAAATAATGAAATGGCTTACCTGATGTAATGTTACAATACCAGAAAGACCTCCCACAAGACTAACAGATGATTTGGGATGGAACTCAACATTTCTTAACATTTTTCCCTGAAAAGAGTTTCATCAAGATAGACTGTTATAATATATCAAGATTGATGGAAAAATTTTAAATAGTTATTTATTTCCAACTTTGCTTAAATAGTAATTTAACAGGCTTTCTGTTGAGAATAAATTAGCAAAGGGAAAAAATAATTTCTAATATTTTTAAGAAAATTCATTTTTTTTAAAATTTAGATGATAAGTTTTCATTCGTGTTTTTAAAGGTGCCGACAAATATCAGTAACAGATTCTACAAAGACAAATTAGTAAAATAACATCCAATAAACATAGGATCGAAAATGCGTAGTTTTCTAAATATCATTAGTGAACATAAGGACTATTTGATGAGCATGGAAGATGAACAACATTATATAATTATATACTTACATCAAGCTATGTGAATAATAAATAATAATACAAATATATTCTTCTTCTTAAATAACTTTATAATATTTCAGAAATATATCCTGTTTCCTTCATCAGGTATAATGGAGAGAAACCAATTATGTTCTTTCTCCTTGAACCATTAAGAAACATGAAAAAAATATTTTTGAAAATAACATTGAATATGATAACAATTGGAAAGAATCATTATGAATAATTTGATATTATCATGCAATATAATAACAATATCTTTACAATCTGAAAGTTTGATAATATCACGGAATATAGTAACAATATTTTTACCATCTGAAAGTATCACAGAATATGATAACAATCGGAAAGAATCACATGAATAATTTGAAAGATCATTGATATATTGGAGAGATCACTATGAATAGTAATCTAATTATAAACTAAAACAGAGTAATAAAACAATGATGATAATAATTACAATAAAATTATAGCAATAAGTCAAAAATTATCAAAATTCATAATTGCTATTTAATCAAACAGCTTTTATATATTTCTTGAATAAATTTATAAAAGCTCTTTGAAAATTAACAATATTTCCTGAAATTTATTCCAAGAAGTATATAAAAGCTGTTTGATTAAATAGCAATTATGAATTTTGATAATTTTTGACTTGTTATATTTTTATTGTAATTATTATCATTGCTTTATTACTGTTTTAGTTTATAATTACATTACTATTCATAGTGATCTCTCCCATTGTTAATATATTAATGATCTTTCCATGATACTTTCAAATTATTCATGTGATTTTTTCTGGTTGTTATCATATTCTGTGATACTTTCAGATTGTAAAAATATTATTATATTCCATGATAATAGCAAATTATTCATAATGATTCTTTCGATTGTTATCATATCGGTGTTATTTTCAAAAATATTTTTTTCATGTTTTTGTTAATGATTTGAGGAGAAAGAACATAATTGGTTCACCTCCATTATACCTGATAAAGGAAACAGGATATGTTTCTGAAATATTGTAAAGTTATTTAAGAAGAATATATTTGTGTTATTATTTAAACATTATATAATTGTTATGTTTGATTCAACATACGGCCACATCCATGCTCATGATGAATAGCGCTAGGATAGTCATTGGTTCTCTTCATTTATTAAACAAACCATGCTTAAGCAAGTTTACTAAAGTTTAAGAGATGTATGAGAGAATATGGAAATTTGCAATGTAGAGGCACAAATGACTATGATCTGCCCTTAGTCAAATATTTTAATTTCTATAATACAAATAAAAAACAAAAATTACACATATTTCAGAAAACAGCCGGATGGATCATTTGATTCAGATGATAAAGCTTTTACACCTCAATAGCTGTCCATTCTTTTGCACTGTTCACTTATTCGTGAATATCAGTTTATTTGCTATGTGTGTCCGACATCTACTTGCTGCTTTCTAGATTTGAAGACGTGAATATTTCGCTTATCTTGCTAGGATGAGATGGTTCATTGCTTTCTCAATATGGATTTCCAGCACGTGCTCATAAGGACTTTCCTGAATTATTGAATTCACGGATCCATGCTTTCCTCAACAATCACTTTGCACAATGCTGGCTTGGTTAGTGACCCTGTTTACTTGGCTTAAAAGGTCCCCACATTTAAATCTTCTGAATTTTTATCTTTGTGGTTATATGAAAAACATTGTTTATCAATCGGATGTGTCTACAATTGCATAGCTGGGCTGTAGAATAGACAACGGTTTTTAGCTAATTCAGAAATTACTGGAAATTTGTCAGTGGATGCGTTATCTAGTATCGTGATGTTTGCACACTTGTAGTGAGGTAGGTGGTGGACATTTTGAATATTTACTTTGATGCCTGTTATTGGTGGAGGCTTCATTGAACACTTATTTCTGTAGCAATTGTTACTGGCTTGGATACTGTTGGTTTCAATCATTTGTGCAATAAAAAAATCAGTTTTTTTTTTCTTTGTAATTTTTGGAATGTTGAGCGCAATATATTTACACAGTATCATTACTGTATGCATTAATATATCATACATCTAATTTAATAATGGGTATTAGCTAGTAAACAATGTATTTCTGACCCTATGTTTATTAGACTTTTTTACTGATTTGTCTTTGTAGAATCTGTCACTGATGTTAGTTAGTATCTTTAAAAAAAACACTTTGTATGTATCATAACAATACCTCTGTTTTTGTGGTATAATTAAGATGTTTACATTGTTTAAAATTTATTGTTCCCTTTGGCAAAAATTCAGACTGTTCCACTAAATCACCAGCAACTTGAAGAATTCCGTAATCTTCATCTAAAAAGAAATGAGAAAGACAAAAAAATAGTATCAATATGCATGAAGGAAACATTAATGTTTGCGATTAATTATACAAAAAAATTCAAGTCAATTTTTAGAATTTAAAGTTTTTTGAATTGCTGTTGATAATTAAGTTTTAATAATTTTTGAAATTAAAGAAGCGTTCATGAGGCATCAACTCCTAAGTTTCTAGAAGCAACTCCTTTTTCAAAGTAATATTGTTATATTCATTATGATTATAATACACTTAGAATTATGATAGCTACAATCAGTGTAGATTTCACAGCTATTTATTTCCTTTTACAACATATTACTTAATCAATATTTAATAGAAAACTAAGTTCCCACATTATATAGTTCTGGGAATCATCACATTTAATTTTTTTTGAAGTGCATTCCCATTTTGATTCTTGAATATATTCATGTACATTATTATCACTAGGATTTATTCTATATTATTCTTTCATTTCACTGATTGTTCAATATAGAAATAATTCCCATATGTTGATGTCCATTCTGTCTGCCCCGCAGTTGTTAACTGGCCTTGCCATCAACTCAGCAGAGATTGACAAGGACTAGATTAGAATAGGTGATTAGAATCCAAGGCAAGAATAGGTGTTTCTGTCCAAAGACCAACTTGCAGTTTCCAACTGTCTATGATCTATGGTTTCCAACTGTCTTGTGAAAAGCAACACAAAACTATGTTAACATGCATACCAGAAGGTGTAATGTTACTTTACATCTAAAACAATATGGCACTCAAAAAACGAAGTGTCATCTTATTTTATTTTACTAAGAGATATTGAGTTTCATACATCATTTAAAACTTTTGTTCTTTGTTTATCATTAATCTTTCCATTTTTCAAATGTCTTATTTAAGATGCATACCACAATAAATTCATATCAGCAGAGATTAATTTTATTTTTAAAATTCAGACACCATGTAGATAAGGTCTAATAAATAAAATTTTACGTGTGCAGTTAAAATTTATGAAGTGATGAATTAAAAACCACACAAAATATCAAAAATAAAATATTTTTCTGATAATTTACTTCGTAATAAATAAAACCTGAATTATTTAATGATTATTGAGAAATAAAGGAATTATCATTAAATCTTGGCTTCAGAAATTATAGTTTAAAAAACTATCAATAAGTATAACAACTGTGTAAATGTACGGTAACAAAGTTTTTATCATTAGTATGTTTGTTAAATAATTTATGTAATTTTACTGAACTTTTTTTTTTGTGTGTGTTCATGTTCTAAATCAACGTGATTTATTTATTAACTCTTAGTTTAAAAAAATGTATATTATTATTTGTTAACTTAACCTGAATCTTGATGAAAATAATTTTTTTTTATTATTATTTTGTCAAATCCAAAAACATTCCCGATGTCGCCGATTTTTTTTTTTTTTTAGCAAGGATGACTCATCTCATATTCACCGAAGTTAAAATATTAGCAATTCTCTTAGCAGCCAAATCACCACAGCGTGCTATCTGTAAATTCAAAGCTTCATATAGAGAAGCCTTAGAACTACATAGCAAATGTAAATGGTTTTTGGGACTTTTGCAGACTACTTTAAAGTATGTTTGGTAGGTTTTGGCTAGAAAGACTGACTTTTAAGGTCTCACTTTTGAGACTGACATTATTTTCATCTACAAAGTTTTGCAGCCCTAAAGAGACATTTTATTAATACAAAGATCTTAGCCTTTCTGTGAAGACTGAGAGAACAGGTAATCTAAAGTAACTATAGTTTGTTTACAATGAATTACTTCAGAAATTGAACTAGAAATTTATTACCGTCAGAATCATCCGATTTCCTTTCTTCTTCTGTAGAAGCCCATCTTGGGGTAGCAAAAGCTTTTTTGAATCTATATTATTAATGAAAACAAACAATACAGTAAGGCTACATACACAGCATTAAATGAAATTACTTTTATATGTTAAGGTGAAATGTTGCTAAGAATAAAAAGGATTTCTTACCGATTATCAACAACATTTTTGTAGCTTCGGTTTACATCAGTTTTATCCAAGGTCCTTTTAGAAAAGTTATCTTTAACTTCTTTATATCTATTAAAAATGATATAATTTTTGAAATGAAACAGTATTCTTGAATTTATGCAATCTTTGGTTTAAAACTGCAATATAAGCAATTAAAATATTATAAACTTGATAGTACAAAGCAAAAATTGTTCTTTGTTAACATAAGATGTCTTTGGAGCAATCGGAATTAGTACAGAAACCCTAAATTGATGCCGATTCATTTATAATTAATGTATTGCCTTTGCTGTTTCAAAAATAAATGTAAATTGTACAATTCAATTTATTTTTATTTATTTTTTTACAAATGCCCGGGCTCTTAGATTAATCATCTTTCTTTAGGCCAACAACAAGGGACGAGATACGATGCCTTTAACCGACGAAGCATTGCCCAGGGTACACCATAGGAGGCAGCATCAAGTGGCACCTGCAGGAAAGGACAGAAGGAGAAACAGAAGAAGAAGAAACATCCATGACACGACCGGGATTCGAACCCAGGTATCGGCACATTGGCCGCAAAAGCAGACCGCTGTCTGGACCGCACGGCCACACCGGTACTGCACAATTCAATTTATCATTCCACATAATGTGTAGGGAAGTTTTCTTAGATTAGAGATATAAAGCCCATTCAATGACAACTTCCATCAAGAATAGACTATTACAATGGAGAAAAGGTCAGTGCAAGCAACTTAACTACTGGATCTACAAGTGGAAAAGAACTTATTCCCTGCTAAAACTAAATCTACTGATACTTGCACTCTCATCTGTTAAAAGGAAAAAATAACATTAAAAATATAATAACCGCACAGCAATTCCACGTAAATCTTGCAACAGGGTGTACTTAGATAAAAATGAAAAGCTATAATTTGGCTCTGAAAATCTTTAGAGGGGGGCATCATAATGGATGAACAGTTTTCATCAAAAAATTTGTTATTAATAAGAATGGCATTTCCTACAGCAATATGTTCAGCAGATTACCAGAGTTCTCAAATATTCACCAAATGATCTACAATACAAAAGACAAACAGCTTCATTTATTATGTCTTCATTAGAAATTTATCAGCAACTCCCAAGATACAGCAAATTTCGCAAATATGCTACGCAGAAATGAGCTCCATTAGAACAAATATTAAAACATTAATACATACTCCTGCTTCATATACTTTGATTTAATCAATATTTCATGGAAGTAACACCTTATATTTCTTCAGGATACTAAATTACATTTCAATGTGATTTCCTATAAGAATGTTTATAAATGCAACATTGTGTTAATATCCTGTTAATAAAGAAAAAGAAAATAACACTAAATAAAAGAAGTAATTTTTATAACATATAAAGAGCATCTGCTATAAAGGATTTCTTTGTTTGTTTAGTGTATTATTTTCCTTTTGTTTATTAACAGTATGTTAACACAATGTTGCATTTATAAACATTCTTATAGAAAGTCAAATTAAAATTTAATATTTAACATCCTGAAGAAGTGGAAGGAGTTACTTCCATGAAATATTGATTAGATGAAAATATATGATGAAGGAAGTATGTACAGTGGAGCACCGTTTATACGTTTTTCAAGGGACTGAGAAAAAAAAAACGTATAAACGAAATTCACAAAAGTTAGAACAATTTCGTAAAAACCAACAATAAAAAGTCAGAGGTAAATTAAAATATTACATGGAAATGAAATACAAGAGGTATGTAATATAAAACTTCTAATTCCTGATTTAATGTACTACTAGTACTACTATATGCAGCAAATGATAGATCTGTTTGGACAGCCTTAGTACATGAGGTCACCAGAAGTCGTAGACGACTTGATGGAACCTAACAACAACAAAAAGTACTACTATTCAGCATTTCCAAAATAATTTATTTTAGATTGTAGGGCTTTTTTGGAATGCACAGAAAAAAGTTCATTGTGCACAGTTAAAAGTGCCATCTTAACTTTATCATTTAAATTACTGCTAATGCGATATTCTTGCATGGTGTTAAAACCCGCCAAAGTTTGTTGAAAACTTGGCAGAGGTTTTTCAGTGCAATTTTCTAAGACTGCGTGCCTTTTCTAAGACTGGACAATCGGCAGGTGGGAATTTGAGATTGAAATGGGCATTTTCTCTCTTCTTGAGTTCTTGAAAAAAACGTATAAATGAAATTTGCGATTTCAGGAAAACGTATAAATGAA
>JAFIDM010006943.1:58002337-58018366 GCA_023159025.1 Thereuonema tuberculata
ACGTATAAATGAAATTTGCGATTTCAGGAAAACGTATAAATGAAATTATTTAGCGTTGATATGCATTGGATTTTGCCGGGACCATTCAAAAAAACGTATAAACGAGAAACGTATAAATGGTGCTCCACTGTATTATGTTTTAATATTTATTATAATGTTTCATCAAGTATTTAGACAAACTTTCCATTAATTTAAATTATTTAATTCTGCTTTGTTATCAGCAAAATTAGAAGTTTGAGAAATACTGCTCTTTATTATTTTATCAATCAATCAGATGATTTGAGGGAAGAAAAGAAAATATCAAAGTTTTTTATTATTATTATTATGCATTCAGTTCTCTAATGCAAATGACTTTAATTTTCAACGTTATTATACAAGAACTGTGAAGAAATTCAACTTTAACAATTATGCAATTATTATTTTTCTTTGCGAATTTTCAGGAAATCTTGAAAAAAAATTAATCAATCAAATCTGGTCTTGAGGAAAAATAATTTCAAGTTTTCTGTTTTTACATGACTGGAGAAAAAAATAAGTATTAATTCAATTCAGTTTTTATCTTTTTTTCCCCAAACAGAAGTTTTGTTAATCTTGAGAAAAGTTAAATTGTAAATTAACAAAAAAAAAAAAAGCAATTGGCTATTTTTAAATTAAGTAATCATTCAACATTCCCTTTGCAATTGTTTAGTCTGTGTTAATAACTATGAAACTCTTATGGTAAACTAATGCTTACAGAATTTTATCATCATCCTCATCTGTCCAGGCTGGCCTCTTGTCTAATCTCCAAGTTTGGGGACGTTTCTTTTCCTCCTTAAGAATCTAAAGTTTGTCAATATAAAGAATCAAAATAATATGAAGCTTAATATCTTCTTGGTCTACATCTGACACCAGTAAAATTTAATTATAAATTTCAAGAAACAAATTTATATATTAACAGTCAAAGTAAAGAATTATTGAAAAAAATAAACACTAATCTTCAATATATAACAATGAACTACAGATTAACAACATCTACAATTTATTATACAGAAGCATTATCATTTGCAAATAAGTCTTCACTTATATATAAATGAGAAAAAAAAAGAAGTTAAAATTGCTGCATTCAATTAATTCAAAAAATTATGTTCATTGACATAAACTACTGACATGTAGATTGTGAAGGTCAAGGTTGTTTTAAGTTGTCTTATTTCAAAAGAAACTTTAAAAATAGAGTCCAATCAATGAAAGCAAACTTCTCAATATCAGCCAAGACAGATATCTTGTAATATGATCAGCACTGAGAAATCTCTTCTAAAGCTAGATATTTGTTAACCTCTCAGACGACAACACCAAAAAATGATGTTTATAAGAGTCAACCTCAGTCCCTTATTAAAAGCAGTGCAGAAACCTAATTTTGGTACTACACACCAATTTTGGAGAGCAATGGGAGGTGAGAATTTATAATCCATAGTTGAAAAAAATATTTTTATGGATATAAAAGATATCATATTTAAATAAGCAAATATATATAAAAAATGCTGCAAAAAGTAAGTTCTATCCAACAGTAATATTATTACATGCAACAATTGAGCAACAGTAATAGACTTCAATGTCTGACCAGTGGTGGCATTTATTCCTGGTGTCTGTTAGAGCCATATTTTTCTATTTTTGTTTATCATAATAACAAGTATCATTATTAATCCAAAACCCCTCCCCCTCAGCTGATTAGAGAAGTTTGTTCATCTATGAAAATGCTTACCTCTGCAGACTCTGTAAGGGTCTGAATGAAATCCTGTTCTCCTCCTAAAACTGCATTTTCTAAGATATGATCAGCTTCATCTTCTTCCTTATCTTGTCCCAAAACATCAAGTTTTAAATCAGAATCAAAATCCAGTCTTGCCTTTTTCTTCTTTGTTTTGTTTTCATTTATAGGACTTTGGGATGCGTTTTTTAATGCACAGCGTAACATAATGACGATTTCGTAAATTAAAATTCAACTTTCTGAAATTTTAAAAATGACAAATAGTAATTAGCATTATTTAAATTAAAAATTCTTTTTTTTTTCTTTTACTTAACATTAACAAGCTTAAATGGTATTGTTATTATCAATATTAATATTTTTATAAACTTAAGATCCCACTATATATGATTCTTACATATTGTTTCTTAAGATTAATTTAGTATTTCTAATAGCCTGTAATGTTGTAAGTAATTTTATAGTGTTATAGTACTGATATTTGTTATTTGCTGATTCAACTGAGGTTAACTCAGTTGCTTTTTCCCTGTAGAAAATAAACAATTAGTTGGCATTTGATGCATTAAAATGAATCATACTGTATCTGCTGCCAGTACTTGAAGATGTTAAAAAAAACAACAACTTAACAAGTATTCTTAAGACCAACACCATTTTTAAAAAGAAACTTGGAGACTTAAAATTTATAAAACTGTAAAAGTTGGCATCTTATCACATTCTAATTTACTTTGAGCAAAATGTCCGAAAATAGAAGATAAGAAAGAGGTTATCCCAAAATCGACGATTTTGGCCCCACTCGGATTTCGCTGAAAATTGGTATGCAGACTCCGTAGGGGGTGTATGGTCTACAGTAGCAATTTGAAGTGTGCCCGACTTCCGGTTAGACCGGAAATGGGTGAAGTTTGCTGTTCATTTCTATGCTGAAATATCAAAATGAAACCTATGCCCCACTCGGATTTCGCTGAAAATTGGTATGCAGACTCCTTAGGGGGTGTATGGTCTACAGTAGCAATTACAAGTGTGCGCGACTTCCGGTTAGACCGGAAATGGTTAAGTTTACTGTTCATTTCTATGTTGAAATATCAAAATGAAACCTATGCCAATCGATAGAGTTCGTTGTGGTGAGTAACATGATATGTCATATGTCTAGCTGGCACTTCCGGTTTTACCATTGTAATTGGTAAAACTTAAGTTTGCTGAAAGAAAAATGCAGAAACCAAAGAGTAGAAACCAAAGAGTATTGGGGTATCATGATTTTCGAATACATCTTGATTGAAGTATTATATATGCAATGCAGTTTAAGCATCTTCTGCAGGAGAGAAACCTTCTTGTGCGGCAGCAGCTACATTAACGTCCAGTGAATCATCGTCGTTTTCTACCGGAATTGCAGGAAGATGTCATATCATCAAAGATTTCGCCCGCCTCTTCACCTTCTGCGGCTTCTTCTAACAACTCTTCAACCAATTGAGCTATATTTTGTCCTGACATAGCAGTGGTTTCTTGCTCGATAACACGATTTGATGAAAGACGATCGAACCAATCACGATGAAAAAGATCGTTTCCTGGATTGATATGATTGCAGCATCGTGCTTTAGCTGGAATATAGATTTTCAAAGTCTTGAGAGCTTGTTTCCGGGATTTTATTGGAACTAACATATGCGGTGACTCTCGTTTGCACTTGAAAATGCATGTTCGGTGGCTGAAAGTCACACGTTTCCGTGGAGCATTCACAGTAATATTGCTATGCCATTTTGGAAGATTTTTTAATCTAAATCACTGGTTTAAATAATAGAAAAAAACAATGAATATAATTCTTGAATGACGATGTTTATATTAAGATGGAGGGATTTGTGCCAGCCACCTCCATCATTTTAGCACAAGTCAAAAGTAGTACTGACCTGCTTAACGTTGAAATCGTAACTGACAGTGCTCGTGCAAAGCCACAGGGTTTATATACCTCTTGAGGTATTTCTAGAAATCTACGGAAAAGTGTGGTAAACTGTCGAGAGTTCCAGAACGTTCATGACATTTCCTGCCTCATTCTACGTCAAAGTAGAAAATTTTCTGGAAACTTCTAGAATTGTCTAGAATATTCAAGACAGAGAGCCTAAATGCCTCTGAATCTGACGAGATTTTTCTAGAACTTTCATGAATAGACTAGAATTTTCGAGAAAAGTCATGAAACTCTTCAGAATATAGGCTACTTACCGGAAGTGCCAGGTAGACATATGACATATATCATTTTACTCACCACAATTTTATTCACCACAACGAACTCTATCGATTGGCGTAGGTTTCATTTTGATATTTCAACATAGAAATGAACAGCAAACTTCACCCATTTCCGGTCTAACCGGAAATCGGGCACACTTCTAATTGCTACTGTAGACCATACACCCCCTAAGGAGTCTGCATACCAATTTTCAGCGAAATCCGAGTGGGGCATAGATTTCATTTTGATATTTCAGCATAGAAATGAACAGCAAACTTCACCCATTTCCGGTCTAACCAGAAGTCGGGCACACTTCAAATTGCTACTGTAGACCATACACCCCCTACGGAGTCTGCATACCAATTTTCAGCGAAATCCGAGTGGGGCCAAAATCATCGATTTTGGGACAACCTCTTACAGAAAAGTCAACAAAGATCATCTTTTAAATATCATTCCCTGAATAAGAAACAATGAAGCACAATTCAAGATTTGAACATACGTCCAACAAGAAGCATATGTGCCAACTAGGTCCTAACCTAGACCGAATATTCACAGGGAGGAGGTAGTACAGGAAGACAGTGATTGAAAAGGTGGAATATTTCTTTTGATGCTCAGAACACTTGTATCTTTAAATAAAAACCAATGCTCATAATCCTCATAGAAGAATGCAGGGTAATAAGCTAAATATTTTGTCTCACAACTTCAGTGCGGGCTCTAGCCTTTATAAGGAAATTCTGGATAAAAGAATGGATATTGGCAAATGAAACACAGATGCCAACCTCCATTTTCTCTTGTATGTCTACAACTGACAAGGTATTTATCATCTTCCCAGTAAATTTGGAATTGCTATTAAAATTAGAATCTAAATGGAAAAATGTGGATTGCAAAATCCATCCCTGCAATTAGCATTTCATGTTATGTTGTATACAGTACTTGCCAAAATTATCTGGATAATTTATCATATTATTATCATAAGGGAAGGAAGATGAAGGTTGGGATAATTTTAGAGCATTAAAGCAGTGGTTCCCAAACTTTATTCTCTGGGCAGTAATTTTTGGAATTAAAATTTGTTCAGTTTAATGAAAAGCATAAGAATTTTAATTTTTTTAAATATCTCTATTCCTCGATTATCTTTGAATTTTTTTCTGCCACACCTGCCATCCTCTCAAACTGCATAGTTTGAATTAAATCAACTTAAACATTATTGTAAACATAAATGGAACTTAAAGAATTAGAATTATAAACGTTTGTCCCACTAATAACTGTTGTTTGATAGTGGAAAATAGATATAGCAAACCATCGATTTAACGGTCTAATTCAGGCCACAGGGTGTCCATTAAAGCCAAAAGTCTGTTATATAATAAAGTAGGTTTTCCAAGTGAATGCGTTAAAAAATTGACAAATTTAATTAGATTACCTGTTTATGTAGCTATGTTTGAGTAATTAAAATTATGTATGAAAAGTTTTCTACATGTATTATGGTTTATGTAGTCACCATAGTTTTGAGACTGTAATAAACAAGTAGGCGATCTAAATCGAAATAAATAAACAAACATTTTTTTCCTAAAGTACACTTCCTTTATATTTAATTACCAAATAAACAATATTCTTAAAAACAAAACAAAATTTAAATTTTATAAAAACATACAAAATGTTTCCTATTTATTCATCTTCAGATGATGATGTATTACTACAGTGTTTTGTTTTGTTTTCCCCAGCATATGGCCTATTCACTAATTTGTTTAAAAAAATAACAGTGAATTAATAACAAAAACACAACCTGTTAATTTAATTAAAAGCAAATCTGAGTTAAAAGCATTTTAAAATTAATAGATATGAAATACTGTCCATTCAATCGAGGATTGATTATTTGTATTTCATCGCTGATTATTGAAATGTGGCTTCCTTTGTAGTTGTTTTTATGTTTTATTTAAATACCTTAAGTGCAAGCCCATTGCTAGTCATATTTTTGAACCTGCACTCATTACAAAAAGTAGTTTTATTGTTTGGTTTTTGATGTCTAACTGACATGAATGGAAACATGATTCATAACTCATACTAATAAAGATTGTAAGTACCATCTTACAATCAATCAGTGAACATGTAAGGGCCATGTTCACTTCAACACAATCATTCTTAATCAATTTAATATGAATTAGGATGAAGCAATAAAAAAAAGATTTTTGAAGTCTTGATTTTTGTAAAGCAAATCAGTTTAATTTTATTGAAATCTCCGGATGGGAGGACGTTTGTTTTCCAGTTCAATTACATATGCCTCATAATTGCAGTTTTTAAATTTGCACATCTAGACGGTGAGGCATGTCTTACATCTTTAATTTTAGCATTTGGAAAAGAGATATGGGTTAAAGTACACATTACGGTACCCCTTATTTTGGCCTATTTTTCCATGGGTACCGTATTGTGGAATTTAGCCGAAATATGTGAAGATCATCTTCATAATACAGTGTCAATGTCAGATGAATCGCACGAAATCTTAAGCGTCGGTATTAGTGCCATAATATCATGAAGCATTATATGAAGTTTGATGTAATATGTTAATGTCATTAGACTAAAATATTGTAGGAAATATTCCGAAAAAAAATTATGATTATTTTCTTGCCTCAACATCGTAAACTACAATCTCTTTCTAAGATCAAAAGTTAAGCATCAACAAATATAATAAAAGTATTTTGTCCCTTACTAAAAATTCAGAAATGTAAGTAGTAGTATTCTATAATGTAGCGTCTCAATTTTTTTCACACTCAATACTGTGCGAAATATATTTTGTTTCTAAATTACCACTTACCATGAAGCATCACAGCACATGGCCACACTCTCAAACCAGAGCCTAATCACATTCACAGCGGAAGCAGCTAAAGCCGTCTCTGTTTTTAACGCCCTCTATTACAAATAATGTGAGTTAAAAATATAAAAAATAACAATTAAGAATAATTTGGGGTAAATTTTATTATCGTTGAATGAATTTATAAAATTTAGACATTTTTTTAAAAAATACGCAACAGATAGTGGTGTTGATCTGATGTCGATACAATGTGGTGTATAGAGTAAACGCATTGTTTTAAGTGACAAGTGAGCAGGAAGTCGGTCTCTTTTCTGTCTCCCGCATGGTGGTTGCATCGTTGTTAACTTTATTCTCCTTTTTTTCCAAAGCCATGGCTGCCCACAGAGAGCGTACTTTTATTTGCATCAAACCCGATGGAGTTCAAAGAGGACTTTGCGGCGATATCATCAAGCGATTCGAGCAAAAAGGATTCAAATTAGTGGCGATGAAGTTCATGCAGGTACGTTGCCCACGTTCTTGTACCGTCCCTTTTCCCATCGTTCTCTAAAATTGGCTTCTCTGTAAAGCTTTGAAGGCTTTTATCCTCATTGTGAATAATCGGAGGTTTAATAGCAACAGGACATTTTACAAAATCTGGGTTAATATCAAAGTCTTAACCACTACTTTTTAATGATGCTGATCAATCGGTAATCGTAGTCCATTGGCTTGTGTTTTATACAACATATATTTTTTATTTTATTTATTAAATGGTTTTACCCCCACCCCCTCCTCGTTGCGCTTCGTTTAATAAGCCGGCTCCCTTATCTAATTATTTAGTTAAGGAGGATTATTGTTTAATGCTTATTTGTTTAAAAGCATTGTTATGATACGGTTAAATGTATCGTATTAAAAAATAAAAATCGAAATTACATAATATGATTTCTTTACTAATTTTCGTCATTAAAGCATGGGGTGGGGAGCTGTTTATATCCTCTATACTTGATTTGTTTAAAGCATTTTTTGAAGATGTAATTATTTCCCGTTATTTCTTTTGTTAAATTTTGAACTCTCAACTTATTAAAAATAAATATACAAAACAAAATTGTTATCATTTATTATTGATTGTTAAATGCTACTGAAGTCGTCAGCGAAATAAGCGTATTTGCTTATTCTGTATTGTTACCTCCGAAGTTAATAGTCGATGGTCAAGAAAGAACTGAAACTTTTGAATCGTAAATCGTGATACCCTGAATTCTTTTACCTCAGCATATATATATATATTTCATCCGATCGATGTAATTGGATTTACTTTTTAATCCGAAGCCATAATGAAACTTAAGTAGAAAAATCCTGTTAATCAATAATTTTCCCTCTCGCTCTTGTCATTAACAGTAAAAATCTTTCAGGCTGGTAATTTCATTTTTTCAAACGTTTCCTTTAAGAAGTTAAATCCTGAAAGGAAATTTAAAAGGTGATCCACCAAATTTCGTTTCGAATCACGTGTTATAATTGATCATTTCTGAACACGCGTTATTTTTGACGTATTTGATTATCCTTAACCCCACCAACTGTGCGAATCCAGGAATAAGTATTTCCCATTCATCCGGCTTTACCCTCTTTTACTGACTTGGAATTTGAATGACTTATTTCTTCAACCCCTTTTATAGCCATTTCTGGTTATAGACCTCCCTTGTATCTCCATCTTTTCCTATCTTCGGGTACTCAATGCCCGTGTGTTCCCAGCTGTTTCAATTATATCATCTTTCCGGCCTCCCAGGCTTTCTGTTTCCTTTATAAGGTCTCCACTCAGTGATGATTTTGGTCACCTATTATTCATTCTTGCGACATGTCCTGCCAATTCGTCGTCATAATTTAGTCTCTTATCTAATATCACCATTTTTCCTTTTATCTTTTAATTTTATTTGTAATAAAGATCTCTAGTTTCTTCTGTTTTCTAATTTATCTGAGATTCCTTTTGAGACATGGAGCTGAAACTTTGCCTATGTCATTACCTATGGTCTGTAATGACCTGTAATTGAATGAATGTATTAATGCAGAAATGGCTTCTCAGTCTAATAAGTTTATGTTCAGAGAAAATTCAAAGAAATTTTCTACATAATAAATGGTGAAGATAAAATTTCTTATTTTCAATTTATTATCTCTACTTCACAGGACCATGAATTTGAAAACAAAAACTAGGAAATTTTTATTTTTATTTCCAATTTGCAAAGAAACAATTTAGTAATAACGGGTGAGACCAAGTGCTTACTAAGTGACATCCTACAACAGCTGTTTCATGCTAATAGGATGATCATGAGCTAGGAGCAGTCACCAGTAACAGCGATACACAGGCCAATAGGAAATATCATCAGAATCAATGCTTAAGTAAACAATAAAAAAACTTCCAAAAAAAAAAAGAATTGGTGAGAAACTTCATGTGCTAGGGTTTCATGGCCTTAATGAATTTTTTAGTCCATAAAAAGACATAAAAAAAAAGTGCATGTAAATATTAATGAATAAAAGTGCTTACAAAGTAACATCCTAGAACAGCTGTTCAACGCTGATATGGTGATCAAATTTAGTGAAAAACAATCGTTGCAAAATTTAAAGCTCCCTAAAATACTTTTCCCCTCAGTTTATAGTAACATTTCTACCCATTTAAGCTCATGTTTGAGAGCAATACTTCATATATAATCAGTTCCATATTGACCGTTTAAGTGGTGTCGTCAAAACCTACATCGGTATAAAAGTTTGTTGTGACCAAGCCAGTGTTTATCAAGGGTTTTCTTTGAGAAAAAGACAAAAATACTAAAAAAATTATCAGAAAGCATTTTTAAGACTTCAAGAAACCTTAGGGGGTTTTCCCTTTATTTTTGAGAATTTTAGGGGAAACATTAAGATGAAAAAAAAGCAATAATTTTTGCATATTGTTGGCGAATATAAAATTATTTATTCTTCTACAATACTACTTCAGAAATGAGTTTGTCAGATCAGAATTTTGCTATTGGAGGATGACTTTTGCTCTCAACATAGGGTGCTATGTAGGTATGGCAGGACAAACGCTGAAACAAATGCAAAAAAAACAGCATTTTTAACTTAACGTTTCTTGTAAAATTCTCAAAAGTAAGGTGGGCTTTTTTGAAATCTTAAAAATGCGTTCTGATAATCTATTAACCCCCCCCCCCATACTAAAACTAGCAACTGTGAACTGGCTCTTTGAACTGTGACATGGGTTGTGACAACACTTAAACGGTCCATTAGTTGACTAATAAAGGCTTGATGCTTGTTTTCTATTAGATCACTATAAATGTTAATTAGGGCTATTTCATTGTTGCTGTGACTGAAAATCTGCTTGCTTTCAGCCAATTAACAATGGTCCACCAAAATCTAAATGGATTTGGTCTTCTATAACTTTCACAGATTGTATGATTCTTTTAACTACAGCATAATTAAGAAGCCTTTCTGCATTTTTAATTAATTTCAGATTCATGCAAAAACTAACATACAAGTTTTTGCTCGTAATGTTCTTGCCCGAGAAGTTTTGCTCGTATTTCTAGGAGTACATGAAAATATTAAAAATCCCATTGATTTTGAAAACTGAAAATGAGAAATGTGGCTAGTTACAAACATTAAATCAAACTTTAATCGAAGATCTTTTATAGACATATGGGAGTGGGTTAAAGGTAATTTTTAATTTGACTTTTTCTCTAGTATACTAGAGGGGTTCATTTAAATAATTCATGTGTACAGTTCTGTCTTCATTTCTGCTTCATGTTGAGACACTTCTCAATATGTATAGTAACAAATTCCAAACGGCAACTTCACAAAATTCCTTAATTACATTTGTTATAATTATTTATTATTATTTTTTCTCTTTCCTTTTTTTCAATTTGATCTTTTTACCAAATTTTTTTCAAGGTTGGTGAACTAGCACTAATTGAAGTTGAGGCTGCATGCAGAATGTGGCATTGCTTTAACAATTTTGTCTGAAAATGTTATCTTCAGACTAAATTTTCAAAAATAGTTTTGTTTAAACTTGAATCATTTCTGTATTTTGATCTTTACAGGCTTCTGTAGATCATCTGAAGCAGCATTATATTGACCTTGCAGGCAGACCATTCTATAATGGATTAGTGAAATACATGGCCTCGGGACCTGTACTTGCTATGGTAAGTAAACTTGTATAATTGTTGATTTCAGTATTTAATATTAAACTGTAATAATTTGATAATTAGTACATAAAATAAATGCATGCAATTTAAATTTAAGAATTCTGATATATGAGAAAAAGCTCTGATTAGTGTTTTGTTATTTAATGATTTTAAACCAATGAGAAATTACAATTCTACCATATTTTAACCAAATTATTACAGGTATGGGAAGGATTAAATGTAGTGAAAACTGGCCGTGTCATGTTGGGTGAAACCAATCCTATTGATTCCAAACCTGGTACCATTCGCGGAGACTTCTGTATCCAAGTTGGCAGGTAATCTTTGATTTTAATTCCATTCGCATTACATTTATTTCAAAGCTACTTCAGACATCTAGAAGAAAGATTAAGTTTAAACCATTGTATGCTCTTTTGATAAGTTTACCACGACGACAGAATCGAGCTTGTGATTAATCCTATAAATTTTGATTTGACCATAATTTATTAGTAAAGAATCCCAGTAGCTGTTTCAGGATTGTTCTAAATTGGGGAGAGAGTAATACAATCAGTTTATATTATGTTAAGTTAGGAAATAATACATGCAATATTTTGTTTTAACACGTTGCTTGCTGTTGTTGTAAAGGCAGTAAAATTATTAAGGCCAATCCACCTTTTATTGGTTTTGCGTTTGGGAAGAAGGCTTATACAGTTAATTCTTAAATGCAAGCTTTTATAACCTAAATAATTGCAGCATTCCTAAAAATAATCTGGAATCTCAATAAATCAAGTTTCAGCCTGTGAAAACATCTGCAATATACATTTTAGCTCTTATCCTGTGCAGGATTACAAAGGGGAAATGGTTTTGGGGAAAAATATGGACGAGGTGCTGCAAAACATGTTATGAAGAATATCATGTAGCTTTTAAAGAAGCTAAAAAGGAAGTCGTGCTGATTTCTACCGAAGTTCAAGAAAAGTAATACAGCCAAATAAGATTTTTTTTTTTCTTTTTGTTTTTATTCTGCCTTAATGATTGAATTATTTTCACCTTCCTATTATTAAACAAATTCTTGCAAGGTAGAGGACAATTTGATTTGTAGTACAAAAGAAAATTGTTGAATACTTGGGTAAAATACAACCAAAAGCTATGTTTGACGAAATATTCATTGATTTATGTAGTAATCCGTAGATTGCATTAAATGTTGTTGGGTTTTTTTTTTTGGGGGGGGGGGATTAGTAGACAATTACAAATCAAGACTACATATGAAAGTCTTGCAGAAACCCTCCTACAATATTAATTTTTGACTTTAAAAGATGTGGCTTTGGAAATCGGTTTTTGGGAAGTTAGAAAAGTGTAGCTTCAAAGTGATAAAGCTAAAATAATTTATTTTATCAGTACTTGTTTGTTGAATTATTTAGGTAATTAAATCTTATAAATTTTTAGCAAAGTTGCTTTTCAGTGGACGTAAAATATCCATTGTGATAATCTATAAAGAAAAGAAAAAAAACTTGCCAATGGCCAACTGATGAGTTAATGGAAATTTTAAGAAATTCGGAAGCTTCCAGGCAAGCAAATGTTTTTTCAAAATTTCAGTGTGCGTACTGTTTTAGTGCTCTGCTTCACTGCATGTATTAATTAGTCTCTGGAAAGACTGGTGGTTAAATGAATTGTAGAAGATTTATTTTTACTAACTTTTTTTTTTTTTTTTTTTTTTTTCCTTCCCCTCTAGAAATATATGCCATGGAAGTGATTCCGTTGAAAGTGCAACAAAGGAAATAGCATTGTGGTTCAAAGACAGTGAAGTAGTTTCCTGGCAGTCAGTTGATGAACCTTGGGTATACGAAGAAAATTAGGATGTTTCTTTTTAAGAATTGTTTAATTTTTAATGTAAAAGAATAATCATGCAATTAAAAGAAATTTAATTTAAAACATTCTCTTTAATTAAACATTTCCATTATATTACTGTACACTAATTTACAAAAATTACTATTTAAAACATTTACGAATTTTGATCCTTGTGATCTGCAAATATCTCCTGTAGAAATAATTCGAAGAGTTCCTGTAAAATGTAAATATAAATATTCATGATATTAGAACAGGCAAGCAATTACATTAGAAAAAGAACAGAATAATATTTCAATTTAAAAATGGCAAATCTCCATTGTAATAAGTAAGCTCTCTTTTTCTCAATTGACACATCATTTTGGTTGGTTGGTTATTCTTGACATTCCATTTGATTTTACTCGGTCGTAATTAGTTCTTTCCACCACCCCAACTGTGCACAACATTAATACTTTTGATGTCCCTACTGCAAAAATCTCGCTTCAGTTTTCTTGATTTTGTTTATAGTCCACGCAGAGAAAGAATTACCTAATAAACGGGGAGGGGGGGCAAGTTCATCCTGGAACTCATTGCTATAGAAAGCAATATGGCAGCATCATAAGAACAGGTTGCTGTAAGGCCTGCACAACCACGCTAGAGGTATAACTTGAAACGTTTTCCACGAGTCAGGGTGATAGAATATATATTTCTGAATTACTAGGAAGGTGCTATTGCATCAAATTTGTTCCATTTGATTGTGAAGAGAACTATAAATGAGCAAAAACCTACGGGATCCAGTCAGTTCTCCTTGCCTGCACATTTCATTATGTGAATAAAAAAAAAACCAATACATAGAATAAAAAAAAAAATAATAAAGTCTTTTTCTCTTCTACTTTGATTTTTGCAAAAATATAGGAATTAGTTCTGAAGCTTAGCAATGATTATTGCTGAGAATTCATAACGGTAGTAATCCATAACCCACGATTTTCATTATTTATTTATTTATTTCAAACCATTAAATACGATTCTGAAACAATAGTCAGATATGCATTAAATCTTTACACTGCTACCTTAATAACTACTAAATTAAAATTGCACTAATTCTATCAGATTGTGAAAACATTGGCAGGAGGGATTAAATATACTTCATAAACTACCAATTTCCTTTGTGAATACAGTATTTAAGCAAGAACTTTTTGATGTGTTGAAATTCAACACCATAGTGCATTTATTTTATTTTTGCTTTCAAATGTATTGTAGTAACTAAAAAGGAATACTATTTACATCCATACTCGTGGCAGTTCAAGAACTGTTATTTAATTATCAATGTACAGATTTGATGAATCCAAATGGTAGAACATTACATAAACAAATGCAATTGAGTACACAAATTGCAGAAATACCCTTTTCCAAAAGATATCATTTTGCACTACTTTTTTATTGCTATGGAGCTCATAGGAGATTGACAAAAATATCTTTAATGGTAACTCACATTTGTTATAATTGCCAATACGTGCCACTATGTTTTTTCAATGTAAAAAAATGATTTGGAGCTTTTGCTAAGCTTCAAACTTATGCTTATTAAACTTGTCAAAGTAAAGATAATACAAGTTACTATAATTTTGTGCTAAAGTTTAAATTTAAGGGCAAGAGAAAAAAAAGTAGATGTATACTGAAGATTGTTGGTTCGAATCCATGAGTCCGAGACTTTAAGCATCATGCTGTAGCTGACAACTGAAATAAAATGATTGCATTTCTAACATTTAAGCTAATAGCGGAGATCCAATGAAAACAATTCCAAATATCTCTAGCATGTAGGGGTGTTGGCCACTGAACATGATGCTGAAGTCTGTTTGTCGATCTGACCTGTTCAGGGGGTTGTTAAGTGGACAAGACAAATGCAATAGCTCCTGATTTTGGTCACTATCACAATAGCTCCCAAATGAGTTGCTAAAAAAAAATTGGAAAAACTTGGCATTTAATTTATATCTCTGATAGCAAATTAGCATGGATGGAAGCAATGAAATGGAAATTAATCATTAACAAAAGAAACGCTAAATATTAAGGAGTAATAATAATATACACTGTTTATGTATCATTCAACACTGACCGTAATGCAATTCGAAAGAGTACACAAAGATGCGTATTAGGAATTATAAGGTGAAATATTGCTGAAACATATATTTGGTTAAAACAAATTAAAATAATTAGGCAAGACATGGAAGACGATAAAATAATCATTGATAAGACATTGGACTTAAAAAGGAGGCTGATAAAATTGGAAATGGAAGACTTTTAATCAAAACCTCAAAAGCAAATTCGAAAATATTCAATTTACTAAAACATGAAGAACTCGCTAAAACAATGACAATGTTGATGCCAACTTAAATCTTCAACAGAATCGAGTGAAAATGGAGCAGGGAGATCAATTCATGTAAACATTTGACCGAGGGGAAAAAAAATAAAATTTTGTAGTTAATACTGGAAGAGAAGAAAGAAAGTAGAAAAATAATCATGAGTTATTTCACGTGGTCCATAGTCGGCCAAATTCGAAGAAAGAAGAAGAAGAAAATTTTGTAGTTACTACTAAATTAATACAGAATGAATTTAAATATATTTTATTTAAAAATTTGCATGTACGACAGGAGAAATCAGAACTTTGAGATCTTCCATTATTTTTATTGTATCCCCATCAAAAAATAAGAAGTTTTCACACTAGCTTTTTTTTTTTTTTTTTCCAAGTTACTTAATTGTAGGAAGGAATAACACAAAAATAGAAAATGCTTAGGACTATGCAAATTCAAAACTAAACAAAATATCCAGATCTGAAATTAAAAACAATAATCTAACCCCTCCCAAATAAAATGAATTATAGGAATTATGAGATGGATTATTTTACTAATAGAATTGACTGGAAAAAGTGCTGCACTTTAAAAGCCATTACATCCATATCCTCTAGCATTAATCTGTTTTGGCAGCACTCCAAATCTAAGAGCTTCTCTTCTCAACTTAATTGAAATGTTATTTTAATCGGACAATCAAGCAACAGCTTTTTTTTTTTTTTTTAATAAATTATTATATTCTTTTAAAAGAAAAAAATAATTCTTACATAAAGTAACTGTTTATTCAGCCTGACATCTTGCAAGGATTCAAAAACTTTTAAAGCTCCTTTTCGAGCATTCTGCTGTCCTACAAAATCACTAAGCAATTCTGTAAAGAAAAAAAAAACATTAGAAATAAGTAATTTATCATTTTTCAGTTTCAAATTAAGTTCAAATACACTGACGAGCAAAATAATTAACTCAACATTCATATTTTCATTTGCTGCCTATTATTT
>JAFIDM010006943.1:58023366-58066717 GCA_023159025.1 Thereuonema tuberculata
TAATGTTTATCACCTTTATTTATTAACTCTATCTGAATAAATTGGAGGCTTCATGACTACAGTATATGATTAAAAGATAAATTGGAGTGTACACTGTCTACATTCAACATTAAAAGAATCTGTGAAATTTATTTTTGCCCTTAAGAATTTAAGAGATTTTTGAACTATCTACTGAAGTTTCTGGCTCACAATATCAGATCCCAGCACTGTTCGATTGTCTACAAAGGTACTGGATCCATGATAATTTTTAGGAATCATACAAGGTCTAGATCATGTTTTCGAATTAGAAATTTACAGCTAAATTTTACAAAAAAAAAAAAGACGTAATAAGTAACTTTTGGTTCTTAGTAATATGCTTAAAGTGTTTTTCAAACTTTTCTTATCCAGTAATTTGGAATGATGTACAATGAATTTAGAACAATAAAAATTTAACGTGCCCCTTATCAAAGAAACAAGGTACCAAAGGAAAGGATTTTTTTTTTTTTTTTTTTGGTAGTGGTTTTATTGTGTTCGGATCCCACTGGCAGGTGCTTGAGTGGAATCTCTAACCTGATTTCGTGATCTTAGCTTTCATCGAGGGATTTGTCTGGTTGATGAGTCTATAAAGACGAAGAGACGGCCGTTTCAGACTCCCACTGATGTAGCTCAAAGATGTAATCTTTTGTTTTCCTTTGGTGCCTTGTTGGTTTCTTGTTTATTTGATAACAGACACATCAAATTTTCATTGTAATTCATGTGGCTTGCCATCAGCCTTTGCTTTCTTCAATTTCCTCTTCAATTATGGATTTGAATAACTTCCATAAATTTTGGGCTTTTCAGCTAAAACTAAGCTTGACTTTGAATGACTGAATATCAAACTTTATTATTAAAATATTATTAACAAATACTATTCACAAATCTCAAGGTGGTTGATCTTTGGGAAATACCCTTACTGTGGTAGATGAGTGACAGAGATATTTTTTGCTTCTGTCCCGTATCGGACAAGAAAATTTAGCAAATTTTTCAAATGCCTAAATTATACTTATTTGTATTATCTGAAATAATGATTAGTTAAAGTTTTAAGTTTAGTAAATTTTAACTGAAATCAATAGATAGATCAACTTACCCTATTTCATCATCAAGGAAAAGAAATTCTTCATCATCACTGCCTTCTTTGGGCCCAGAATTTTGGCTAGAAAATTAAAAAAAAAAAAATACTTATGAAATCTGGTTCATTCCTTTTCAATAAAACATTTGCTGTCATTATTGGAAGCAAAAAATGACAGAATTAAAAATAAACTAATAAAAATATTTTTAAAAAAGCTATATTCTACACGAGAAAAGATTAAAGGAAAGTAAATTTCTGATTATACTTTCGATCTAATTACTATAAGGTATTCTTAAAGTTTACTTGAGCTTGGAAAGAAATTTGACAAATAATTTTTCTACTATTTATGAAAATTCTATATAAAAGTGTAAGTGGATATTTACCCTTTGAATAAATTTGCAAAAAAAAATTTTGTTTTTTTGGGTGATGGAAGAGGTTGCTTCAGGAATTCAGGATTTGGACTTAAAAATGTATATAAATTTTCATTCTTATTCAGCTGATCATCTTCCAAAACCAGCTACAACATTAAAAGAAGTATATTAATTAACGATCATATTTTTTTAAATCTTGCAACACTTTACAATGAAACAATTTAACCAATTCAACATTTCCATTCAATTAAAAAAAACCTACTAGAATGAACTTTAAGCCTACTTTCCTTAAAATGTTATTTCTTAATTTGTTTTCTTTTCATTTTTATACAAAGTCAAGAAAATGACAAAAACGAAAAACCTATGTTTATTTTCAAATTATAATATCTACCGATTACAAACAGTTACAATTTTTCCATTTGCTGAAAAATTAATTAAATCCACACTAGTTACTTATGTTGTCTAGAGCAGTGTTTCCCAACGTGGGGCCCATGCCCCACAGAGGGGCAATTCGAAAATTCTATGAACCTATTTGAGGGGTCTGTGTCGTTTTTCCATTTTCAGCGCAATTACACAGATTTCGTTTCTTGTTTATAACATAGAGAAATTGACGATATAAAATACGACATTATATATCTATTTTTCTTATATACAATAATAACTATGTTATATTTTAACCGTAACGATATATAAAACTGATTTGCTGTTTAAGAACTGTTATATTTATACTGTTTCTTATTTATTTAAATTATGAACAATCGTAATTGTATATAAATGATATTAATTAAAGTAAGTAACAAATACATACACTTCATGGTAATAATGTTTTGATGGTATTATTATTATTATTATGAGGGGGGGGGGCATAAGAACAATAAGTAATAGTAATAGGGGGCATAAGAATTTTAGAAAGGCTTAGGTGGGGCACAGCACAAAAAAGGTTGTAAAACACTGGTCTAGAGCCAATTAATTTTAATCGTATCAAACCACCCACAAATGAATGGTTGAAGAATTAATATTCATTGTTTCTGACCTTGAAAAATTAAAACAAACAGGATAGAAATCTTTTATTTAGATTCACAAACTTTCCTTTAGGAATTCTGTCACTAGGAATAAAAACTTGGAACCCACTTGAAAAGATTTCCAATATAAAAGTTGGATCATCTCTAGTCTTCAATGTGCATACTAATTTTCAAGAAGTTTCGTCCAGCAGTTCAAAGTTATTATGGGGAGACACACATACACACAAACAGACTGAGTGATATGATAAGCCTCAGTTTCCTAGGAAACTTGGCTGAAAAAAGAAAATGATAGTAGCTAGATGTTCCAAAAGTATTCTTTATTTTAGCCTTTTCTAAAATATTAGCCATACCAACAAGTCAGGAACTACGCAAACAACCTGTAATACTATCACAGTTTTTATTTTATTTTTATATATACTTTGAGTCTGATATTTAGCGGTTTCCATCAGAATTATTTATCTTTTATCACGAGGACATTTGTTCTCAATGAAGAACGAGATTCTGTGAAAACCATATTCCATTCTCAAATATTTAATTGAATTTGATATTTATTCCAGACGGTTAGTTATTCTCTAATCAAAAAGATTAAAGCCATTTATAATCGTGTTATTATTTGATGAGCTTGGCAGCTCCTTCCTTCCTGTCAATGAAAATAGTCTTATTTTAATTTAAGAATTTCTTTAAATAATTTATTATCAAGATAAATAAGATGCATTTCAATTTACACATTTATACTGATCTTTTTACAACTTCTATTTATCTTAGTTTCTGCTGTTAGTTAGTCATACAAGGAATGATACACTTCAATTCAAAAATCCCAGGATTAGATATTATAAGCAGTGTTTTTTTTAAATCCTACTTTGATATATCTACTTCAAATTACATCAGAACTGGGAGTTTTTAAAACTTTTAAAAACATGGATTCTTTTGTTGAAGAATGATTACAATCCTATATTCCCAGATGTCGAAACGCACTTATTTGTAAAAAAAAGAATAAACAGGATAAAAAAGATGGTAATTTACTGACAGTTTTGGAATACTGAGCATATTCCATCTTCCAGGATGGGACAAACATATAGGATATCCCAAAACACTTAGGACGACTATTCCCATTTTGTGTCATTCTAAGTGTTTTGTGATGTCCCATATGTCTGTACCGTACCTGATGATGGAATACACTCAGTATTCCGAAACTGTCGGTTCATTACCATCTTTTTTTTATCCTGTTTATTTTTTTTAACAAATAAATGCATTTTATTTTCTATTTCTCTTTATTTTAATATATGCACATTAAGCCTTCTTGTTCTTCCAAGATGTCCTATCTTCCACTTCACTACTGCAAAATGGATCAGTGAATGTGCATGTCTTTAATAGAAAACAAGTTGTTGTTTTTTTTTTTTTTTAACTCTTCACTTCTTCCCAATTTAACATCATTCCTCAAGTATTTCATAGCTTATGATCTTTGATTGTGGCAGAAGAAACTCCCAAATTCTAAACAACAATCAGCTTCTTTGAAATTAGTAACATAGAAAAGCAATATAGAATTTCAATTCTTTGTTACCTACATTATAAAAAGATCATGAAAAACATGAGAGACTATTGTTGAGTCTCACATGTAAGTAACCTATAAGTAACATTACAGTTGAAATCAATAATTCAAATAGAAAGCGCTTACACTCATATAATTCTGAATAAGACCTTTTGCCTTTTCCAAATAAGGCTTGTCGTAATGCTTGAAGAGGATCTTACTTTCTTTAGGTAACTCTGCACTTTTCAGCCAAGGTCCAATCTAAGAATATTTCAAAATATGAAATAGGATTAATTTGAATTCAGTTGATCCTAATGGTGATAAATTTAAACTGTCTATATATATATCATCACTGTCTATGTATCTTAAAAAGTGAAAAAAATCAGTTTAAAGAAATATTAAAATTAGCATATCTATCAGAATTACAATAAATTGTAAATCAAAAATTAACAGAATCACCAAATTCAAAGAAAAATTGTAATCAATATCTTGAAGCACATATAATACACTGTTGAACAGTTGGCATGCATTTCTAGTTTATTTCAGCCATTTTTAGAAAGGATAAAAAAATAAGAAAAAAAAAAAGATGTTAAACTTTTAAGTCATGCGTTTTAATACATTTCAGTCATGAGTATTAGAGACTATTTTCTGCAAAACATTTTATGACCTCAGACTGCCCTTATTTTCAGTAGACCACTACAGCCTTCCCAGTCTACTTACATTAATGCCATTATAGAGGCAATTATTCAAGGTAGGCCACATTTTCTTCATGACTGTGTTTGTAAATACGAGGTGTATTCAAGTTATAACACCTCCGATTTTTTTTCTCAGAACTGGAAACAGATAGAAACATGCGGTTTGGTTTAAAATAAGCGGACACTCTTTGTCAATGCGTGAGAGAGATGGCAGCACTGTATGGCACACAGAACTCTAGCAGCAGCAGTGAGATTGAGGACTGTTTTTGATACTTCAAATGGCAAGGTTTTCATTACAAGATCAATGTGTAATCATACATTTTCTCCATTTGCTTGGTGTGACACTGATTGAAATTCATCGCCAGTTGAGTGAGACATAGTGATGGTGTCATGGATGTGTCTAATGTGCATTCATGGGTGCAACAGTTCAAAGAAGGCAGAACGTCATGTGACAATAAACCAAGACAATCTCGGCCTCACACAAGCCGGTCTGACGACACGATCGAGCGAGTGGAGAAAGTTGTTTTGGAGGATCGTCGAATGAGTGTGGAACAGATCACCTCCAAAGTTGGCATTCCCATGGGATCTGTGTACTCAATCCTGCATGACGACCTGAAAATGTGAAAAGTGTCCTCCAGGTGGGTGCACGAATGCTGACGGACGACCACAAGGCTGCCCGCTTGGCATGTTGCCAGGCAATGTTGACATATGATGATGGCATGAATGGGACTTTCTTTTCATCGATTATGACAAAGGATGAGACATGGATGCTGTTTTCAATCCTCAAAAGAAGCGCTGCTCAATGGAAGCACACAGATTCACCGCCACCAAAAACATTTCGGGTAAGCGCCAGTGCTGAAAAAATGATGGAACAGCGATGGAGTAATCCTTACTCAATGCATTCCAAAGGGCACTACAGTGACAGGTGCATCCTACAAAGATGTTTTGAAGAAGAAGCTCCTTCTAGCGTTGCGTGAAAAACAGCCGGAAAAGTCTGCACATGTGCTCTTTCACCATTACAACACACTAGAGCATCGGGCAATCGTGACGCAGTAGTTTCTTTGTGAAAACAACTTTGAAGTGATTTCTCATGTTCCCTACTCACCTGACCTGGCTCCTAGCGACTTTTGGCTATTTCCAACGATGAAAGACACTCTCCGTGGCTGCACAGTCACTAGCCGTGCGCAATTGCATCAGCGATTTTCTAGTGGTCAAAACAGACTCCTAAAGAAGCGTTCTCAGCGGCCCTGGAATCATGGTGTCGACGTTGTGAAAAATGTGTACAGTTGCAGGGATATTACATCAAGAAGTGACACAAGTTTCATAGTTTTCATGTGATTAGTTAGTGAGAAAAAAAATCGCAGGTGTTATAACTTGAATGCATCTCGTCATATGTCAATCATATTTCCCCCGAAATAGTGGGATCTATATTTTTATGGATACCTTGTTAAATTTTATCAATTTTTAACATACTTTAAAGATATTATTGTCAATATTTTGTGCATAGCTTTTGAAAGGCAATACGACAAAAAAAAAGTTTCTTTTAGTTAACATAATGACTCTTGCCGACATAAATTCAATATAATAACTTACTAATTTCAGAACCAACTATTACTATAAACCTTTCGCAATTTTTTTATTTTATTTTTTATTTATTTATCAATATCTAATGGAAAAAAATTTCAAACATTTTCTACTCATTTCTGTGACAAAAAGTTGTTGACGATATGACACTCATTCAACAAACTGCCCTTTGAAAAAGGCGATTGATGAAAGATTCCATCTATTGTAGAATTAGGGTTTTTGATACAATTCCTGCAGCTGATATGACAACAGATCTTATTAGCATTTTTAATAAATGCCACACATGTTTTAATTATTATTATCTTCTATATTAAATTTTAATCATACATGTTTTCATGCATCATTGGAAATTCTTCACTTTATGAATCAAACCACATTCATAATTCCTTAACAGTTCCATAAATTTTAGGAAAATAAAAACAATAATAGTTTTAATTTTTTCCACCAGTGAACTTGAAATCCACATATTTTCAAATTTTAATAGTTCTTAAAGCCATTGTTTTCAAATCTATGATATGGTTTGTTAGTTAAAGAAAATTACATTTCTATTATGTTAAAAGCAATTGGAAAATATTTTTGTTTTCTTGTTTCTTCTTGAAAATTTATGAAATGTTTGAAATTCATTAAGTAATATGCTTCATAATTAATTAAAACTAATTATAAATTCTTCAAAATTAATGGTAAAATTAATTTAATGGAATCTAGTCCATAACAACCTGAATCAGCTTCCGATGAAGGTCTACAAAATCATTTAGTTTTTTGTTAACGTTCCATCTCATAGTAGTCTGTTCATCAAATTCTGTTACAGCTTCTCCTTGTTTGTGAACAGCCAAAGTGAAACTAGGATATGATTTATCTTTTTCTGATACAACCTGAAAATAAGAATGAAGAGAAATATGAAGTAAGAGTGTTACAAATAATAATAGTAGTAAAAATTAAAGACTAAAATCTGAAATTTTAAAAGACTTTAAAACAACTTTTATGACTCATTACGCAACTTCTGTTAGGCTTCTGAATATAACAATACGGTACCTCAAGAACACATACTTTTCAACACATACATTAGCAACCATCTAAGATCTAGCTCATTATTGTTTCATTGCTTAAAAACTGGAACAGAAGTTAAATGGCATGACTCTTTAAAAGATTAGTTGAAAGTCTAATCTCAGGGGAGGTCACAAATAACAGCAATTGATTTTAAATGAAATATTTTATTATTAAGAAAATAAATAAATGAATAATGCCTTAAGTTGACCATACTTCTCTGAGATTAGAATGATGATTCTAATAAACAACCCTAATAAATTGGAAGGTTAAAAGGAACCCTCTTAAACTTGTACTTTGATTGTAATTTTGCATTTCATGCAAATTGCAAAAAAAAACTTTGTATAAAAAAATAATAATAAAAACTGAAATAGAAAATAACTGTATTCCAATCCATATTTTTTTGAAGCACAAAATAAATTTTCAGGATTAAGGGTCATTCAACAATGCAATTTTTGAAATTTAAATAACAGGTATGTTGTATTACTGTGGACCCAGTGACATAGGTACTAAGTTGTGGACTAGAGGAGTCAGGTTCAATCCCTGGAGGCGGCTCAGGATTATTTCTAGGTTATTTCTCTGGACAGGTCCTAGGTTTCATCAAGCCTTCCAACTGATTTCTTTCTTAGAGATAAAGGTGAACAAGCATTGACTGAACACCTAACCTCAACCGATCCCCAATACTTATTCAAACATCACAGCCTATGCTTTTGGCATCCTACGAGACAAGAATGCTGGTATAGGAATACCTATCAATGCTGTGTTATGGATGCATATTAAAATATTCAGTTGTCAGAATTATTAATAATTTTGTTTTTAAGATATTTAAAACGAATGTCATAGCACTTTCACTCTTCTTTAAAAACATTGTTTAAAAAAAATACACAAGAACCATTAATTCATCGGAAGTTCTAAGATAATAATGTTTTTCCAATTTTTTCATAGGAACAAGACAACCATGCTGCTTTTAAGGCACTGACTAATTGTCAAATCTCTTTCCTTAGCTATGAATTGAAATAAGAGATTTTTCCCTCATTCAGTTAGGAATAATCATGTCAATTAGTTCTGGATTCTAGAATGTTCTGGTACTGATGGCAATGATGAGGTTGATGAGTTCTCCTACATTAACTACTAATCCTGACTTTATTCTTAATACCTCAGCTCATAAGATGAAATAAACAATCCAGGTCTTACTATTTCAGCAATTCCAAAATTATTTCTATTCCATGAAAATGTAGGCTAAACTACATGTATCACCATAATAAGCAGTCTATTTCTACTATTGTGCATTTCTATTTATTATTATTATGATTTAACAATTCTATGATTAGTTGCTAATAATATTATCAGTTAATTCTTTTAACACACTTTTAGATGTTGGTTGACGTTTCAAAAAAATCAAATTATTTAAGTAAGAAATATTTTTAAATTATGAATGTGAGTTAATTGAAACAAACAATAAAATATGTATTGCCAATCTGCTTTTTAATATTCCAATCAGCTTGAAGTTGAAATGGGAATTACATATCTTTGCATTTGAATGTTGAAATCATTATTTACCAAGGATTTTTCATTCAAACATCATCAGACTTTACACCAAACTACTTTCTTGCAAAGACAATTAAAAAAGGGGAAAAAAAAGTACTACTGTGAGAATAACTATAGATAATAAAATAATAAAAGACATTAGTTACTTATTTAATAATAACTAGCAACCCGGGAAAAGTGGATTCTCCCAACGTGTGACTGCTTTCTCACAACTACCCGATAAAAGTGGATTTTCCCAATCCATGACTGCTTTTAGAACCAGCGAGTGCATCTATGACATAATTGTATTTTTTGTAGGGATTAGAATGTAGTTCCCGTGGCCTAATGGATAAGATGTCTAACTTCGGATCAGAAGGATGAAGGTTCGATTCCCATAGCGAACTTATAGAAATTATTTCTATTTTCACAACTCACACCAATTGCGCCGGACAGACAGAGAAATAAAAGATTTTATATAATGTATGATTAGATACATAATTATTATTACTGTAATGTATGAGCTTATGTAAATTCCTCTAAATGTAAAACATAGAAATAGCTTTAAATAACTTTTATTCAGGACTTCAGCATCAGCAAACTGCTATGCATGCAATTTGAACTGTGAAGCATTGGTACTTAAGGAACACATTTGCTTCAGCTTGTGTATATCCAATTCTCTGAGATTCATGGCTTGAATCTCTGGTGAGAGATGTTACAACTGGTCTGGTACAGCGAACACAACTCATAAACAAGAAGCACAATAGAAGTTTAAGATCATAGTGAATCTGGCTTAGTTCTCAGCCAGCCTATCAATCAATTATAGGATTTAACTTAACATAAATGCTTAAGAGAGAAGAAATCTTATATGCAGCAAAATAACATTTAAATTAATTCACTGTGTTTAACACTTGCTACATATTGTAGTTAATATAAGTATAGTTAATTGTATCACTCCTTATATTCTAACAGAAAATAGCCAGTGTGGGAGATAAGCAGGGCCGGATCTAAAAATTGTTGGCCCCCCAGCAAAAATCCTTCACAGGCCCCAAATTTTTATTACTCGTTTTCTTTGTAAAAAAATGTCTGTCTTCAGTGCCCCCCCCCCCCCTGCATGCGGGGACTGGCGTTACCTAGATCCAACCCTGCGGGGACTGGCGTTACCTAGATCCAACCCTGGAGATAAGGCTCCTGTCATCATTAGTCAAATGCGACAAGTTGAGATCAGACAAACAGTTCAAGACTTCTCCACCTTAACCTCAGATAAGGAATGTATTCATTGGACAGAAAACTGAATCCTGGAACCATCCACAGAAGAAATAACCACAGAAAAATTTAGACATTTGCTGAGGGCTGAGCCTGGTTCTTCCAACCCATACACAAGAGCATTACTACTTGAGCTTATAATTATAGTAATGATTAAAATTTTGTGTCTTGACTTGTTAAAGCTGAAAGTTTGTAAAGAATGGAATACCTTTGAGTTCTGTATCTGAACTCTCCAGTTGCCTAGATTTTCACTCCACACTTCAGTTCTGTCAATGTGATATTCGAGTTGTCCCCTCTCTTGCTTCATAGATTCAACCTCTTTCTCCAGTTTCATTGTTACCTATTTATAATAAAAAAAAATCAAAGTTTTTAATTAAACATACATTTAAACCTTACACATAAAGACCTACCTTTGTAAGTAGATGTAAAAGTCTGTTATTAGGTTTTATATTGTTTTCAATAGTTTAGAAGAAATAAGGATTTTACATTTTACCCATATATAAGCATTAACCCTGAATTTTTTTTTTTTGTATTTATCAGTTCATAATAGTCCCCAAAATATGAAAATTGGAATAAAACATTTAATGCAATGGTCATTTGCAAGAAAAGGGCTAAACTATATATTGTGTCAGGGAAAAAGTTCATGGCATTTTTCCTGATAGATGGCATCAATTGCAAATAATGCCCGAAAAATATTAGATCGCAGCGACACAACTAAATGCTCATTGGAAAGGTGACACTTCAAGCGTTACTTTTGAGTCCATAAACATTGAAATTGGTGCAGTGGCTAGAAAGTTGTTTGCATTTGAAAATGGAGAGAAGTAATGAAAAATTTAGCTATATTTTGCAATTTTATTACGACAAAGGGAAGAACACTGCGCAGGCTTATGAAAAAATTTGTGCTGTGTACGATGAAGGTACTTTATCAAAATCTACTGCGCGGAAATGGTTCGCTCGCTTTCATTCTGGTCATTTTGATGTGAAAGATGTGCATGGACTAGTCGTCCACTTACTGAAAAAGCTGATGAAATTCTTGAAAAAGTCCAGCAAGATAAACATATCAGCAGTGTCAATATTAGTATGGAGCTAGGCATTGACACAAAACTGTTTTGAACCATTTAAACAAAGCTGGCTACAAAAAGAAGCTCAATGTCTGGGTTCCTCATGAGTTGAGCGAGAAAAACATGATAGACCGAATTAACATTGCGATGCGCTGCTGAAACGCAATGAAATCGAGCAATTTCTGTAATGTGTCATAACCAGTGATGAAAAATGGATCATGTACAACAATCGGAACTGTCAAAGATCGTGGACAAGGGATGGTAAGCAAATGACAAGGGTGAGCGTTCGCGAAGCCAGGATTGACGCTGAAAAAGGTGATGCTGTGTGTGGTGGGATTGGAAGGGAATCGTCCACCATGAGCTACTTCCAGTTGGTCAGACGATTGATTCTCAACTCGACTGTGTACAACTACAGAGATTAAGCCAGGCAATTGAAAGAAAACGGCCTGAATTGAATAACAGGAAAGGTGTTGTTTTCCATCATGACAACGCCTGACCACACACCTTTGATGACCCGTCAAAAATTGTGAGAGCTTGGTTGGGAAGTTTTGATGCATCCACCGTATAGTTCAGACATGGCACCCTCTGACTATCATTTGTTCCGATCTCTGCAGAACTCTCTCATTGGAAAAAAACTGCTTTCATAAGGAGCCTATGAAAACCACTTGATTCAGTTTTTCAATCGTAAACCACAGAAGTTCTTCACCGATGGCATCATGGCTCTACCCAAACAATGGCGAAACATTGTCGATAATAATGGAACATATTTAGTTTAAATAAATTCATTTTCACACTATAAGAAAACTAGTTGAATTTTACTAAAAAAAAAAAAAACACCACAAACTTTTTCCCTGACCCAATATATAGAAAGCTAGGAAAATATAGGGTATTATAGTATGGATATACTCATTATATGAGATGGTGCTGAGGAATTTTCACTTTCTTTTCCTTTTGGGAGAAATGAGTTATTTGATGGAGTGGGTGGATTCCAATAGCATTAGATGCCACTATGACAATGCTGTTCCAATTCATGACAATCAAGTTTCTTTATGAATGTGTTTTGGAATAAAAAGTGTCTCAGTCAGTTTTTCCTCATAGCAGTACTATCTTCCTAAGGGCATTTCACAATGCGATTTTCACGTACTGGACATGATGCCCCTATACTTCTGTTTTTCAGTTTCTTCAACAAAGGAAGGCCTCCCCAAAAATGTTGCTGAAGTATAAGGGATAGGGGAATGCACCAGATGAGGTCAAAATATCCCGGTACTGCAGAAACAATAGCTGCCCAGACCAAAATCTTTATAATAGGATTTACAGTGGTAGATTTGCTGAGGAAAGGATCCTTCGAGGTAGCACCAACCCACATTTTGTAGCCATATCTTAAGGGCTGATTGCTATATTCGTTAGCTGTACACATTTTCTCATCTTCGCTGACATTATCAATTTGTGGAAATTCAGCAGGTGTTACAGGTTGTGATCCAGATAGGTTGTTTAGAGTGACGGCATCCTTGACCTAAAATCCATCAATTTGGGTAAGGGGTCGTAAATTTCGACTAAGGCATCCTTGTCACCAGAGTCCTAGTCTGTTAAATCCTCAATGACATTGTTTGGTAGCTGGATGAAAATGTCTACCTCTGGATCACCCTATACTTAGCTCAAAATACACACTCCTATAGTTCAAAATTTCATTGACCGTATATGTACTGAAATAAAAACAATTATATATGTGTTGGTACTTGTTTTGGAAACTTGAAATATTTGAAATATAGCCATTCATAACTAATACAGTTCGACAAAATGAACAAAATCTGTACACACACACTTTTAAGTTATCTATATGTGGTGCTTTGCCTAGCGTCCTACATATAGGACATCAGCTTTCAAACCCTAACCTCAAATGTGAAAACTGATATTTTTCCATACCTGCATCATCTTTTACATGTTTTCTAAGTAGTCCAAACAATAAATAACTCCTAGCACTAACCAATATACATGAATAATTTATTTTCCATCTTCAGAATGTGAAGCTGAAGCCATTTTTCACTAAGTCACTAAGTTGAAACATGTAGTTAAACAACCTGGAATAATAATAAACATGTTTGAGCCTGAATCATTTGCTTTGTGTCTACTGAAGCACTGATGACCAATATTTCTTGAGCAAAAGAAGAACTAACACATTAATTAAATATATATAACAACCGTGCAACTGTCCTATATATAAGATCCAGGCGTATCTGGGTTAACACACCTTAAAAGCTTGGTCTGCTAAATTTTGTTGTGTAAAAATAACATTTGTCACATATAAGCTTTGAAGTGCTTTGTATTTATGAATGCAATTGTCTGATTGTTTGATCATTTCTTTCAGTGCACAATTTTTAATTGTGTTGCTAATACACAACATTATTGCTAAGCCAGTAGAATTTTAGTGAATTTAAAATAAAGAACACATACCTTTGAATCAAGATTCTGGGCAGCTTTCATGCCCTTTAAGGCCTGAATTTTATTGTTCAACCTTTCATCCAATTGTTGTAGCTTGCTTTTGGCATAGGATGAATGATCACACAAAGGAATGCTTCCATCAGAACTGCATTCAGATGAGATTTCAAATGAACTGCCATCAGTTTCGTCCAGTGGTTCTGAAGACATAAAAACAAATCATTTTTTTGTAGTTATAAATTACAAATGCATATTAAAGCTAGTTTCATTTGTGAAATATAAGAAACTTCCAATTAAGCCTCTAATCAACATTTTTGAGGAAGAAAAATGTATCTTCATTTTCTCAGCTAAAATATGGACAAAACTAGTAAAGAATACTGATTAAAGTATAACAATTTTTGAGAATATGATTGTATATGTTATTAGGAATTTATTGAACTTTTGTTGGAGGAATCCAAAGACCATACATATTAAAATAACAGGAAAATGGATGATAATAATAATAAAACTAATGTCCTGGTAATAGTCATCTCAGTTATACAACTAGTGCCTACTAATTTATCCCACTGTCTGGAAGTCCTTCAAAATAATCCAAAAACATTTATCCCTCAGATATAAAAAGCTAGTCTAATCAATACGTGACAAATTACAAAAAAATCAGCTGCATAAACTTCTATGTAATTATCAGAATTGTATTGTTTACTGTGAAAAAAAAATAATAAGGTTTTTTCGTTATTTATTAAATATCCTTGTTTAAGAAAAAAAGTTTTTCATAATCTAGTAAATTCTTTTTCAATTTGTAAATCTTGTTGTTGACTGATTTTTTTTTTCAATTTCATGACAACAATATTTCTATAATGGGATTGTCTTCTTCCCAAATACACAAAAAAACTAAAATCTGGAAATTGTTTGGGAAGCAGTTTGTCCCATTTCAGATTCATTAGTCTTCTCTCTAAAATATTGCTTTAAGCATTTTTATAGTTTACTTAAATCTCACAATTCTGACTTTCAAGTTTTCAACTACTCTCAATGAAGATAACATTTTTATAGTTTCATTACGCTTTCTGACTTTTATTGTTATTGTTGTCATTGCAACTCATAGTCTACTAGATCTTCGTAGCTAGAATTGATCTCAAAATAACAGGTCTTTCCCATGGATCTGAGCTATTTAAAGTCCATCTCCACAAAATATGTGGATTTCAAGTAAATTAGTGTTTTGTAATTGCTATTTTGGAAATTCAGTTATGCCTAGAGTTTGTAAGTGTTTTTCAGATTTTTGCTACAGTGCATAAAACACTCATTATAGCAATTTGATATAATTTTCATGTTATGCTGCTAAGAAATTTTTGCTTCAACTCGCAAATTCTTATATTTTGTAATCTTATCCAATTCCTTTTCTTCAACTTCTCTGCATTCTCAAATACTATAGGATTCACTATCCAAACTTGCTTCTTTACAATAACTGTCAAATCAGAAGTGTTACAAAGTTGGTGTTTATCAATTTGAACTTGAAATTCTCATACCATATTAGTTATTAATTTTCAAGAACTTTTTAGGTGCGTGATCGCTTTTGTGCTATCTTTCTGGCAAAAATTCCAGTGCACAATTTTGATCTTGCTTTTCTAGGAAAGACCAGAATACCTAAGAAACTTGTACTTTGATTACATTAGTACACAATGTCTGTTCTTCAGCTGCCAAAGTAAGAACAACAGTTTCTTTCTTCAATGTCTCTTTTTTTATTTTTTTCAGTCACTGTCATGATTAATACTATCAAATCTACCTTCGATGTTTTTAAGGTACTAGCTATGGAATGCTTTGTTGCCACTGTTCCCTTCATGTTTCAATTCTTTTTTTTAGATAGGCATCTCTTTAACAACTTGCTTTATTAAATTTCAGTGGTCCTCCTTGATTTTCCTCGATATATTCTACTAGTCCCTCATTCCTTGTTCAACCAATTGCTTACTATTAGTATTATTAATTTACAGCAAGAAAAATTCCATAACTTTTGTCTTTGAAATGACAGCTTAAGTTATCAAAAACTTACCATTTAAGAAATCGATTCCCAATTCATCAGCCTCTTTTAACATTTTATGATACACATCACTAACAATAAAACATGGATAATGTCTCTCTTCAAGGTTATGGACAATCGCTTCCTGGGCACTTAAAAAGGCTTCAGGTCCCTTACAAAAAAAAAAACAAAGTAAAAAAAATAAGATATTTTTTAAAAGAATGTTTCATATTTATTGATTTATTAATATTACAGTGAAGTGACTGTTAGATTTGTCACTCTACAAATCTAGCTGATATCAAAGTATGCTTTAATGCTTTTTATCTGATGTCCTAGAAGCAATGTCACTTTTAATTCATAATAATAAATATTTTTGATGATCAAATTTTCAAGTTATAAAAAGAAAATAATTTTTATTTACTAAACCATAGGAAATTACAAAACTTACTCAGAATATACATCAGCTTTTAATGACTTTACATCATCTTGATAAGACATGTACCTTACAATGGATACGTGCTCACGTAGACATTGGAGGTAATGAAAGAGCACATAAGCTCGCCAAAGAAGCAAGAAAATTAGATCAAGACCAACTACCATTGACACTTATGGTTGCCCATGCTATTTGCAAAGCCAAGGATTTTACCTCAAGATCACAAGAAAAAGTATCAAATATGTGAATTCATGAAAATAGACAATACACTGCAATGATAGCAAAACTCAGAACTGAGCATTATAAAGATATGAAAATTCGTCCTGATGGATCTAGAAGTTATGAGACCTGTAAGAAATTGTCCAGAAACTCAGCTGAGACCCGATTATATTTACTCTTGTCCAGCTATTCTTGTGGCACTTCACAAGATGGAACATAACCCAAGAGAGCATCTTTTCACCAATAGGGACAGCGATGTCGCCAGGGCTGTGCATCTATGGACGTATATAGAAATCCTTCATTGGATATGGTAACAACAACAACATAGAAATTACATTACAAATAGTTGTTTCTTTGGCACTGCAATCCAAACTTTGAACATTCATTCCCTTTAATCAGTATGGTCCCTAGCATTAAAAGTCAGCGCAACTCTTAGAAACACAGAGAAAGCAGTAGCTTAAGAGAGAAAGTCATGAATCAAAGTTGATATGATTTTATTAATAAAAAATATTCATAAAAAAAAAAATCAAGGAAACATTCAGCCCTACAGAAACAATTTCTAATCTCAGCCTGTGAAACTTTCCTTCAGACAACAACAGAATTGCTTATGTCTCATCTTAATTGTTGTAATTCTTCATGTTTCTCAGCCAAAACTCTTATCAACATCCTGTGATAAAGCTTTTTACCGCTGAAATAATTAACTGATCAACTTTTTGATCAACAGATTGTAATCTCCTGGTGCAGTTAGAAGAAAAAAAATAATAATCTGTATATTAATATTAATCTATCCAAATTGTGTTGGGCGTCTTAATCTTTCCATTCTGCTCTTTATGAGAATGTATCTTCACCAGCCAGCTACTTCCAGAATAAGTTGACTATGATCCATGCATTTCTACTGTTTTCCTTATTTTTTGGTCCCCTTTCGTAGTGCTTAAATCTATTATTAGATTTGTCTAAAAGATAATATTCATACAGAAACAGCCTTATGACAGTGAGACAGTTACACCGGCTAGAAACATTAGTCCTTATCACTGAGAGGGCTTAAGAGGGAGCTGTCTCCATGACGTCACTCTGTAGAAGCCAATGAACTGACAAAATATCTTGCCAGAAAAGCTCTGAGCTGATGAATCTTCTTGAGAGAATCTCCAATCTATCATTCTGTATCTTCCAAAATAATTTAAAGTTGATATTTAGAATCAATATAGTTCCAAGAATGTTGAAAACTTGAATTAAGCAAGACTGACCACAGAAGTGCTTTGTAATGTATTCAGAATAAAAGTATTTAAAATTGAAGAACAATAATCCCTAGATCAGGGATGTCGGAAAACCCTAATTTGCATACAACCCCTCTTAATCACTTTGAAAAACATGCTAATTAATAGAAAGGCCTAACAAATAACGGAGAGAGGTATTTCAAAATCTGTAAATGAGTATCTTCGTGGGATAATGAAGACTAATAATCTAGATTTTAAAAAAAAGTAAGACTAACAGGCAAAATACCCTCCAACCAAAATAGTCAAAGATTAAAACAGGTCACAGAAGACAAAATGAGAATTAAAAAAAAAAAAATCTGATTTCTTCACAAAGAGGTCGAATAAATAAAAGAAAATGGTCATTTTAAGCATCAAGATAGTAGAAATCTATGTAATAACCAGTTTTTTTGGATAATTCACCTTGTACACAATGCAAGATATAACTGTTATTTCTTTAGGAATTAGCAAAAAAAAAAAAAATACATTTTTGCTAATTCCTAAAATGAAAAGAAAACTGCACTGAGCACATGAGCAAGATTTTTCAGTAGATGAAACTGAAATATTAACAAAAAAAACTCACAATCTTACCTTATCTCCAACAAGAAATGCTTCCATTCCTTTTAGTATGGATTTGTCTAGTTTCACAATACTGCTAGCATTCGCAATGTAAGTCTTATGAATTTCATTACCAATCTGATGGATATTTTTCTGTGAAGTAATTTTAATATTATTAATTTCTTTAAAAGAAAGAAGAGTAGATAAAATATTCTTAAACCATTACTGAAGCCTGTAATTCCTTTCTTTCTATATTGTACAAACTTTTACCTTATCTGCCAGTCTCATTTCTTCTAACAATTCCCAACATCTAGAATAAAAGATAAGACATATTTTTGATAATGGTAGCACAATTCTAATAAATAATTCATTTAAAATAAATTAATCATTAAGAGGGTATTTAATAAATATTAAAAACTGTTCTGAGCCTCTCTGAAAAAAATAATCATATATTACATGAAAATTCTTAACTTCGTGGCTTTATATTTATCAATAACAATGCTATATTATGTACTCTATGTTAAAAAGACTGGATAGGAATCAGAATGAATAAATTGACAATAAAAATTTGTAACTACCCTATATCTAAAATAGAAGAAAAAAATGAAGATTCCTTATTCATCCAAAAGAACATTTGAAACAGCACCTTATGAAAATAAAATTTATATCTGACTTCCGGAATGCAACCACACATTAATGACAATAGCAGTAGTTTCTAATTCTGTACAATATAAAATATTCAAAAATAAATTGATATTTTTTTTTAAAGATGAATATTTTCTTGTGACTTTTTTAGGTACAGCCAACGAAGAATAAAATATATATACAGGAGTTGCTATCTTCTGGCAAAGACTTGCTACAGTTAAGAGCTTAATGACATTAAGACGAGGTTAATGTTATATAGCTAAAGTAAAACGTGAGTGACAATGGTGGGCAAAACATCAAAGAAACAAACTATATGCTAATGATTGATTAAGTAAAAATAGGTGAATTGTCAAAATGCAGCAGTCAACAATGACGGAATATCTTTTGATGCTCAACATACAGTAAAACCCCGTTATTACGCTCGTCAAGGGACCATGACCTACAAGCGTAATAATCGGGATAGCGCTATAGATGGGGAAATGATTTATGAGATGGGGAAAGATTTGGACACCATTTTACAGGAAAGATACTTGATTCTGCAATAGATATACTGCAAATATGAGCTTATTTCCTATTAAAAAGATCTTTGATTGTGGTTTGCCGGGTGTGTGTGCTACCGTTACGAATTATGACATTTTCAATGCGGTTCAGGTAACTATTAACGTCAATTGATACACCACTAGGAGCTACACTAATATATTTTCAGAGCAGATTTAGTGCACGCTTTACTTTTTTATGTTTGCAACAACCCTTCGCTGCATCTGTAATTGCAACCCTGTTTTTCATTATTGTTCGCAGACTGGACGAGAGAATTCCTAGAGATTCTGCGAAATCCTTCTGACTTCTGTAGAATTCTCGTCGTACTTATGGAGAATTTCCAATTTTTCAATTATAGAAAGGGATTTCCGCTTCGACATTTTGCACTAACTTACTGTATCACAGACCCGCACTTCAAAGATTCCCTCCTACCACGGAAAAAAAAAAAGAATCTTTACAGTGTTACATTTCTTTTCGATACAAAATTTCCGATATAAAAAAGCGCTACAAGCAAGATCTGAAGCGTTATAAGAGGGTAAAAGTATACAGAGATATATAGAAAATTCCAGGGACCGTATAAAAGGAGTGTAAAGAACGGGATAGTGCTATAAGCGGAAGCATTATATCAAGGTTTTACTGTATTTTATAAATGAAGTTTTATGAAGTTTTCTAAATAATTTATGGAAAAAGGTTCTTTTGAGAAGTTCTATATATCAGTGTAGGAATTACAGACAATATGAGAAAACTGTTTATCTTCTGAAGTATCAATCTGCAATTGTATATGCGACATGAATGAAAATATCTTGTTTGTGGTAGGCACTCCTGTCTGAAAGGTGCTCAAGCAGAGCCAGAAGTCTACAGAAAATGGAAAGTTGGGACAAATCAACGGAACAATTTCAGAGTAAAGCATGAGTTGTCATTGAGCATGACAAACAGGAAGATATTCAAAAGACATCAATGGAATGATACTTTACATAATGACAAAGTGAGCAAAGAAGCAAGCAAGGAAATGAAATGAACTATGAAAACAAAAGATAAAAAAGTAGAGGGAAAAAAAAAAAAAAATGAAGCAAGCTAAAACGTTTTTGTAAACGACATATCAGATAAACCTAGATAATTTATCTTGCTGATGGTATTACATTAATATTCTTTGGCATTGTTTAAGGTGCTATATTATGCACAGTTGATTCACATTAAACATAAAACTAGCACAACTGTGATTAGATACTGATATTAAATAGTGTAAAATTGAAGTTTGTCCTAATTAGCTATTGTTAAAACACTGAAGTTAGCAGATACATGGTAATAACAAAGCTAAAACTATTGATTAATCTGCAAATTAAGATATAAACCTTACCCCAACAAGGCCTGTGAATTTTCTTTCTCCAAAAATTTCATGAAATATCTTCTTGCATGTGGACTATCAAGTATCACTTGCAGAGAAAGAACCTAAAAATTGACTTCATTAATTTTAAATCAAAAGTTTGTTAAAAGAAGAAATACTTAAATAACAAAAAAGATAAAAAAAAAAAAAAAAAGTGAATATACTGTCTTTAAAAATTACAAATGGCAACATTGATTTTATTGATTTATTAATATTATTTACATGAGACATCAAATCTGAATAAGTGAATTTCCTATATTTAATGATAAATTGTTAATATACTGGGTACTTTGAATTGTTATATAGTTTATATATCAATATTATTTACAATTAACTTAATTGAAATAATGCATTCAGAAGTAATATTAATAATGAATTATTTCAAACTCATAAAAAGGAATTTAATAGCAAAATTTAAAAAAAAAAGAAATTTAATAGCAAAATTTAAAAAAGTTTACTTACTCTTTTACCTGGGATATTTGGAATCTCTTCTGGAACATCAAAAGTTGGGCTTAAAGGAGACGTAAAATCAGGTCCACCTAAGCCTTTGATTTTCTTCTCACACTGAGTCTTTGCCATTGTCAACTAATTGGGAAAAAATAATTTATATTCATACATAAAATTCCATTTTTTTAATGTGCTGTATCAATGTATCTTCACTTTTGAATTATACAAATTTCTTGTATTTCATAAATTTTCTGTGTGTAATAATATACAATTTCATCTTATTGAGGATACAACATACACACACAGGAAAAAAAAACAACTGAATTATACTGAATATTACAGTCTTATACACCACAGCATACTTTTTATATTGGTTCCTCAAAAAAAAAAAAAAAATGAATGGACTTCCATGATCTTATTCACTTCAATTATTAATCGCTGCAGTGCTTAGTTGAAAATACTCTAATTTGTCAATCTATTTAAAATGTCTAATTTGTACTATTTAAGTAAACTGATTCCCTGAACTTTCTATGTACAAGTGGGGAAACAATCATCTTATATAGAATTGATCCGTACTTATTTTGTAGTTCATTCCTCCTACAATATCTATATAAAATCTTCAACATCACTCAAAATAAACGTAATTATTTACATTTATTTTCAAAAGCAGCAAATTTTCGAGGAGAACACTCATCTCCCCTTTCTCAAGCCTATTTCCATAACAATAAGTTTGCAAAATTTTGAACAACAATCTTTCACGTACTTCAAGTTACATCGATTCTGATTTTGTTAATAACAAATAATAACATATACTAACTTCCAATTATTGACAATTTTCGACAAAGAAAACAATATATCTTATATATAACATATACTTCAAATTATCGATAGTTACAATAAATAACTTTGATTTGAAAACTTCCAGTTGATTAAAATTTCTAACAATCTAATTCTTCGATTATAACCTTATTGTTGCAATTTGTACACATGTGAGCAGCGTGGCATGCTTTGAAGACAATATTGTTAATGTAGTTATTATTTATTTGTGTTATTTATTTTTCATATTAATCCAATTGAATTGTCTTTGATTTTTTTTTAATCCTTTAATGTTGATTTTTGTCTCCATCTATTAGACTAACAGGTAGAGTTCAGCAGTTCCTTATCCCCTCTGCTTACACAGTCTTGTCTGATATTCTTTTAACTGGTTGCATTCAATCTGTTAAGCTATTTATCACTCTGATCAATTTCCTTGTTCTTTCCATTGCCAGTTTTTAGGTCTTATGCTCTCATCTCACTACTTATGGTTATCCCATAAAAATGGAATTAAGGTGTCAGCTATTTGTTTAAAGTGCATATAACCATGAACACCCTTCAGGACATTTGAAAGTTACATCCTAATGGGTTACCTTCATTACTTCCCAAAATATCACTCATTTTCTCAGCTTTGCCTCCATCCATGCCATAGCTATCAACTGGGCTGTATTAGCAATTTTAGCTGCCATACTAGAGCCTTTACCAGCTATTACTGTACAAATTATGGTACTAATCTACCAACCTTTTCTGAACACAAACATCTTCTCCACCTTCATTGCATGAGATCATATTTCAAAGGTAACTCAATTGATTTTACTATTTCTCTTGTAAATAAAAGTAAAAGAAAAGATGGTATTTTTTTTTCTTCAATCAGTATTTCATCCCGACCTGGGTAAATCTATAGCTGCATGCTATCTTGTAATAGAACAAAATTATTTTTAACTAATCTAGTTATGATTTCTACAATATTCTATGTAATATTTATTTAATCCCATTCACACCTGAAATATTGACTGTGGCTATACAAGCAAAACATACAAGGATGTGATCAATCCAAGATGAAAACACAGTTTACTCATCATTCACATTCTTATATCTGGATGTGCGTAGTGCTTTAAAAGACTCAGAAAAGAATTAAAATTATAAACTTTATATAATCAATACTACAAATAATCATTGTGCAACTATTACATTGTAGAAATACAAGTTTAATTAATTAAAAATGAATATTTTTTGAGCATGTGATGTATACAGATAGGTTTTAAAGTTCAAATTTAGTTAAAGGAACTAAGTGGAGTCATATCAAGAATCTTTGCTTGCAAATTTCTTAATAAATACAATTTGTTTGAATAGTAATTTTGAAATCTTAGGTTTCTAACAGGATGCAAAAGGTTAGAGAGAAAATGAAATTTCTTTAAAGATGTTACTACTATGACTACTACTACTTAATTCTAACAAAATGATTTAGAAAAACTCACCTGATTAATGTAACGTTTAAGATTTCTGGCTTGCAAAAAGTCTCCTTTGTGACCTCCCTGGGGCATGAACTCCTTATCTGCATTTAAAGATCAGGAATTAAACACTTAAATACATAACTACACAAATCATCTTTAAAATAAGGGAATTTTAATCTCACCTAGAATTAATAAAAATTCAACAGGATGATTATTAAGCAAAATGTTTAGCACCATCTTTAGCAAAATGTTATGAAATTCAAACACAACAATAAAAAAAGAATGTCAAAACTTATTCTGTTAACCTGATTTGAAATTGTTTCTGTAGATAAATATTAATGATAAGAGCTTCATTACAAAATCACAGAAACTTAAAGGAACTCTCTTATAAGAGAAAATGCTTTACTGTTCATAGGCCGATATGAAGAATTATTTCTTCTTACACTTTGCCGTAACTGAAACAGCTAATTGGAAAACACCTGTGATCCAAAAGAACATACCATGTTTTTATTTAAAAGCATAAAAAAGTAGAATCTACTTTTAGATCTTCTTTTATCTATTACATATTTAGGATTAGGCAAATTCAGTAGATGCAAGGACTCTCAGTTGGAAAGAAAAGGATTATACTGGAAGTTTCTTACTGAATAGAGAGGTTTCCAACAAACAAAAACAGACAAACATGTTCAGAATGAAGATCCAATATGATGTACTTAACCGTAGGTGCATGGAACAGATAGACTATTTGAATCCTCAGGAATCATTTTCAATAATTTTATTTCATAAGACTGATGGTTGCAAAAAATTACAGATATCTGAAAGGCTGAAAGTTAAATATGTATGAAAATCCTTCTTTACTAGCAGCTGACTTTCAGAATAGGACAATCATAGTCAATTTAGGTTTATCCAACATCTCCAGAATGAAGAATGGGTCATCTATTTAATTGGAAAGAACTTTATTTTCTGGAACTAACACTACAAATGACTATACTAAAGTCGTCGCGGCGAATGTTGAAACCAGAAACACATTATCATTGACTAATTTCTCCAGTATCAATGCCATGAGCTCTGCAGAAAATATCAATCTCAATCATAAAAAATAGGAAATATCAAAAATCTCAAATACATCTTCTTGAAATCGACGAGCAACGTTAAGAATAATTTCCCTTGCTTCACTGTTGAGAACTTTTCCTCGTCGAAATGTTGAATGTGAAGCAGCGACCGCCATTTTCTCTGCTATTTGAATGTGAACGACCGGCCAGGAAAGGAAAATCTATAATCTGCGTTGAATTCTGGGAGTTTCATTTCTCGCCGTGAAGACTTTAGCAATGCTTAATTTACTGCTTAATTTAGTGGTGGCTCCTTAAAATATAACTGCCACTGCAAAAAGTTGTTTCTTAATTCAGTCAAAAGTTTTGGAGATAATCTTTTGGCTGATTAGCAATATGAGTGGTGCAGTAAATAAATGTCAACAAATATATTCAATTAGCAAACATATAATGAGGAATATCTCATCTGATTAAAGAGACAATTCACAGATCTCTGAATTTATCAATTTAATAGCCAATACAGAATAACTCAGTAAAAATAATACAAAAAAAAAAACTTAACTTACCAACATCCATTCCTTTAGCTTTCTTCAGGTTTTTCGATGTTGTTGCATGCATAATTTCACTCATAATTTTGTACCTAAAATTAAGAACAGTGATTATATTAAGTTCAACTTAGTCACAATAGCCAATCTTATAAAAATTTGAGAAAGACTCGAGTCTTGTAATTCTTTGAGACATTAAGTGCTGAAAAAAACCCACAAAATTTTACTTAAGTTTCATTCATTGAGAAAGGATGACTAGCTATGCATAAAGCTGTGGTACAACCTAAGGAAGAATTTGTCAGAAGATCTCTGACAAATATAAATGTAAAGAAATCCTAATTTAAGTGAACAGTGAACCTAGCAGAAATAAAAAATTTCAGCTTCAAAATCTCAAAGGAACCTCATCAGTTAAATAATATTTGAATGTGACAATCAAGTAGGAAAAAAGATAAATGGTCAAATAAACATCTTACAAACAAATTAAAACCTACAAGATTCAAATACTGCTAAAAATGGAAGAAATACTGCTGCAAGACTGAAGTTACAACTTTGCAATGTAAATCTGATCAATTGGATATATAACATCACACTGCTCTTCATTATACTGATCATCATGTTCTTGGTAGTCATTTCTTGGCGACTGATCAACTGATTATTATTTATAAAATAATATCTAAGAAAAATATGAGATGAAGCCCTTGATTATTACAGGGTGTCCCAGGAGAAAAGGTCAATATTTTGGAAGGTGATAGTATCGATTAATTTAAGCAGAAAATGTCATATGAACAAGTGTCCTATTCCGAATAGTTTCTGAGATAATTGAAATTTGGCTCGTAATTGTCACTGTGCCTGCTGGCCGTTATTTTCCTTCTCTTCCACCGCACAGTGCAAGATCTCTAGACCTAACCCCCTTGGATTTCTGTTTATGGGGTTGAATGAAGACTGAAGTGTACAGACCTAGAGTGAATACATGAGATGAATTTACTCACTCTCTTAATTGTTGCTTTTGTGCTCATAAAGGAACGGCACAATGAACTCCGACAAGCAACACATGTTCTCACAAGAGTTTAGAAAAATGCATGATGTTGGTGGTGGAATTTTTGAAACTATAAACTGTATTATAAACTGTAAGAAATGTGTAACTTGACCAGTAAATATTAGAAACAGTACATAGTATCTCTGTTATCATTCATTTTGAAACGATACATCTTGGAAACCATTCGGAATAGGACGCATGTTCATATGAAATTTTTTGCTTAAAATAACTGATACTATGACCTCCCAAAATATTGGCCTTTCCTCCTGGGACACCCTGTGTATGATATTGTTTAATACAAGTGAATTTAATTTCACAACACCATAATATCTTTTCCTTTGGAACTACAATAGTCAAGCCAACAACTGAAGGTGAACACCATCTTTTGTATTCAGCAATAACTTTATATCTTTGGCCTAAAATTATCAAAGTTTGTTTAGCTATGAAGGTGTGCTGTATTCATCAGACAATGTTAGACCTTGGTGAATCATATCTCAAAAAAGCTGTAGAGCATATATTGCCAAGAGACAGTCATACAACTCAGCTCATGATTTGTACTCCAACCAGAAAGTTATTTATAACTTTCAAGAACTGAACCAGTAAAATTTTCAATTTTACTTCCCAAAACTCCCAATTTTCAAAACAAATGACAAATATTTCTGCACATTAAAGAAAATATGTAGCAAAGCAATAAAAAAAATACTAACCTCATTCTCTTCAATTGCTCGATATCTGTGCATTCGTTTAGCATTTTAATGAAATCTTCGTACGTTGCAGCAATGGCATAGGTTCTCTTATGACGTTCTAACATTTCCTGATGATACAGGATATAACTTAAAAGCTTTTGGTTTATATAATCAGGATCACAGACTAACTCAATTGCAGGAAACAACACTAAAAGTAAATGAAAAGTTCAGTAATTATAATGACTGATGTTTTTATTAATTTAAATTTTTTTAGCTATTTTTTATAAATGAAAAGTACATTCTGTAACATTGATATTGTAATACCCACATCTAACATCCATTGATGAAACAACGAATATATAGTTCTGCTTGAAATATAGATGATAATTTCATCATAAAAAAAAATGCACATCAATATGAAGCAACCACCTATTCAGTAATAAATCATGATGATTTGTTGAGACTACTGTAGCACTGTCCACCATGCTTCTGCATCTGATAACTATTGTTTTTTTGTTGCTGAGAAACCACATGTTTTTTGGGACAGATTCAGCAATCTAATGGCAATTCCAGGATATTAATTGTGCACAGATGCCCAATGTCTGAACCAGTAAAATGTCCAATGTCTGAAGCATATTATCTGGCTGAAATATGATGCTAGGCAAAAACTTTTATAGAAGAGATACCAACAATATCCAAGATATGCTCTAGGAATTACTAATCTTTGCAAGCAGACACTAAGTGCAGCTTTTATAGTGGCCAATTAACAATTAGTTATGATTACTCCCATTCCCTAAGTTTTCTACACATAACCCAAGCAAATCAGTGAACCCTAAATAAAAGTCAATACCAATCTCTATATTTCAGTTCCTAGATTATAAATTTAGTCCAGAAACTGGCATCAATAACTATGTGTTACGGACAAGTAAAAGATCAGATACTATGTAAAATGTCCATGTTTACTACTTAAACTATGATAATTCTGTCTTGTAATGAAACCACTTATAGCAGTTACCACCTTCATGGTATGTATGTTATATAATAACGTAAGCTTGTCACTGGATCAAGTGACCTTCTTGTAGTACAGTTATCTTGCTCCAATTTTATCTTGCTGGCTAACAAAAGGTCATAACTTTTCTCCAAACTGTCAGCTCATCAATGCAAAGCTGTATTGTCAGGACCCAAATGCAATATGACAAGTCAACCATCTCAGATAACAAATCAGTCTCTTTAAAATTTGCTTCGCTGAGAATACATTCAATGACTCTGTTGCATATGAATTACATAAAGACGTCAGTTCCTTCTGTAACTTGCAATTCAAATATTGACGATTCTCCCATGAGGAAATTGGTCATGGTCTTGCTTGTAGTCTGCAGCTTGGTCCATTTGTTAATCAATTGTAAAGCTGCCATCTGTTGAGCAGCATGTACTTCTGATTATTATTCTGAGTATAGCAATTTCAATTTTAAAAAAAGAGTATTAAAAATTTTAAAAGTTAAATCATCACAAAGTCAAAACTATTTTGACAGGAATATATTTGACACAACTCAAAATTTTTATGTCCTTTCTTTTTTTTTTAAAAAAAAAAAAGGCATCCTTTGTTAATTGCCTTTTATTTTCCTTCACATTAGTTTGAAATGGTATCAATTTATTTCCATAATACAAGGATTTTTAGCAAAATGGGAATAAATAAGCCAAAAATGAATGAAATAAAATATTAGTACAGAAGGTGTACAACTACATGCTAAAAAAACAATATGTAAAAAAATTAAGCATTTTGTTTATTCTATACATATCTATATACAATATCTTTTATGTTTATTCTCTATTCGGCTTAATTTTTGCTACATTTATTTTGAAAGAGATCAGTGACAAGGCGTATGCCAATAAAATTTGAAATGATCATCTGTAAGCACCCCTCCCAAAATATCTGATAGCAGTAACAACTAATCTGTAAAGACGACAAGACGCAAGGTAAAAGAGAAGATCATCCAAACAAGGATGTCTAAAAGCAAATCAAAATTATATGAAACAGTCCTAAAAGATGTAATGCTAAACTTTGATTCAGCCAGGTTAACTGTATCCTCATTTTCTGTATCTTATCAAATTTTAAGATGAAAAGAATGAGGTCCCAGGTGGTTATAATTAAAATGTCCCTACTCTCAGCATCTTGGAGCGGGTTGTAATGAACATACGACAATGACACTTGGTAGATATGCTAATTAGACTATGCGGATGTGACTTCTGCTAAATAGCAAATAGTTAAGCTTTTTGCCACCAGGCAAAAATATGGCACTGTACAGTAGGTATAAAATGCCAGAAGTCATTGCAAGCAAGCCATTCTGTGAGGATTATGTGACTGTATGGTGTGGATACACAAGTAATTTTATTCTCAGTCCATTTTTCTTTGAAGAGATTACACCTCAATGACCAGTAAGGTATACAGTTACGACTAACATTACAGTGAACTCCTTGCTCATGATGTGATTCCTGCCTTGCAAGAATGAAATTGTTTAGAGACCACTGTTTTCATGCAGGATGGAACAACACTGCATACTGGCAACAAGTGAAAGAACTGCCTCGCTGAACCTTCGCAAATAATCGCATAATTTCCAGAGTTTTCCAGATGCTTGGCCTGCATGATCACCAGATTTAAATCCATGTGACTTCTGGCTGTGGGAATATCTGAAAGCCACATCTATCAGGGATGCATACATTCTCTGTCCGATCTTAAAGTCAAGCATAAGTGGAATGTCGCTGACATTCGACTGGAAATGCTGCGTGCAACCGTTGACCACGCTGTATCATGCATGCGTCAAGTAAATGACTTAGCTGGAGCACATACTAAACAACTTCTGTAACAATCATTTGATAATAAGCTTTTCTTATGCTTTTCATCCTTAGTGTGCCACGTTTTCACCTGGCACACTTTATTTTCAGCATGAGACTAGGCTGACTAATGAGACTATGTGGAAATCGCGTCTGCATAGTTTCATTAGCTTATCAACCAAGTGTCACTGTCATATGCTCATTACAACCTGCTCCAGGGGGTTGAAATTAGGGTCAGTTTAATTATAACCATCTGGTGAATGAAAAATAATACAGGAATTGTATTGTTGAAGATGGAATGCAAAAACAAAGAAAAGACATTTTTTTTTTTGACAAATCAGTCATATCAAATCAAATAATTACATCATTTTTCAATAAGAATTATATTGAGAGTAGTGAAATAGAATAACTCAAGAAGTTGATCCATATTAACCTAATTAAAACATCAAAGTATTATAAAATATTAATTACCTGAACAAGCTAAAATTTCTCTCAAAAGATGACGAACTGGTTCAAATTGATTATATGATCTAGGAAGTAGAAGAACAAGTAATGCTTCTGATACTTTTCTTAGAAATTCAAGCTCTGTTTCCTGACTTTGAAGATATGCCCTCAGTAAAAACAAAGGCTTCACTTCTTTACCATCACCTCTGTAAATAAAGACATTAGTATCAAATTTAAATCTTTTGTTGTTCTACAGAAGTTTGCAACCATTAATGAATGAATTAATTTAAATGAATAGTTTACTGATACAATGAATGAGGGCATAATGCAAACAGATCTAACTATTTATTTAAAATCAAAATTCTTAGATAGATTTTTAAGTAAAGAGATTTGATTACCTACCCTACTGAAGCAAGCCGTATCTTCTGATAATGCTGGCAAATTTTATTTGTAACATCATTGGTAAGAAACTTCACTTGGTCAATTTTTCCAAGAGTATCATGTGCATTCTGTATAGCAATCCAAGCATCTTCTCTGCAAAATAAAATTGTAAGAATTGCAAATCAGGGTAAGTTTTAGAACACTGTTATCATTTAAACTATACTCAACTATTGCCAAGCTTTAAGGCTGTTGGAGATACTGTTCTCAACTCTCTCTAGTAATTTAGCCACCAACACACCATTAAAACTTACAATTCACATTCCACTTAATTTTTTTCTATTGGCAGTCTTTTGTTACTGTGGTACATTCACTGAAAATGAAGAACTTTTGGAAAGTAACCCACCTGGTGGAGAAGAGAGGAATGAGATCTTTCATATCACATTTCAGAAATTGTCATCAAGACTACAAAAAGAAGAAAGAGCAGATGACTATACAATTAAGAGAAGGCATATAGGATTAGAACATTTCAACCATTTGTTCCCGAACTCAATTTCAAAATCAGACATATTTTAGAGTCACATCATATACCATCCATCTTCCTTCCTCTCATAAGGATGTTATTCCCTTGACCCCATATATTTTGATATTTTCTAAAATGGGATATGAAAGCCATCATCTCCCTCATCTTATCATATGGGTTAATTCCCAAAAATTCTTCAATTTCAATAGTTTTGTCGAGTTTGTTCTAACACTGTAATGTAATTACATGTGTTTGCCTTTATTTTCATTCATCATAAAACAAAATACCGGTACAATCCAGAAACTTTCAAATTTTCAAAATGCTCTGGATTTATTGTTCATCTACTTATTAAAATACCAGACAAACATGCATTGTTGCTAGATATCATCAATTTCCCACAATTTGAGACTGGATGAAAAGCAGCAAGGCAAAAATTATGATCAATTACCTGCTTCAAGTCAATGAGAACAAACAGACAGCAATTCAGAAGGATGTGATTGACAGACAAATGGAGTGAAATCATTAAAAGCATCCACTATACCTGTGCCACACAGGTACAAAATTCCTTAAATAAGTATTGAATTTCAGAATAAGAATTGTGTTGAAAACAAGAACAAATAAATGACAAAAATGCTAATATGGACTTATGATACCTACTCACTTGAAGAAAAACTAATTGATATATGAGACCTGTGAAGTTTCAATATGAATATGAAATAATGAGTTATTACTACAACAGTAGTTTGTATGATAAATGAAATCAAAAAGAAATATTCCAGGATGGTTGAGCCTAAGTTGTAAAAACAATCCTGACTTGATTAACAATTTCCTGAAAAGAACCAAAAAAAAAGGAAGTGCCAAAGTTCAAAGGGTAAAAATTCATGATAATAAAAAAAATAAAAAAAAAACAAAAAAAAACACCGATGAGAGAATTTAGGTTTAGAAGCATATTTGAAAGACTTCGTGGCTGGTCATAAAAATGAAACTAACACATTAGAATGTGATACATACAAGCTATAAGCTCACTTAACAGTAATACCATATGGCAACTGATAAGGCAATCAGAACAAGAATCAGACAAGACTCGTAGAGAAAAAATTATGAACTCTATGCTGTCAGTGTTCATCATAGACATCTGGTTTTTTGTAAAAATACTTTCTGATCAGTAGAATGTGGGGTGACAGTGATTGTTAAAACATCTTTATGCTTAGATTGGAACACAATAAGTTAAATAAATGCAACTAGCCTGAAGGCTCAGCAATAGTAGAAAAAATTAAAGTAAGTAAGCTAAATAAAGTTTATAAAAACGATGAAAAAAATTGAAAGTTCAATTAAATATATATTCAATTATATTTAATAAGTGTTATTATATTCAAAAATTATTCTTTGAAAATTTAACAAACAATATTTTTCTAAATCTTCAAAGATTCTCCTATATAATTGAGAAGTTTATCCTTTAATTTCCGGCATGCCTCTCATATCTAGTACCATTCTTCAAATGTTATAAATATATTATTATCAGTAAGATAAAAACATTTAGCTTTTTTAAACTTGTATTTCTTGAATTTAAATTCATTGGAAAATCCTTATCAAACTTAATGTCTACTTTCTAATTACTTAAATAAAAAAAGAAAACACAAAACATGACAAATAAATTTTCTATGCATCTTACTTTATCATATCCGACAACTTCTGTGGACTGGATATTAAGTCATTCAGCCAATACATAATATAATCCCTAGTAATCAGATCTACTATTTCTTTAAGAGCTGCATCTACACTTCTTGTGACAATTACGTGTTGTTTTTTGACAGGAGAGCTACTATTCTGCTGTTTCTCCTATAAAAACAGAAATGTACTTTTTAAGCTGAAATTAAATTTTAAGTATTGTCCAAGTTATACTTTCTTCATCTGATATTGTTTACTACAAAGAAAATCAAATTAAATGTTTAACAAGTATTAATTTCGATATTAAAAAAAAATTATATATTTTCTTCTGTTGTCATCAAATTCAATATTCTAATATTTTTGAATTTCTCTAACTACTAACTCATTAAAATACTATACAAATTTAATATTAATACTGTACTATGCTTATACTTGGATCTCATTTGTGATGTTTCAGCCTTAATTAAGTCAACAAAGTGTTATTATTAATTATAAAAGCTTCTTAAATATAATTTTCTACAATCTGTGAAGAAAGTAAAAATATCAGTATAAGATTAACTCAACTGAATAATCTTAATCTAGTGATAGGCCAATTTTAATAATGTATTAAATGATTAAATTAATCTATATGTTACAATATTTCTTTGTAAGAACTGCTAAACTCACCAGAATATTGCACTTTATTAATAAATACAAATTCAATTCAATTCAAAATTGGGTCAAAATTATTTGTAAGAATTCTCACAAATAAAATAAAATAAAATAAGTACATTTTTAATTAATTTAATCACAGAAATGCCCAAATTAATCTGAGAAAAGTCAAATGGGCCATCATAGAAATGGGAAAACCAAATGCAGGAGGAAATTAAACTAATAATCTTTACTTCTATAATAATTAAAATGAGAAAAAATATGCTCATTTCCTTTCTTTATAATAGGAATTGAATTCAAATAAATAATAAACACATTTGTAACTTTATTGTTTATTGACAAATTTCAATAATTGGGTAATAATGCTTTTTTTTTTGGTTAACTGTCATTTAACTTCCTTCTTGAAATACATAAAGGTTCATCTTCAATTCACAGATGAGGATAGATCAATCGTTCCTGGTATTTTTCTTTTATAAATTGAGATTTTTAATCTAATTAAGAATTGAAGACTATTTTATACATTAACCAAACAATTATCTTACCATCAAGAGTTGCAGTAAAGCATTTTCTTCCCTTTTTTTCAAAGATGGATGATATTTTCTACCTCTAGTAAACACATAACGAAACCCAATAACAACACCAAGGAAGACGGCAAAGCTATAACTAATGAACATCAGCACAAATGAAAGACCTCGTGAATAAACAATCATTCCCAGAATAGCAACTGCTGAAGAAATTAATATCTGAAAAAGAAAAGTAAAGAAATAAATAGAATGTCTTCCTAAAAAAACTTGGAACCATGAATTTTATCTATGGATAATTAACTTCTATAAAACACATTACAAAATATTACAAATTTTAGAATTTAAATAAGTAATAAAAAGAATGGTTTAAGAAATAAATAGATACAAATTTATATATACAGAGAGTCGCTTTAATTGTTAAATTATGTAAGCATGCAATAAAGATATTTATAAGTGGTTTGCTATAAATCTAAATTAAGTCATAAGTTCATAAGAACCTATACCTATGTCAAATCTGTAAACAAAATTTGCTTACAAAATGGTTCCACTCTCCTTTCAGTATAAACATTACAATATTTCTGTAGCTGCTTCAATTTGCTTCTGTATCTTGTTTGCTGAAAGTTGAGACTGCCATTTTTTTTTCAAAAGTGAATAGAAGATATCATTTACATGAAGAAATGAGATGGAAAGCAATAGGACGACTTGAGGTTTGACAAAGTCAATCAGAGTTAGCAAGATATAAATCGTAGCACTATAAGCCACTTTTCAAATTAACATCACACAGTCTATATGGTTTCCCAAAGACCTGTTCTGGACCTGCAAGGGTCATATATATAAGGGAAGGTCATTACTTGCTTCTAACTTCAAGATGTTCTAAGACACATGCAGCACAGCAGCTGGCTGCAGACCTCTTTGAAACCACAGGACTAGCAATCTTCTGGCAAAATACACTCATGTTAAAAAGTTAAGGGATTGGCAGATTTGGATCTTTCTAGGCATCCAAATATTACCAAACTTGACAGAAAGATGCAGTAGGTCTTCCATGTACTTTACACAAAGTAAACACAAAACACAGCAGTGGCAGCCCTATTATGGGGGGGGGGGATGCCATAGACATTAGTGTAGTGCAGCACCTGTCATTACTGACCGTGTGCCTTATAACATACTGGGTGATTCTTGTGGTTCCTTCAATGCTTGCTTACAGTTTATCATGGGCCAAAGTATCCATCTGGATGACATAACAAGAGACAAAGTCATTGGGCGTCTGGAAACCTTGTTGGAGCTCAATTACAGTTAGAGGTGTCGCAGGCCCTAAATATTTTGACCAGCATCATATCCAGATTGTGGAGAAGATTCCAACAGACAAAGAACATTCAACACTTTGGATTTGGACATCCAAGGATCACCATGCATCAGCAGAACCTACATCTCACTCTAAGTATCATACGGCACAACTAATGCACAGTTTAGGAACTCACCAAGATACTGGCAGTAGCCACAGGACAGCATAGTATTGAGGCATACTGTACATAGGAGATTAAATGAGACCAGACTGTATGATCGGAGACCCATGGGATTGACATTGATCAACCAGACACCGTTGTGATACAGAGAATACTCAGCAAAGACACAGGCGCATGTAATGTTTTCTGACAAGTCCAGATTCAGTCTGGAAAGTGATTCCCGACATGTCCCACATCCAGAGAGAGCCTGGGAGTAGATACAGGCAACATCTTCATTTACGACTGATATGGAGGTGTCAATATATTGGGTGCATATATATCACTCCACATTTTCGAACGGTGTGCCATAACGAGCTAGTTATACCTCAAAAGCATCCTTCAGCAGTATGTGCAATTTTTCAGGGATGTTGTGGGATTGATATCCTCTACAGGAATGATAATGCCTCTACATACAGGGCTGGACTGGTAGAGGAATACCTTGTCTACAAGGATATCCTATGAATGCACTGGCCAGATTGTTTCCCGACCTGAATCTGATTGAACATGTATGAGATGATCTCGAAAGGAGCATTGCACAACGCCAGCCACCTCCAAGGTCTCTCCCCAAGCTTTACACAGCATTGCTTCAGAAGTGGGACTCACTATCTCAAGTGTTATTGGATATTCTGCTTAGCTGCATACCGGCATGTTGAGCTGCATGTGTTGCAGTGCGAGGTGACCACACAGTGTAGTGAATAGTGTCTGCACCACTTGCAGAAGCAGGAATGGGCTGTAATGTTTGCTGCACGTTTTCTCCACAAGAATATCTTTGACAACAGATATTGTTGAAAATGTTCTATGTTTTTCCCACAGCAGTGCTGCCATCTTTATGTTCTGTGTTTACTTTGTATTAGCAGGACCTACTGCACATTTCCGCCAAATTTGGTGACATTTGGATGCCTGGAAAGGTCTGAAACTGCCAATCCCTTAACTTTTGAGCATAAGCATGATCTTAAAGGCATCTTTATGCAGGATTAGCTTCAAGTCCCTATATGATTCTCACAATTATGGGCTTGATGAATTGGTCTGGAGACTGTCTGAACTGGACTGAATTTGAATGGGGCAATCATCCATTCATCCATTTCTCTTCGTCCTAAATCCTGATGGATGATGTACATTCCAATACTGTGTGCCTGATTACAGAGGGAAATAATTATTCACAACTAGATCACTTGATGGCAACTTGATCGAGCATATTTAGTATATTCTAGAAAGATGAATTGCATGTCTCAATATGCTCCCAGGAATTATCTTCCAAGAATGGTAATTAACCTCACAAAACCTCATTGACAATTTTTGGCAGCATGAATCATTTATGTTGAGCAAGTATTTTAGCCAGACGACATCAAACATCCTACTAACAAAATATCATCATTTAATTTTTGCATGCAAAGTAGGGTTCTTAATGCTATGAAGTCAACAGAATTCTCTCTTCTATTAATCATTATAGTACTTTGTTAACACAAACGTATCCTGTCAATTTCATTCACATTCATTTAAAAGATTTTTTTTTTTTTTTTTTCACAATTTGTTGTTTGTTGCTTAACTTTTGGGAAGTGAATACTCCATTCACAAGTCATTGATGGGTTAAGCTTGTAACTGTTAATACTGCAACATATAACAAGAACCTATGGAAAATTTCATAATAAAAGCATCAGAAGATACTAAGAAAAAAATGTATCCCCTCCCCCATTATGTTGAAGAGGATTAGAGATCCTTCAACATCATTACAGTATCTTTCTCTAGAGTGCTCAAAAGATAGAGAAATTGATGATGTATAGAAGAAAATTGATCTTGATTATATTGAATACTAGCCGGGTACCTTCGCTTCGCTCCAAAACCCTTGCATACATAGCATTAAAAAAAACCTATTTATTTAGCAAATTAATATCGAGATCGGAAAATATACGAGTTCACAGCCCGATGTGGCCTTCTCCGGATAACTCATGTATTGCGGGTTGGCCACCACACACTTCATGGTCATTTTAAAGCGAAAATATAAATCCTCTTTATTACCTATCCCGTGGGAATTTCGAAAAATCCGGCCTTATTTCTTGTCTGCATCATAAAGGAAACCTCTGTGCAAAATTTCAGCTTTCTAGATCCAAGGGTTTGGGCTGGGCGTTGATGAGTTGGTGAATGAGTGAGTGAGTCAGGACTTTTCTTTTTATATATATGGATTATGAAAAATATAAAAATTTCTGGCAATTAAGGTATGTGGTAAATGAATACTATTTTTTATTTTTTCCCATTTTTTTCCCCTTGAAACTGATCAAGGAATTTAGAATTACTGATTACAGTGGCAGTGGATACTTGATTTTTGACGTCTGACTTATATAAATTAGTGCGCATCTATCTTATGGTCTGACCTATTTAAATATGAGCATGCAAATGTAGAATTTGATTAAGAGCAGATTTCAAGACATTGGGATTGGGCCTTGATTTTGGTAGCAAAGCAAATATTTGATCGTTTTTGAGATGGTAAATAAACAGGCTGAAAGTTACTAATTTTACAGCGCTTATGATTATGTAACTATATTTGTATTAAAGCATTACAAAAGCAATGAAAAATAACATAAGATACTAAAATTATGGAAGTATTGCAAACATTAAATAAAAGAAGATATAGTTGATGAAATAGTTTTCAATACTTCCATAGTAGAGCATATAAAAAGTTGTTAAACAATACATGTGTTCATTTACTTATGCAGTTTTTGGCCTATAACTTCATACCCTATGATCTAAATTTTTACCAAAATTGATAGGGATCGTCCTTATAAAAACTTGACTCTCTATGAAAGCTTTAGTTTTGTAGGAAAATAATTTTTGAATTTCTTTTATCAGAAGGACAGACAATAAAAAGACAGTATTTTGCTCCTAGTTCCTTATCTATGATTAGTTATGTACAGAATCAATAAGGATCTTTATTCTAACAATCTAAATCTAACACTTAAAATTTCAGCATTCTGGGATGTAATTTTATGAGTAATCACAGATTGACATATTTGATGTATGTTGACATTGGATTCTGAAACTTTTTTTTGTTCTGATCCTTTTTTTCTCTCAATTCATACGGGTGGGGGGTTGGGGGTTACAAATGTTAGACCAAACCTATGATACCTTGTGGTAGCTAGTTATCAGACAGATACATTTACCATTAATTTAGGCCAAAAAAGGAAGTCTTCTCCCTGATGACGCTAGATATCGTTTGTTGCATTGTTGGTGTAGACATTTATATTAAATAGAAGAGTATAGGTTAACAAATTTCTAATTAGTTAATTCTGATAAGTTCGATTAGTGTTTCTTAATATACAATGTATATGTTACAACATTCCCTCAGTTGGTCAATGAAACACAGACCCATTGTCATCAATGTGCCAACTGATCCTAGTTCTTCAACCACTACAGGTAATTTGTATGATAGTAAAATTCTTACCAATATATACATAAATCGAACTTTTCAAACTCACCAATGATGAATTCAGCATAGTGAAGTTTCATTTGTTTATTGAATGAAGATAAGTATTTTGAAGGAATCTCTTCATTCTTCTATAAAACAGGCCTCTGAAAATGAATAAGTAAAACATTAATCAGAGTTGAATAAAAGAAGAACAGAATTATTAACAAAAATAAACAGTCGCAGCACATATGTGTGTGTGTTTTCTAGCATTTAAACTCCAGAACTAATAATAATGATGCAGTAACCCTAGCTTAAATTTATTGCAGTGCTTACATATAGATTTTTATTGTAATCTTGTATCTGGAAGTGATCCATATTAGGATGAATCAGGTAATTCAAGCAACAATTTTAATAATCAAACATTAATGGTATAATATGGCCATTCCAGACATCAGGTTTCACCATTTCCGTCTTTGGTCATTTTATTTTACCCTCTCATACATTATCTATTCGATATTTTTTATTTTTAGTATTTGCTTAGACTAATATATATAGGGTGTTCGGGCTAAATTTGACAGTTTTTGTATGTAAAAAAAACATGGGTTCTCGAGAAAACTTTTACATGTTCTACATATTTTTTTATTCTTTTATGCCAGCTTTACCCTTGGTGTGAAAATTAACTGAAATGGACAAGTGGAACCCATCTGAATATTGGAAAAGAATCACCTGCATCATGATGATTCGTGCCGGGCATAAAAATTACGCAATCATGGCAGCTGCTCAGTGCTCATTAAACACTGTCAAAGTGAAATGAAGAACTGCAACGGAGACTACGAAGCCGTGGCTTGGAGGAAAATACACAGTAGACGTTCTGATTGCCTCCATACACCAGAATTCATCCAAAAATTGCAGGAGAAAGTGGTTCAACAGGGTCTCAGATTAAATTCAAATGGCTATGTGGAATTGCTGAACACCGTAGTCTAGCCTTGGGTGGAGAAGATGGCTTTGGACGACCAAATGTGTGGCGGCAAGATTCAGCTCCTGCCATAGTGCTGGGAAGACTCAGAATTTTTACGATGCCACCAGTTCTAATGTTTGGCCCCGGAACTCCCCTGATTGCAATCCTATGGATTATTGTGTGTGGCGCAGTTGAGAAACACACGAACCGCACTGCCTGTAACAAAAAAAGCGAGCTGATTGCCAGGATCAAGGAGACGTTTGGGGTTCTCCCTGGGGACACCGTCAAGACTGCCTGCAACAGATTCCGAAGCCGGCTTGAGGCCGTCGTGGATGCTGAGGGTGGCTTTTTTTGAATGAAATATCTTTAGATAACTTTAATCTTTATGTTCCTTTTTTATTTTTACAATAAATTTATTCTTGGCTGAGATATTCACTTTTTTTGTCTTTAACACGAAACTGTCAAATTTAGCCCGAACACCCTGTATACATTCTTATGTGATTCTACATCTTTTTTAAAACCAGTGATATTGTAACGTTTTTCTTTCTCCAACTTCCTTTCGATACTCAATGAAAACAATAATACCAAACATATAATTTGTGAATTTTCAAATCAAACTTGTCAAAATGTATTTTACTATCATTTATTATAGTAATAAGAATCTTTTCTATTGTTCATATAGACAATAATTATCCATTATTTGTTATTTTTAATTCAAACTTCAGTCTTCTTATGATGCAGTAGAATGTAAACGCTTGATAATTGCATAACATAATTATAAAAAAAAATTAAAGAATAATTAAAAACAAAATTAATAAATTTAACATTTTTTGCTAACCTTCAGAGAAATTTTCTAAGGCCTTTTAAAATTTAAACTTGAAACATTATTTTTAAGAACTCATGTTGCAATTCAAAAAAAAGTATTTACTTTGAGTGAATATGGAAATTACAAAAATCCAAAATTGCTAAGAAAATTTTTTACCAAAAGGAATACAATAAAAGAAAAATATGCAAACTCTAATAATTAATATGAGCTTCTACGAACCTAATGAATGAGACTACAACAAAAAACTTACAAAAACCTGGATTTGGTATTGTAGATAGCTTTTCAGAAAGCTGCAAAGGTAAATGAAGATGTATTGAAAAGTTGAAAACTGTTTTTAAAGGAAGAATAAAGGAATTAGAACAACCTTGAAAAAAAAAAAAACATAAGTGTTCACATCCATAATTGCAGTGATCTGCCATTTGTGCACTGAGAATTTACAAAACACTGCAGAATTGATAATTTAAGGTCCTTAACTTTAAATTTTTATCAATTTTTGATATTAATAAATACATTGTTATGTCTTACAAAACTCAATACAGTTAACTTACTTTCTTCATATGCTTCCATTTTGCAATTCTAATATATTTCATTGGACTGCATATTTCAGTGAAATGTTTAAGCTAATCGGAAGATTGATATTCACAGTGTACTTCTTTTAACAGTGCTTTGCTGAAATCATTTTTTAAACATTCAAGATATTTATTTGTGTTCCTCCCTTTTCCAAGCCACAAAAAAAAAAAAAAAATAACAAAATCTGCCCCCTTTACATATTACATCCTAACATTTTTATTTTTTTAATAATCCTATTAAAGTCAGACAGTATTGTATATTACAGTCAGACCTTATATCTAAGCAAAAAAGATAGCAAAGGAGTTTGTGAACACAGTAATATAAGCCTGCAAGATAAGGTTTTAGAAATCATGAAAAATATTACTACAAAGACGAAAACTTCAAAAGCAAATTTGATTAATATATATATTAATCGATTATAATTATATTCTTATATAAGTTTCAATAAAAATCATTGCAGAGACCATATTACATCACAGCAACAGAAATTAGCTTTTCTAATAAATTTCCTAAATTAATTTTTTTTCTAATAAACAATTTTTAACGTGTCGTGTTAATTATTTAAAAAACCACTACTCAGACACCTATTTACAATTAAAAATTAAAATTTTTAATTGTAAATAGGTGTCTGAGTAGTGGTTTTTTAAATAATTTTTTTTCTCTTTCAACCAAGATCTTCTATAGTGTTCTGTCTGTATGAAGATACTTTGCTATTAAGCTTTTTTTTTTTAGGCTATGGTTATTATAAGGAGGAGTAATATATGATTGCATTTCCTCCCAAGATATCGGAAGAATTCCAAAAAAATCAAATTAACCCCACTAGAATTTGATTTCCTTTACTTTTTGACGGAATGGAATGAATAGACCAAGGATAATCAAGCCAACATCCATGATTGTCAGGTTCTGTAAGACCGGCTCTTCGTGAAAAAGGGTCGTTCCTGCACTCGCACTTGGATTAAAGAGCAGCAATAGTGTTTCTTTGCTCTCACAATTCTACGTTCTTATATCGTGAATAAATTCTATCGTATAACAGCCACAGCATATAATTAGAAAAAGAAAAGATATAAATTAATGAAACCAATCAAAAAGATCGTTTATTTTATATGTTATGTCTTTATAATGAATATCAGAAAATATACTCAATTTTACAACCTTAATTTGAATATATATATAGTATGGTAAAGATCTTAAAACACGTAAAAAAAAAAATATTTCAAAATATGAAATTTCAAGACAGGTTGTAACATTACCGAGGGATTTCAATAAATTTAAAGCCAATATTTGCTCTACCAAAAGCAATGAAAAGGAGAAAGCTGAAAAGTATAATGAACTGGTTCATAAATTTATGGTTTTCTGCTGAAATTCAAATGAAGGAAATTTACCTCAATCGGAAAAATCAAAACTTTCATTTACAAGCTTCCTTTCCAATCAGATCCACTTGTTGTGGTTATTAATTTGAGAATTGGCCGCTAGAGTGATCCCAGAGTGTAGGTGGTTAAAACAAAAGAACAGCGTTCATAATGAAATGTAACCATAGTAACCAACGATATAGCAAAACAAATACTACTTTAAATGCGGTAACTTTCACAATTTAGCTTACCTTATTTTTTTTATTTATTTTGTTTACTTTACTTATTTTGTTTTTTTTTTTCACTTTATTTAATTTACTCTTTACTAAAATTTAATTTTTATTTTGTCAAAGAATATCGCCTACAATTCTTGACAAAATAGAAAACGATTGTAGAAGTTGTATTAAAAATGTTTACAACAGCATCATTGACTAAAGATCATTTGAAACTTTTACTTGCTTAATTCTGCTGATGTTCTGTTAAAAGTTATGCTTTTTCTTCAAATAATAAGTTACAAATTAAATTTACATTTTTAATATATATTTTTTAGCATTTTTACAGATTGCCTAACTTATAATCTCTTTTTCTTTTTTTTTGATGAAATCCTGTTTTCATAGGAGGACAAGTGAAGTGAATACTAAACATTAGATATGCTTAGTTCTGTCAAACTAACGGAAAATGAACGTTTAAAATTGGAAATTCAGAAAGAAATCCATATGGAGTAAGTACAATAATCCCGACGTTATTAATATTGTCTATAACGCACATTATAGTCAGTCTCAGATTTTTGTGAACTATTATTAGGTAGATAATAATGACAATAATGATTCATGCTCTCTTTCTGTTAGAGCACGTAAAAAAATAAATTTTGATTATCACACTTCTTGACTGCCTCGACGTAATATCAAAAAAAGCGTGGATCAATGTGATTATTAATATATAATATCTAACCGAGGCGTATAGGAGTGGGGGTCGAGGGAGCTTTGCAGCCTTTCCCGAAATCTTGAAATGTATAGAATAGGCCCTATTTTCTTTCTTTCTTTCTTT
>JAFIDM010006943.1:58066817-58094716 GCA_023159025.1 Thereuonema tuberculata
GGTGACCAGTCAAGAGGACCTTGATCAAATAACCTTTATACATTTTTATTATATATATAAATTTATGAAGGTTCTTTGCCCACATTCTTAAAATTTTGAAGAACGACTTTTTGTTTTGGCTGTTGGAAAATAAAATATATCCAAAATAAAATATGTCCCTTCATCTAATAATGATCCACAAAAATCCGCGACATATACTATCTCTAAATTTCAAGGCTGTAGTTTTCAAACAATCAATGGTGGTAGCTGCTTCACTGTAGCGTGATTTCTATCTTCTAAATCAGTGCTTCTCAACCCTTTCATATTTGGAGAAATCTCGTGGCACACCAAACCCTGTTCTTAAAATACAGCGGCACATCAAACTTTTTCATTGCTTTTATTTTTATAATAGAATCCTTTGAAGAAAAAAATCTATAATTTACAAATGATTTTAATAGTCTATTTTAAGCATTTAAAAATACCCCGAAATATTTTAAGATGATTTCCAGAGTGAATTAATACTTTATTAACCTTCACTGTTGGAAAGAAACAGAATGCCCAGATTTTTTGATGCCTAAAATTAGTCGTTTCAGGCATTAGAGTATTTGGGTAAGTATGATGATTATAAATTCATGATGGAGACAGTTACTCCTCAATAACTAAAAGTAACAAAATAAAAAACAAGAATAAAATATGGAGTGTACATATAAAACTACAACACACTTAAAATAATTATAAAAACATTAAAAAAACTTTTTAATGTTTTTTATAATTATTTTAAGTGTGTTGTAGTTTTATATGTACACTGTTTGATTTCACACACGTAAAACCCTTTAACTATAACTAAATAAAATATGGACTCCAAATCCTTTGATAGCAATCAGGCTACCACAAAAGGAATAAAAAAAAAACAATTAAACAAAACAACAAACCCTCTGATGGGTAAAAGAAAAGCAATTAATTGAAAAATACTTATCAGAGGATTTGTTGTTTGTTTACTTGTTTTGTTTTTTTTTTCTTGTTCCTTTTGTGGTAGCTTGAGTGCTACCCAAGGATTTGGATTCCACATTTTGTTCTTGTTTTTTTTATTTTCTTACTTTTAGTTATTGAAGGGTCACTGTCTCCATCATGAATTCCCAATTCTTCCCCTCATACGCCTTTTGAGTCTTGCACTGGCTGATTAGCTCTGGCTGAGGAGAGCCTAACAAGCTCGAAACGGCCATCCCAGAGTATTAGCTCGACTCAAAAGGCATTCTTTTTCATATAACGATTATACACAAGCTTTTTTTGCGTTACACCAAGGACATCATCACGGCACACCAGTGTGTCGTGGCAAACAGGTTAAGAAGCTGTTTTCTAAACAATGTGATAAAAAGTCATGATCACATCCTGTTGGCTAAACCAATACTTATTTAATTTGATTAATAAAAGATTAGTGGAGGGGGAACAAAGTTGTGGATGTTAATATTTACATTACTTAGCCTGTATTTGGCTAGATATTTATTTGGAGGTTTGAAGTTACAGATCCCCCCCCCCCCGATTATCCGCGAGTGCCGCGAAAAATTTTTTTAATTACGAACCTCAAAAAAACGAATTTTAATCCAAGCCAACAACAGGGACAGTACAATAGGCCCTATAGTGCGAAGGTCGAAAATTACTGACAGGTTTATTGTGCATCGTAATCCTATAGGCCTTCTCGGAATTTGTGGATGAGTGGCAGGCTCTTGCTCTGCAGAAAGGTTTCTGCTGTACTGTACATATTTTTAAAAGTTTTGCATATTATGTTTTTTGTAAAATAAAACGTATTTTTTATGCTGAAATATTTTTTTTCGACATTTTTAGACTTTTTTCGGGTTATCCGCGATTTTTACTATCCGCGGTGCCCTTGCCACCCAATTCCGCGGATAATCGGAGCTCTACTGTATAGGAAAATAACTATGAGGACGTCTGGATCAAAAAATTGAATAAACAGAAATATATTCTCATCTTAATATTACATTTAAATCATAAAATCTTCTTATACGTGAAACTATTTACAGTTTTTTTTATCAAAATGCACAAATGCTGATTCTTGTTTAAAATAACTGGAATTCCAAAAAGTTCTGGTAAATTAAATGACAGTTTACCTTTATCTTGCAAATGTTCGATGAAGGAGGCGGAAGTCACTTAGGACGATTTGGAAAAATAAAAATCATAAATTTAATAGTTTTGATTTACGGTTTTTATTTTTTTTAAATTCAACTACTGGGAAAGTAAAAGAAATTTTGAATTCAGGGAATATATCATTACTTTATTTATTCATAGACTCAGAAATGGGAGCTTTTTGAAGCTATAATAATTTAATACAATGCAAATTCTTTCGAAAAATTACCTGGATTTAAGCTTAAATGTAATTAATTCAGTTATCATTTAAAAATCAAGAATAGAAGAATATGATTCATTCACATTTAAACTGTCATATTTTACATTTTCAGATTTTTAGTTGTATTTTTAACACTTGCAGAACGATTTGAACTTAGACCTACAAATCGTCCAAACTGACTTAAGCCTCCCAATTGGAATACACAGTCTCTATCTCAAAGATTCATGGTTCACTTTTACCAGCAGGAATCAAGTATTGGCATCGTCCCAAATAAATACTTAACACCATTAGTTTGCAAATAAATTTTGTATTGTTTTAACTAATGACACATCATTCAGTTAAATCTTGTCAGAGATCCCTTCATTCACTTTGGCATAGCGATCTCTCTCCAAGGACTTCTGCTCGCCATATTTTCGTTTCTTCTTTCGAAACTTGTTTCTTTCTATTGCATAGCATCTAACAATATAATTCATTATCTTGTATTCACTTTGTCTTCAACGCATTATATCTTTGTTATATGATAATGCATTGCCTTTTACTTTAACAATAAATATAAACACTTTTATTCTTTTATATTCTGTTGGATTATTACGTCGCAGAAAAAAAAATTAACTTTTATTATTAATTAATCCACAATTCATAATTCACAATCCACAAAAATAGACGGTAGATGAAGAATATTTTAATAAAATTTCAAAATCTTCAATAAAATAAAAATAAAATAAAAAAAATAAAAAATAAAATAATTACGTTGGTGATGTTAACCACAGCCTGATGTAGGCTACGTATATTCAAATAAAATAGTAAGTTTTATTGTTGTTTGGGTTGCTAAATTGCCAGACCGTTATTATGACTGCATAATTGTAGATTATCATGCAGTTTATACGAGTAGTAAGGATTTCCATCTCATTTTTGATCTGAAATAGTTCACGCATCTTGTTATCCCATATGATTGAAACATTACAAAAAAAAAAAAAAAAATGAAGATAAGCAGTAAGTTGAAGAAGTGTATTTCTATCCTTATATATTATTTCTCAAAGGTGTTTTTGTGTCGGTACGCCGTATCTCCCTTAATACTTCATCAAAATCAATGATTGAGACATCATTTTGAAGATTACGTTCACCGCTAATAACGAAAAATAAACAAATTTTTGAAAATTAATGTTTTCGTTAAAAAAACTATTTTAAACACCTTTTTTATAAAAATGGAGGAGGTTCCATCTATTGACAATGTGTTTAACTAACATGCACCTCAGCTGTTGGAGTTGTTCATTATGTCTCATAGGTGTTTGTTGCGAATTATTCGCACGGGTCAGCTAGTATACATTGATGTTGGATATCCTATAATAACCCTGCTTGAATTGTTGAATCATATGTCAGCAGAAGGCATTGTTTGTTGTGTTCCAATGTTACTATTTGTTGTAAAGGTAAATATGATATGATAACTGCATTTATTTGCAGTTTTATTGAATTCAACAACTGTCTACCATTTTAGCAAAAGATTAATAATGCTTTTTCATTTGATGAAACTAAACCTTTTCCTATAAAGAATATCCCACCCAAAACACTTCGTGTAAAATAAGTTGCCAAGACTCACATGCTCATAATGCTTTCACTGTTAAAAAGATATGAGATCTCATGTAGAGCCAAGCCCCTAACTCTACAAGGCCTAACTCTAAAAACCCTATATCTTGGTCAAAAAGTATGCCTTGGCCGTTTAATGGCTGTCACACAGACAATCCCATGGAGTTAAGTAAAGGATATGGAGTATGCCAAGGCACACTTTTTGACAAAGATAGTAGGGTTTTTAGAGTTAGGCATGTAGCCTATAGTGAGGGGATTGGCACTATATGAAATCTGATAACTTTTTAACAGTGAAAGCGTTATGAGCATCTTGGCAACGTATTTTACATGAAATGTTTTGGGTGAGATGAAATAGTTCCATGAAACGGCCAAGCCATACTTTTTGACCAAGATATAGAGTTTTTAGAATTGGGGCTTGTAGAGTTAGGCCTCGTTGAGTTAGGGGCTTGGCTCTACATGAGATCTCATATCTTTTTAACAGTGAAAGCATTATGACATGTGAGTCTTGGCAACTTATTTTACACGAAGTGTTTTGGGTGGGATTTCATTTCTTTTTGTAGGATGAGATCTGAAAACTTTTTAACAGTGAAAGCGTTATGAGCATGCGAGTCTTGGCAACCCATTATTTTACATGAAATGTTTTGGGTGGGATTTCATTTCTTTTTGTAAGATGAGATCTGATAACTTTTTAACAGTGAAAGCGTTATGAGCATGTGAATCTTGGCAACTTATTTTACATGAAATGTTTTGGGTGGGATTATCTATTACAACTAAATTTAGTTTTAAGATTATTTAGAAAATGGATTTTTTTTCAATACCCTACTTTTCTGTTTTTCTATTGGTCAACTTGTATATACAAGCTGTTTGCACTTTGGAAGAAATCACATTATTACACTGTATTATTTAGGCCGAAGCATTGAGTGTACGACGTATTTCAGATCTTAATAAAATCCAAAGTATAAAAGCTAGATAAATTAAACTTAGCGTATTTCATTAGTATGGTAACTGCATCTTATCCTGAAAATTTGAGCTCTCTAGTATTATCCAGGCCGAAGCTATGAGGGTTCGATAATACATAACCAGACCCCCCCTTTATGAGGGGTTGGAATGTGAAAGTTACAGATTTCTTAATTTTTTTGTTGTTTGTGTGCTAATCCTAACCTGCATACCAAATTTCAGCTTTCTAGGACTTCAGGAAGTACCCTAGAGGTTTTGATGACCATGAGTCAGTCAGTCAGTCAGTCAGTCAGTCAGTGAGTCAGTCAGTGAGTGACGAAATCGACGTATTTTAGGTATTAATAAAATCCAAAGTATAAAAGCTAAATAAATGAAACTTAGCGTATTTCATTAGTCTGGTAACTGCATCATATCCTGAAAATTTGAGCTCTCTAGTATTATCTAGGCCGAAGCTATGAGGGTTCGAAAATACGACGAAACACTTCCAGAAAAGGTACGAAGTGCCCTTCCTGCCTTCGGCTCGTCTTGGCGGGGGCACTGCCGTGCCCCCAGATACGTATTAGTAGGACAATTTTATTTAGTTTAATTTGATTTTCTTTCAAACTTTCATGATAAGCAATATTTCTATTAATTGTTTATGATTTTTTTAAAACTGCAGTGTATTCAATTAGCATTTTATTCTTAATTAATAGAAATGTTCTGAATTCATCAATATCCACTCTGAAGAAAAAGCTGCATCAGTTGCAAGAACAGCTCTTGGATCTAGAGGATGGATGTGATGATGAAGGTAAATAGCAAGAAATATTTCGAATTTAAATCTGTTTCACATTTTCTCTCCGAGCCTGCCCTACCCCAAGCATGGGCACGCTGGGCAGTTGCCCGGGCCCCTCGAGCACAGGGGCCCCATGCTAATCTGTGTATGTTGTGACTTACTGTCAATAAATAAATAAATAAATACTATACTAAATTATACAATAAATATTTGTTATTGGAAAATGCATATTTAGTATGTATTTTAATATAAAATAAAGTAAAAAGTGTGAGTGGTTGTGTATTTAGGGGCCCCAGTGCACTGCTTTGCCAAGGGGCCTATAATGCTGTTAAGACGGCACTGTCCTACCCCAATAAAAAAGCAATCAGTTTTGTTTGGCAAAATTATTATTATTTAAAGAGATTTATTCCTTTATTATTGTTACATCTAGGCCAGCCGTTCCCAACCTTTTTCAGCTGGCGACCCACCTTTCCTTATCGGAATACCTCCACACAGAGGCGTCACTAGGGTTGGTGTCACCCAGTGCGGTAGCTCATGGTGTCACCCCCTCCCAAAAAAAAAAAACAAAAAAAAAAAACCTTCTAAAACTATCTGTTTAACCAAAAAAAAAACCTTATAAAACTATCTGTTCAACCAAAAAAAAAAGGAAAACCTTGTAAAAGCATTTTGGTGTCACTCCTTGTGATGGTATCACCCGGTGCGGTCCTCACCCCCGCACCCCCCTAATGACGCCACTGCCTCCACATATATAGGAATAGAAGAATATAGAATAAACCCATATTTGTATCGTATCCCTTCCTTATATACGATCGATTTTCGATTTTTCTGATCTTTTCTGATGGTTTATTCGATGGTTTCTGATAGTTTTAAGATCAAGTCGCGACCCACCTGTAACCCTTCCGCGACCCATCGGTTGGGAAACGCTGATCTAGGCTACTCCTTTTTATATTGGTTGCACTTGTTCCAGAAATCGCACATATTGATATAGTGAAGATATAGTCAAAATATAGTGAAGATCTGTCTGTCTACCTTTCTGCAAGTAGAGTTAGGTCATGGGTGCCGGCAGAAATTTCTCCTGGGAGGAGGGGGGGGGAGGTTTATTTCCTTTGTGTTTTATTCTGAAGATAGATACTGTTTTAACGGGTATTTGAAACATGTTTAGCGCTCTTTCACACGAAGCGACCATGGCCGCGCGGCCAAGATCGCTTGTTTTTAGATCCTTTTCACACGACGCGACCATGCTCAAGTTCTATAGATTTCAGCCTTTCACACGTGCTTGGTCGCTTCTGGCGACGTGGCCAGAATTTTGGTCGCAACAAGAAGCGATTTTTCTTGTGGCCAGACTGGCCGCGCGACCACCGTCGCGTCGTTCAATGGAGTCTTTCACACGAGATGCGATTTTCGTTGCGGCCAGAAAGTCATTTCTATTTATTTTCGCTTTGACAATTGTTAAAAAATATGACTAAAACGAAACTACTTTAGAGAATGGGAACTTTGACACTGAAAAATTCATATTAGAAGTTCGTGAATATTTATGAACAAAGAACATTTTTTTTAAGAAATGGATTTTAATAGAATTAACCAAAAATTTATTTCTATAAAAAAATGCTTCAAAACATTTTTTTTTTTTTGAAAACGAATAGCATCCAATGAATCTGCATGATATTTAGTAAGCCTTTACTGAAAACGTTTTTTATTATGATTATTTGATAGCATGTAAAAAAAAATATTTCAAACAATTTTTAAAAACACAATTTTTTTTTTTTTTAAATTAGGCCTAACTATTGCACTAATAATAAATATTTTAAACACAAATCATTATTTTATTATTTTGTTTTTGTTTTTTATCATTTAGACGTTCAAGTTTTTTTAAGTTAAAAATATCGAGTAATATCTCGACAACAGTAAAAAAAAATGACTGGTTTTGAATTACATACATACATACATACATAGTTCTCTGCCAAGGGCAGGTCCTTCACTGCAAACCCAGCATTCTCCAATCTTTCCTATTTTCTGCCTTCCTCTTCGTCTCCACATAAGATCCATTTACCCTAATGTTGTCGATCATCTGAAATTTTCTTCTGCCTCGAACTTTTTTACCGTTCACCATTCCTTCCAGTGCATCCTTCATTAGGGAGTTTCTTCTCATTTCTTCCTTCAAGTTTTCCAACTTCCCCGCTTGAAGAAGAGTTCTCACATTCCATGATCCAATCCTCAATCTTCTTTTCTTCTGTCGGTTGAGTTGCTTCATAATGTAACCTTCCTCAGTATCCCCCTCCCGGACATCCGAATGGGGGGATAATTTACGTCCGGAATTGTTTGCCGAGGAAAGATTCATCATGCCATGTTTACAGTTTTTCTTGGGAAAAGTAAATGCGGTAGCTTCCCGTTGCTTTCCGCACACCACTCTCTCTTTCGCATCTTAAAAAGATCCCAGGGGGCCCCGCGTGGAGGTGAGGAAAGTGGATTTGACCAATTAGGCCCTCCGGACTTCACCGAAATTCACCGCAAGAGTTAAATATCAGTTCCATCAGGGTTTTTTGACCTGATCAGAGACCGGGAAATCCTAATTAGCCTTGCCCCCCGGTTTTGAATTAAATTACAGAATATTTTGAAAATTAAAATCAAGAAAAAATGAATCCCATGTGCGTCATTAGAAGTTCATATTTAAATTTTCAGAATTTTAGGTGGATTGGTAAAATAAATATATAAAAGAAATAAAAGGTTTGCATCCGCCTGAATTGCTTCAGCTTCGGCTGGTGGAGTGTTTAGCTGCGCGGCCATGATCGCTCCCACCAGCCGAAGCTCATCTAAGTGACTCAAGCAATTCAGGCGACTGCAAACCTTTTATTTCTTTTATATATTTATTTTACCAATGCACCTAAAATGCTGAAAATTTAAATATGAACTTGTGAAGTATGTGAGATTTATATATTTTTATTTCAATTTTCAAAATATTCTGTAATTAATTAAATTAAAATTCAAAAACAGTCAATTTTTGAGGGGTTGTCGAGGTACTACTCGGTATTTTCAACTTATAAAAACTTGATGAACTAAATGATAAAAAAAAATCATAAAATAAGGATTTGTGTTTAAGATATTTATTATTAGTGCAATAGTTAGGCGTAATTTTAAAAAAAAATAAAAATTGAGTTTTTAAAAATTGTTGGAGATTATTTTTTTTTTTACGTGCTATCAAATAATCGTAATAAAAATCGTTTTCATTAAAGGCTTTCTAAATATCATGCAGATTCATTGGATGCTGTTCGTTTTCAAAAATAAATTTGTTTTTTATAGAAATAAATTTTTGTTAGTTATATTAAAATTCATTTCTAAAAAAAATGTTCTTTATTCATAAATATTCACGAACTTTTAAAGCCAAGTCCACACTTGGAAACATTTTCAGAAAAAATTGTTTAAAAATTGTTTACAAACATGTTTTTTTTTTTTTTGTTTCCTTTTTGTTTTTGAAGATGTTCAAAATTAATGTGGTTTAACGTGCATTAAATGTAATATGAAAACGGGAAAAAAAAAAAAAAAACTCGAGAATGCATAAATTCTGAGACGCATTCCGAGCTTGATCATCGAAGCTAAATCTGGCTGATGAGTCCTAATAAGGACGAAACAGCTGTCCCAGATTGATGTCGACGATGGCTCAATGCATGAAAGCAAAACGAATTTAACGAATTTAGCTCGTGCATTCTCGAGTTTTTTTCCCGTTTTCATGTTTCAAAATTGTTTGTAAACAGTTTGCAAACAATTTGGAAACAACTCGGAAACACTTTTTCAAACAAATTCTTGTTTTTTCGAGAAAAAAAACAATGTTTCTTGTTTTCCATTGGAAATTGATAAACAGGAAACAAAGTTTCCATGTCTGGACGTGTTTGCAACACAGTCTGTAAAACATTTCCCTCACCTGGACAGTAGTCATTCTTCCTTGGTATGTGCTATGTCAATGTCTCTGCTCATTTCTCCTTTATTTTTATCTATTCATTTTTTTTTATTGAATCCGTTTTCTTATATTGAAATGTGAACACAGGTGAAGACCTACAGTTTATTGCAGAGTTTCAGTCTCTTAGAATACTTTGGGACATTACTTACTCGGAGTACAAAAATAGGATTAAGAAGCACGATGCTTTGAAGGAAATTGCCGACATATTTCTCTCGGCCAACAAGAGATTGACAAGAAGTTGAAGGCACTCCGTGTCCAATTTCGTTGGAAGCACAAAGCATTTTGTAATCGGAAGAAAAGTGGTGCTTCTCCCAATAAAGTGGGGTGGTTTGGATACGAGCCATTACTGTTTTTGCTAAGTTCTCAAGAATTTTGAGGGAGCGGAAGTACCGACCCTTCAAATGATCATGAAACTGAGATAGTTGCATTTCTCTTTAAAATTTTATCCTTTAAAAGTTTATCTTATTATTAAAAAAATTACTACTTTTAAAGAAGCACAAGCTATTAATACGTCCTCCGCGGTAAACATCTCTTCCTCAACTGATGGATCTGTACGCAAAACATCTTAAAAACATGTTTCCAGTATCGAATTAAGGGGAGGGGGGCAACTGCCATGGGCTGCGCGTCCAGGGCGGCAAAATGGGATGGAAACAATTATTTATTATTGCGTTAAATAGTGAAAAACAGCTACAGGGGCGGCATGGGGCTGACTTGCCCCCCCTGATAAATTTCCTAAATCCGGCACTGCATGTTTCTACAACAGTGTTTTTCAAACATGTTTCCAGTTTTTTCAAATGATTTGGAAACTGTTTTCGAACAGTTTGAAAACTGTTGGGAAACAAAGGAAACTGTTTGCAAACAATTTCTAGAAACATGTTTCTATATGTGGACTAAGCTTAATATGAATTTTTCAGTGTCAAAGTCCCCATTATCAGTAGTTTCAGTTTAATCATGTTTTTAACACTTCTCAAAGTGAAAATAAACAGAAATGACCTTCTGGCCAAGTGAAAAATCGCGTCATGTTGCGACCACCGTCGTAGATCTTGTTTGATGATCATGAACCACTGTTGAATGCGAGATTTTGTACTTCTGCCAGCTGCGTACAGATCTGCTGGAGTTTTTCCTGGACTGATGCTCGTATAGACTTAACCTTAGCTTGAGTTCTGACAGTAGGCCTATCTGCTTATTCTTCAGCCTACAGTGATTGCCATCCAACTGCTTATTTCATTCAAATATCTTACTTCGGCTCCTGTAGGCTCTTTCAGTCTCCTTAAAGGTTTCACTTGGAAAGATACTCGAGCACTGACAAAATTTGATTGAAGACTGAATCTGAAATATTGGCGTGGTACTTTAATGACATAGAAAAAAAAAAAACGCATTTAATGATTTTACAAAGACTAAAATCCACGTGTCAAATCGTTAAACTTACACACAACTTATGCAAGTTTAGTCTATACTGTCAAGAAGTGAGGTTGTGCTACTTACCAAAACAGTGTAAGGGCTGTCCCAGAATTAAAACAAAATCAACCACATGTTGCTTTCCATTCTTGCGTTTTTCTTAATCAAAATGCCAAATGTAGGATTTCGTTTGCTGTGCTTATGGTCATTATTAAAGTTTTTATTTTATGTATCATTAATAGGTCTAAAATGGAGGACAAAATATGAGAAACAGGTGAAAATTAATCAACAACTAGAGAATGAAATTGAACAACTGCAGCAAAGATTAGATGCCGAAAAGGTCAAACGACTTGGTTGGTCATATTGTTAGTCAATAATTTTTTTTTTTTTTCTCAATACATTAAGTTTTATTAATTTAAAATTTAATATAATTTTAATGGCTTAAATTTAAATTTGCATGTTAATTATATGAATAAGAGAAATTATATATATTCTTCATTGAAAAGCTTCTAAATGAATTGGTGTGATTGTCACAATTCAATGTCACAGCGAGTTGTGTGTGTGCCACGGCAGAAGATTAGAACAAATGTCCAGTCGGGTTTCATATGCTACTTGGTGAGGTTGTGCAGCACCCATTTATCCATCTATTCACTTTAACAAGTGCTTTTAAATGGTCTGCAACTTTGGTGGTGATGGTGCACCTAGTTTGCTCACAAGCTCAGATACTCTTTGGCGGGAATCCACTGCAGAGAAGACCTGTAACTGATTTTGGAGATTTGTATTGCCTGAGTAGAATTTATTAAACCAACATTGTACTCTTTGTTCATGAACCGTATCTTCTCCAAATGCAGAATTGATGTTTCTGACTGCTTCTGTAGCACTGTGTCCAACATTGAATTCATACAGAAAAAGTACTCAAAGTTGTGGTGTGTCCATGATAGAGACAACATGTAATAATCCATTAAAATTGTGCGCTGTATCGACAACTTGCAGCACATGAAAGGGTGAGTTTCACCCTTCTTCACTTTATAATTGGACTTGTCCTACTTTACATATTGCAAGGACCAAATTCAAGTTTGGACAACCTGATATGTAGGGCACAAGATTCAGTATAGGCTCCCAACAATCCTCGCCCATCAGGACTAAGTTGTGTTTGGTAGGTCAGTTGACAATCACCCATCTTTAAACCATGGAAAGAAACCTGCTCCTCCTTTTATACAGGTCTTGTCTGGAGAAGAAATACACTACTGGCCATTAAAAGTGCAACACCAGGAAGAACACATCCGATCGATCTGAAATTTGAATGATGAGTAGATCAAGAGAGCACATGTAAATGATTAGCAGCACAGCACATATGCAAATAATGAGAGCCAATAATGCCCTCTGGAAGCAGTATAAGAGAGGAGAACAGAGAGCTGCTGTGCAGTATTGGAATTATGTTTGCTTGCTGTTCTTGTGCACAGAAGGCTTCAGTATGAATCATCGAAGATTACTGCAGCCATACCAGCAGGTTTCCAACTTTGATCGCGGGAGAATTGTGGCATATGGAGACAGTGAATTATCCTTCCAAACATTGGTGCTCGTGTTGGACTAAACACGAACACAGTGATGCGAATATGGAATTGGTGGGTTGAGGAGGGGCGAACTTACTGAAGTGAATGATCCCAACAGCCCAGTCACACCACTGAACGAGAGAACAGACATCTTGTGCATACGGCTTTTACAGATTGTATAACCACATCACAAACCCTAGCTCAAGAATTAGGGTGCATTGCAGATGGTTCCATGTTGTCTGCAGTATCAGGGAATTTTGGCAACCATTGCTTCATCAAGGCATCCATTGCTTTTACTACCTTTTACTCTATACCACAGGAATCTGCGACTGCATTGGTGCCTAGAATGTCATGCATGGAGGTTCAAATGGCATGACATCATTTTTTCCGAGGAATCCTGCTTCTGTCTGCAGCACTATGATGATTGCATCTGTGGTTGGCGGTACAGCAGCAAAAGACTTGAGTGATTCCTGCATTATGCATCACCATACAGGTTCACTAATCTAAATATTATACTGTACACATTAAAAAAAATATATATTTAATTATTTATTTATTTATAATTTATTTAACTTTATCTTCATAGGTTTTTCTACAATGGGATTTGATTTAAATAGAGATAATTTATCTGAGGTAAGCTTAAATTATTTTTTTAAAAACAAATTTTCAGTTCTAACAAAATTTAGTCCAATTTTTTATAGTATGTATACACACACGTACACCGAGTGTGGCTTTTAAATGATGAGACTTATTTATTTCATTTTATTTTCTATATGAACCATGAAAGCTAATTAGGAAGGAAAACACAATTTTTGCATTGGTAAAGTATGTTCTTTTGATTTGAAGTTTGTGAGAAACAACTGTTGAAACAGGATCTCATTGGGGTACTCTTCATTAACAAAATGAAAATGTAGTAACAAAAAGCTGTCAAATTTTATTCGAAGCTAGGTAAAAGTGAGTGCATCATCTGAAAAGCTGAAAAATGGATACAGGTGTGTGTGTCTTTCACATGTGGAGGTGTTTCAATGATTTCATGATTTTTCCATAAAAGAATGTAATATTTCATGAAATTACTGATCTCAGTCAAGCTGAAGAAGATTAGACTTGATAAGTTTCCTATCAAGATGATGATGTATTTTTTTGTTTTTTTTCAATATCAGAGGATTCAATCACAAGACACTGTAGCACCCAGCAGATTTTCCTTGGTTTTCATGCAATGTCTATATGCTGAAGTGACCCAACATCAAAAGCTGCTGTTCTTGCATTATAATGTTCTGCCTCAACACAAAGCAGCTTTGGGCAAAGAATGCAATCACTGCTATAAAGAACCCTTCCTCTTTACTCAAGTTGAATGCTGAGGATTTTGTTTCTTAAGTTCCCAAGAATTAACAGGGCACAGAATGATAAGCTTAAAAACATTAAGCTTACCATTTCAGATTACCAGTATGCACCTGAAGAACATTAATATGGAGCAGCTTCAATGCTCTTCCCAGACATTACTTCAAGATTATGAACCTTGTGTAGAATCAAATAGAACTTAATTTGTACATTCAAAATCATTTGCAGACTTTGCATTGTTTATGTTTCTATTGCCTCATCAATTAATAGTCCTACTATGTTTGTCTACAATCACACACACATTAACTGTACTGATTAGATCTTTTAATCATTATAGGCTGAATGGCAAAGGTTAGCTCAACAGCTGGAAACAGCTCATGATAGATTGGTCAGTGAACTAAGGGAAACGGAATGGCAGATCGACAGAGAAGCCAAGGTACAAAATTGCTAGTTTTCCAAGTTAAGATTAATTTACTTTTTCTTTAAACTGAGTTTGACAGTAATGAACCATAAATCCTGGTTCCATTTTACTTTTATGATCCTGAATTTTAATTAAAAATTCCAAAATTTGGTAATTTTGTATTGATTTTGTATTTTTTTTTTTCTGAAGAAGAAAAACATAGCATTTTAGAAACTTCACAAAAAACATAAGACTATATACGTCCCCCCTTTTTTTTTTTAAGGGATTTTCCCACTCCAGGATGAGATATTTTCTCGATATTTCGGTTCAGTGCCTCGGGCCTTCTTCGGGAGATATATGTATATATCAATTATATTAAGGTGGGTGCAATTAACAACTTCCATTTAGATAAGTTTGAAAAATATCTCATCCCGGAGTGGGAAAAAATCCCTCAAAAAAAAAAAAAAAGGATCTATATAGTATCATGTCCCACTCCTCCTTCAGAACCAAACTATAAAACATAAGACATATATAATAAGCTTTTCTAATTAATTTGAAAGTTTATTGTATTCAATTCCTCTTAAAGCTTCATCAAAATGTGAAAGAAATGATTTTTTCCCAGTCATATAAAAAAGAAAGAGAGAGAAAGAGGTCTGATGGATGAAATGAGCAATCATCTGAAGATCTGTGGGTCATATTAAGAACACATCTTTTCTGAATCTACAAGTTATTTTCAAAAGTAAATTTCAGTTATCTTCTACTAATGCGAACAAAAGAATGTGCTATTAAAGAATGTACTAGAATGTAGCTTAAATGTAGACTAAAGCATTCATCCATGATAAGTTTTGTAATTTAAGAAATGAAAACTTGTTAAATAATGTGAAAAGAATATTCAATAGAATAATTTATCTTGGAAATGAAATGATATAAGTTTTCTTTTAGGATTTACTCAACCTAATAAAAATTTCAGTAGGTCGACATGCAAAGGATCTTCATGTTTATTTTATTTTAACAAGTACATGTCTGATTAACAAAACAAGATAAGCAGAAAAGGTCACAACAAGACTATTAGATACTAGAACCTCAACAGTTATTCTAATTGGATTAAAAAAAAAACTATGTTCAGTGATCTTCACCTTGAACAAAGGTGAATCTATGGGACGATCTATGACTCCATCTCTACAATCCTTCCATTGTTCTCCTGCCATTTCTAGCATGTGGCAAGGAATTGTCTGAAAGAGTGTTCAATGGATGGGTAGTGAGTGAAAGGGATGTATTTAATGGCAGGTTTGGTTCAGTGGGTTTTCTTAATTTGTAAATACAGGAGATTAAGGCGGTTTTGGAGATTATCTTTTTTTTTTTTATCCTTTAATGTGATACTTCCTAACCTTATTCAAGCTTACATCTATTTATTTTATTTATTTTTACAGTTAAGATATGAAATGAATGAATCAAAACAGTCGCTGAAAGATCATCTGAGAAATTCTTTACTTCAAAAGAAGCATCTGCAACTAGAGTATCCAGACGATTATAGTTCAACAATTTTCTCAAGCTTCCAAATGTACATAGGAAACTTTGTATTATCTTAACTACCTGTAGTCATGAAAATTGACATACTGAGTATTAATTATGTTATTCTTTGAAACATTCAGTTTGCTTTAATTTCAGTCTCATAAAACTAAATTAAATATCTTGCTTTATAGCAGGAAATTTAATAATTCCTATAAATATATATTTTCTGAAAATTCCTTTTTATTCTAAATATTTTAATTTATGGTTTAATTTCAGAATGCCCCCAGCGCATCGTATTCTGGATCCTCGCAAAGGACCGAGGAGGAGGACTGCTTCTGTACGACTGCTTCCCCAGTTGAAATATGAAGATTCTGGAGAAATAAATAACTCTACTTGATTACTAAGATCAAATACAATAAATTATATCCCAAATTATTCATTTTTTTCTGCTAATTAACTCAGTTGTCTTAAATTGAATAGGACTAAGAAGTTAAAACAAGCAATTTTACTGTATTTTAATGAAATTAAGGCATTAACAAGATAATTATTTTCTGCTGTTTTTACTCATTAGAACAGTTGTCCTTGTACCGAGTCATATTTATGGAAATTGGATTCGTTTCTCTTTCAGGAAAATGAATTCAGAATTTTAAGCAAATTACAGTAATTACAGAATTCCTCATTTCAAGAAATAAACAAATTGTTACTGTTATTTCAAGTTATTTTTTCTGAATTATTATGGTCGTAAAATTGTTTCGTTTCTTAAATGAACAGAATTGCTTCTAGGCATAATTAATGGGCGACAGAAAAATCATTTACTAGAGGAAATACTGAGTGTCTTTAAATTCTTCTTCCATACTGGAGATAGATGATATGTCAATACTTGCCGATCAGGTGCATCCGTTTATAGCTACAGTGTTTCCCATTGCAGATAGCCACTTTCAACAGGACAATGCACCCTGTCAACATGCTCTATTGGCCTCCGATTGGTTCAGTAAACATGAATCTGATTTACACTTGCTTCATTGGCTGGCTCAGTCATCTGATCTCAAGCCCATTGAGCATTTGTGGGACAAGGTGGAAAGATCCATTCGAAGCCTAGAAACGCCACCATCCATTATAAAGTAATTAAGGACTTCTCTTCAGTCAGCATGGGCCAATATTCCTGTGGAATGGTTTCAACACCTTGTAAAATCTATGCCTAGAAGAATTATGGCTGTGATAAAAACTAGAGGACCAACTTGTTGTATCTTTACTAATTAATTTATCGGTCTCAACTGTTTCCCTATATTCACTCAATTTCAAAACAGTAATTTACAGTTAGAAGGCAAGAAAATAGCTGCAAATATGAGATTTTGGAGATACTGAACTGTAATTGCTGAGAAAGGTATTTCTGATATGCCTTTGTATAACAACTTAATGCAGATTATAAAAAACAGTAAGCTAGAAAAGCAATTACCGACTGAAAACAGTGATTCTAAAAACAGGACCAGATTGAATAAAGAAACATGTATGGAAATATACGAGATCAGAAGATAACTATTAGATTAGCTAAAGCAGCACCAGTAATTTTGATGGAATGAATTAGAAGATAGGGAGAAGGCTAAGTTCCTAAGTGTACAACAATGGCAGCAAATAGAATGCAAGTCGTGAAAGACTTTTGAGAAAAATCTTGACAGTAGGTGTTGACAATATGAAATCAGTAATCAGTAAATATGTGTGATGGATTATCCAAGTATGGATGATCCAAAACATTCTAAGCAATTATGAATTAGAGTGATAATAAAAGCAGATTGGAGAGAACAAGATTTCCAGATTTTATACTTGGCACAAATTGATGATAACATATTTATAATTGGTAACAATGTGCTTTGCAGTTACAAAATAAATTAGAATATTTAGGCATAAGAGGTCCACCACTAACATGGCTCTCTTCCTATCTCACCAAATGCCAATGTCGACTTACTGTAAAGGGACACTCTTCTTCATGGTATTCAACGCCTAAAGGGTTACCCCAAGGATCCATCTTATCTCCTCTACTGTTTAATCTCTACATTAACGACCTTATTTTTACTTCACCCTCTAACAAGTGTATCTTCTTTGCTGATGATGGAACTCTTATTCGCCAATAGAAACATTGACAAACTTCAACAATCCGTTCAACAGTCACTTCTTCATCTTGAAACCTGGCTCTCATCAAATGGCCTAACTTTAAATACAACCAAGACTGTCTACATGTTCTTTCATCTAAAATAATTAACAATAAAAACTTCTGTTACATATAATGAATCCGCTTTGCAGGAGGTCTACTCTTTTAAATACCTAAGCATCACCCTCACTTAAGACCTATCGTGGAATTTACACTCACAACAAATTGCTTACAAAATCTCTAAAAGCCTCGGTATCATTAGAAAACTGGGTTTTCTACCAACTCAGGTACTTCAGAATCTGTACTGGTCACTAATCCATCCAAACTTTGCTATGGTGTTACAGTTTGGGGCTCCCCCTCCAAATTCTACGAAAATATGATTCTTAAGGTGCAAAAATATTTTCTAAGATTTGTGGATAAGAAACCAAGACACTACTCTATCCATTCCCTTTGGAAAAAATACAAAATTATCCCCTTCTATCAAATCTATAAAATACAGTTAACCCTACTCACTCATAAACTACACAAGAATCTTTGCTCATCTGTTACGCTAGAAACCACTTCACTCTCTCACTCTTATAAACACAAGAACTACTCTGGCCCTACTAATTTCTAAAACCAACTCCAACTATGAAAGAAGAGCAGTCAGCTCCACAGCTCCCAATCTTTGGAATAAAGTTCCCCTAGCTATTAGGACCTGTCATAGTCTGGCTCAGCTCAAGACAAAATTAAAGAATCACTTCTCCACACCAAGTAATTTCCCAACCTAATTCCACACTTGAATTGGCTCCCCACCCTTTCTTCCATACTTCCTTCCCTTTACTCTTCTTTCTCCTCCTCTTTGTTTCTTCACTCTAAACTAAATGAACTTACAACAAGTTTAATATCAAAATGTAATTCTTCTAAAAAGAAATTTATACGAGTTATTTTTAAATATAAATATTTTAATTGAACTCTTATGTATACAGTCAAACCTCGCTATAGTGAACACGGCTTATAATGAACTCCCGGATATAATGAACGAAATGTTTGGTCCCTTGCCGTGCAATGCACGTATAACGGAACGGATATAGTGAACTCCCGGTTATAGTGAACCGAAATTTCAGTCCCTTGAAGTTCACTATAGCGGGGTTTGACTGTATAACATTTCCTTATGATTCTTCTATAAGTTCTGAAATATGTATCTATTTTAACAATTCTTCGCGTGTGAGGACACTGTCTGCCTTCATGATGGGATCACCCTTAAGGCAACTGAGTGTTGCATCTGTAAATGGCTGTATATTTGTAAGAAAAAACTTAAGAGGCAATAAATTAATATTTAATATATATTGTACAGAAAAAAAATGGAAGTCAGGCACATTTTGACGTCTCCATTTTAGTCCAAGAATTTGAAATTAAAATCATTCGGACAATTCATATTGACATCTAATAATCTAAAATGGTGGGAGGGGATAAATAATATAAGTAATACTTATGAAAACATCAAACTTTTAACTGAGATTGCCGGAATGCTCAAGGATTTTCTAATAATGCACTGATTATGTTGCTTTTACATAAATGAATATTGTTTGTAACAGTGAAAAAGGACAGCAGAGTTCAAATGGAGATGGAATAACTCAAACAGAGTATTCAATGATATTAAAAAGTTTTATTTACAAACGACTTATATAATTTTTGTTTCAACTATCATTTTTTTTTCTTTTAATATTTACAAAAAAAAAAGAAACATTACAACTTCAATGAATTTAACTTGGGTTTTTTAGAAAGCATTTCAAAAAACAACTGTAAGTATTCTTTACTTCAGTTATTTCAAATTACATCAGGATTCTAAGTCAATTAGAAACGAAGTTTCACATTTCAAACTTAAAATAAGAGCCTAATTTATGTACATAAAAGAAACTAACGACTAACAACTACAATTACCAAAAATCTTGGTTATTTCTAACTCTTTCTGGATCACTCAACGAACTGGAGTCCATGGTTCTAAAATATCTCTATACTTCCTTTTTTCTATAATAAATAAAAAATAAAAATAAATAAAATTATATGAACACTAAAGCATACCTTAGTGCATATGAAAACCTATTGTTACTTACAAAATTATATTATAATTATACTAATATTATACTAATAATTCAGTTAATTATATTAATAACTCAATTAATTATATTAACCAATAACCCAGTTTAAGGCGCTTGGCTGCGGGTTGGAGGTCGCGGGTTCGATTCCCGGTCTCGGCAGAGAGCGGGAATTTTTCCACTCTCCATTCTCCTCCAAACGGGTCCTAGGGCCTACCCAGCCCTCTGTAGAATGGGTACCGGGTTTCTTTCCCAGGAGTTAAAGGCGGGAGGGCGTCGGGCTGACCTCCCGACCTCAACCTAGTCCCTTTGGTCAAGTAACGCTGGGACCTTACCTCCCGCGAGCCCTTGGGCCTGCATAGGCCTGTCGTGGCATCCTTTAACTTTTTAACTTAATAATCCAGTTATCTGCTTGGTATGATTCCTGAAAAATTATCATGGACCCAGCACCTAAGACAAACAGAATCTTTTAAATTGTTAAGGGCATAAAAAAATTCGCAATTTCTTTTGCTACTGAGTGTGTACAGTGCAATATACTGTAGCCACGAATCCACTAATTTATTCAGATGGTGTTAATAAAGAAAAGTAATAAACTTTATTGTCCTTCACAATGAAGCAGCAGCTAATTTTACAAATTCACAATAATACTTTAGAAATATAAAAGATTATTGCACAGTCTTCTGAAGTTACTGGCTCACTATATGAGATATTAGAGGTTCTTCTGGGTACCAATATATTTGCTGAAACTTTACATGAAATAGCGACCAGATAATCTAAGGAGGCTAAATACACTATGTGGTCAGAAATATCTGGACATCCCTCTGTAACAATGAATTGAAGCCTAGATGGCACAGCGACATCACATACCAATATAAAAGAGGCAGGGGAGTAGTGTGTTGTTAATTGATACAAACAGCAAAGTAGGTTGATCAGCAGGAACTCAATGACTTTGAATATGGACTGGTCATTAGCTGCCACTTGAGTAATAAGTCTGTTAGGGACATTTCAACCCTTCTGAAGTTGCCAAAATCAACTGTTGGGGTAATGGAAACAGGAAGGCGTAACCACAACAAAACTGCAACTTGGCAGGCTGCGTGAAATGACAGACTGGGACCATCAATTATTGAAGAAGATGGTTCATGAAAATAGCCAGACATTGATTGAAACAATCACTTGTGATCAGTACTAACATTAGCCAGCACCATAACTGTTTATCGAGAGGACAGAGGAATGGGGTTTCATAGTCGAACAGCTGCTCATGAAAAAATGTGAATGCTAAGCACCACCTTAAGTGGTGCAGAGAGCGATGCCAATAGACAGTGGAAATATGTTATGTGGAGTGATGAATAATGCTAGATAAAAGTATACACGGTCTTCTATAAAAAGTTTTCACTGTATTCTTTAATCCAATATTTCTCAAACTTTCTCTTATTATCAGATATCAGCAAAAAACTTACATGTGTGGACATGAGCATATCTACAAAAATGAGTGTTTGCTTTATTCATGTAATTTTACATGATCAAATCTGAAGGAATTTAATAACCATAATATAATTCATTAATTTTAAGTAATAATATATTAATTAAACATTAAAATGTATTCTTTTTAATTACACATGAAAAAAAATTAAATGACAACTAAACAAAAAAACTATAAAAATTGAGTTTGATGATGTTAAAATTATTAGTATCGAGATAACATTCTCTGTATTAATTCTCCAATCTTATTTAAATCTATTAACTATTTAAATACAATTTAGGATTAATCAAAAAAAAATTAATATTAAAGCAAGCTTTCCCCAAATGAATTATTTCAGGGCACAAAACCAAAAGAAAGTATTGCCCTGTAATTTGAGAACCACTTTCTCAATAGGTGTAATGTTAAAGGATTCCACTTTTCAGGCCTTGGATGCCCTTTTGGGGCATTGGAAATGTAGGTCACAACAACATTAGACCATCGGTATGAAGATGGGATGGTATGGCCCTTTAACACCGGGAAAGAAACCTGGTCTCCATTTGACAGAGTGCTGGGTGAACCCTAAGGCCATCTGGAGGAAAAACATCCAAGGAAATCTCCTGGATCTCCGACAGGAAATGAACCTAGCTACACTAGGCCACAGCACAGTGCCTATACCACTGGAACAATGCGCTCATAATTGGTGTAATGTCCTTACTGTTAATTATTATTGTTGATTATCTATATAAGATTACAAACAGCTAAGCTCACCTGGACAAGGAAAGTCTTCTGGATGAAGTTCAATATAATGCTTCAAAACAGCATCTCTCTCAGCATACAGTCCCTGTCTGTAATGATAACCCCACTCTCCAAACATAGCTCCAATGGAAGTGGCAATAACATGTTTATGAATACCTACAGAAAATAAATTGAAAAAATAATTTTTAATAAATGCAATCTATACAGGCAGTGGAATGCAGTAATAAAATTACTTATTCATATAACATATAATCAAGACAACAAGTGTGAAGCAATTAGGGTTTTTTTCTAAGTAATAAACTCAGTCTTATTATAAAACCTCAAAATTTAAATGACTGATTAGTTTCATTTTATTACATTGTTCTGAATGTATGAAAACTTGATGTATGTTGCAATTATTAATAAGTTTTAAATCTGAAAAGATGATTTTTTTTTAATCAAAATTCATACATGTATGATCTTCGGTTATGTGTAGTAATACAAATCTGATTAGAAAATAACATCCTCATATTTTCAATTAAAAATCTCAATTGATTTTCATTTGAAATTAATCAATTTATTAAAAAAAAAAGTTCTAAAAAGCCTAACTGATGTTTGCCCCATTGGTAATCAAAATGACAAAAGTTTTCAAAGCATCTCCGAAATAGTGCTTTAGGCTAGAGTATGGCAAGATGTGGCTAATTGCATATAGTTTACAATGTAAATGGCTTGAAATTGATTTTTCTATATGCTACAATAAAAACATACAAAACATTGGTTTCTGACCTGAAACACTGGACACATGCAAAATTTACTACAAGCACATATACGGAGGCATACATATGCAGTTAACCAATATGAAATACATTTTCATCACAAAGGCTAACAGAGGAGGAGCAATGGCTATACTAAGGTGACCAACCGTCCTCCCTTGAGAAGTGTCCTCCTTTTTGACGTTTGAAGAGCAATATGTCCTCCTTTTTGATATGTGAAATTTAAAACATTTTTTTTTTCTTTTTTAATTTTGGTTGAACAAATGGGTTTAGAGGGGTTTTTTTTTTGGTTGAACAGATAGGTTTACAATGTTTTTTTTTTGTTGAACATTTTTTTTTCTTCAATTTATTTGCGTCCTACTTTTCATTTTAGAAAAAATGGTCACCATAGTTATACATATACAATGTGGTTACAATAGAACGATGCAAGACCACATAGACAACAATCCAAGTTATGAAACTATAAAAAAAAAGGCAATAAGTATGTATGAAAAGAAATTGATGACAACTGGCAGAAAAGGATTTTCTAAACTGGCAATTTCAATTAAAAACAATTGAAATTATTACAAGAAGATATAATGTGTTATTTTCTAATTAGATTCTATAACCTTATCAAATTAAAAATTATTTATTACTCCCTCCTTCCGAAAATATGGTATACATTTTAAAATTATTTGTTTTAAAATGTATACCATATTTTCAGATGGAGAGATTATTATTTTTTTCTAAATTAAGCAAATAAAATTTGATTTAAATTCTGAAGTTTTGTCTCTTCTGTCTTAACAGTTTCTAGGTATCTTATAATGCATCTAAAGTCAAACAGCCTACCTAATAAAAAAATCTATTTTCGTTGGTAAAAACAGTTTTAATGTTTTAAGGTTTTAAGAATAGCATAAACGAATCGTTTAATCACTATGTTATGTATATCTCCTATTTTTACTAGATTTAGCTTATATTTCTATATATTACGGCTTTCACATGTCCTTGTTGTATGCCGAGTTGATCAAGGAGAAAGGATTATTTTGGGAGGAGGTTCCATGCTCAATTTTACGTCTGCTGAGACATAAAATTATCTCATTTTGCTCACTTTGACAGGTTCTTATGAATGCAAATTGGATTTAAACTAGCAAAGTCATACTAATGGAGAGTATGAATAGCATCTAGTTTCTGTTATTGCCAATGGGTATCAGCATTAGTGGATACTGAAGAAAGGAATTTTATATTTACTGATTAAAGAGAGTAATAAATAAACAAGATAATTCCAGATTTAAAATAAACAGTAAGGGATGATATACTCTAACTTCACTAGTGGAAAAAAAAAAAAATACAAAATTATGTGAAATTTAATTAAATCTTGTAATGTTTACTTGTTTATTTACTATTGCACTTCTGTTAATTATAAATTGGCACCTGCCAATCACAGTCTTCATAAGGATACATGATGGTGCATACTGTTATCTTATTTATTCATTCATACTTATTCATGCTGTGACCATTGGAAGGGACAAGGCCATTGCATCCGAAAATGGAAGAAATCTTAGATTTTGGATTTTCTTTTTTTTGGTTGGAAAGTTCATCGATTCGTCTGTAACCCTATCATCCGGGAAAGGACACCACTTGTTTTAGTTAGTTTTTGATTGAACGACTACAACAACTATAACCCATTCCAGCCAAAGTGCAGAATCTGGTACCACCAATAGGAAGTTTCATAAGGATACATTGCAGACGGGAGTGTTACCACTTCCATGGCTTGTGATACTGCGCCAGGATACATCACATGATGATTATTCACATGCTGTTATCCACATGTGTTTTAGTGTTCTGAAGGCATCATGGCGGTCCAAGGTGAAGTGCAATCGATAGGTCCTGAGAGATTACATGCTGGTTGGTCAATTCGACACATATTTAGCCGAATTTATGTGGCAGAGAAAATTTAACAACTACTACAAAACAATGTTTCAAAATTTTATCCATGGAATCATTCAAGAATATCCGCCACAAACCAATGAGATTGTCACATAAGGTAAGCCAAATTAGCTGTAGGTTAGCGAAGTAAGGCATCGTTAGGGTGCAGGATACGTCAATTGCAGTTAGTCGTAGATTAGCGTGTTAAGGCACCCAAGGTGCAGGATATGTCAATTGCAGTTAGCTATAGGTTAGGTAAAGTGAGGTATCGTCAACTGAAGGATGTATCTGGGTGAAACAGGAGATGAGGGTACAAGGCTTTCGACAAGATGGCTGCCTTGGCACTACTTTAAAGATACGAATTTTAGTTTTCAATTAATTAGTGAAAAGTAGAATGACATTTGGGACATTTGTAGGTAAGCTTATTTATAAATGGTTTTGCACGATCTTTTACTAGAAAAACTAACCCTCATCTGGCTAACTGCGATTTGAGATAAAAGTACGCACCATCATGTATCCCTGCGCGGATGTATCCTTAGGAAGACTGATTGGCTTGTACCCTATTCTCCGTTTTAGCCCTTCAGGCTTACAACTAAATAGCCATGGGTAAAACAAGACAAACATAACACGAACGCATTCCATGGGAATGCTCAAAAATCGGCATGCCAATTATTATTATTTCCATTATTTTTTGCTTATCACAGATCAACATTATACAATGTACTGTAAATCTAGTTTTCTAACTTATAAATGCTTACCAGTCCATACAGGTCGTCTAAGGGCAAAATTCCCAATACAAGCCATTCCTAATCCTAAGCTAGCAAAACCAAATGGATAGAAATAACGTGTAATAAAGCTTTCACTATAAGCAGACGGTTCCCTTCCAAATAAAATATCCATTCTGCTTTGTTTTTAATGTTAATCAAGCTCCAGTCGTTCGGTTCTTCTCACAAACACCAAAAAATCATGGAAAACCGGAAGCGGATGAAGTTTATTTTTAGATGAGACAGCATATACGAAGTGACTAGTCATTTATTGGCAAATAAATAATAGAAAACGTCATATTAAAATTATTTAACAAATATCAAGAGGATATTTATAAAATTTACCTACAAAATAAAGATGCTTATGAGTAGGTTTAAACTTAAGTAATTAAATATAATAATTTTGAAAATATTATTTTCTGCATTACGAAGCATCAACGCCACAATACTTCCGGTAATGGTGACCGGCACAGGAAAGTGAAAAGAAAAACAAACGGAATATTATAATAAATTGGTAATATCTTTATTTCGTCAGTTTTAGAAATTTCATACTAATTTTTTGGAAATCTTTATTTTTAGGGATTTTGTATGGAGGTGGTGTTTAAATCTTGAATAATGTTTTGAAGGTTTAATTTGTCGTGTCCTTTCTCTTCTGAATAAAAATTGTAAAACTAATAGCATTCACGTGTATAGATAAAACGTGTGTAATTGTTAATAATTACGAAACTCATAAACATTTAAATGAAATTCGAAAAAACAGATGTATCGAATGCTTAACAGTGCCCTAAACTTCATAGAAATGTTCGTTTATGAAACGGAAATCATTTACATTTTGTTGACTGCATCTGACATTGCTTATTTAAATGCCCATTAGTTTTAATAAATTTCAGATAGGATTTTTTAATCTTCAGTCAGTAACATTTAAGTATGAATATTAACAATAGATTATGTTTTGAAGCATAGATAGAGTAAAGGATCTAAAATTGGTTACATTAAAATGTTAATATTTTTTTTCTTAATCTTGAATCATTTCAATTAGATTTCTGTCCAAGGCCCATATACTGTATTAGATTTTTTTATTTCCCAACGTACATGCATTCCTTCCTTTAATAACTGCTTTAATTTCGAAATAATTTTGCACATATTATCTTGCACAGGCATTTATGTTGACACCTTAGTGAAATATTAAATAACAATTCAACTAAAACTAAAAAGCAAAAAAAGTTCGCTGAAAGCTAATATAAAAAATTTAACAAATAAATAAAGCTACTTATTATTATCTAATTTTACAAAAGAAATTGAAAAAAAAAAAAAAAAGAAACAAACAACAGATGCTGTGTTGTCGGAATCGCAGTGCAACAATAAACAATAAAAAACTCAGCTGGGTTTTGTAACTTCATTTCATGCTAAGTGTTAATTGTCAGAAGACAGCTAATAGTAAATTTATTTTGAGTTAAAAGAGGAGGGTTGATCAGGGATTCCAAAAATAATTTTCATGGTAATCTTATTATCTTTGAAATCTTTAATTGTCAAACTTATGAACCACATCCATTTAGAATCCTTTATCTTATTGTACATTAATGTTAACATTTTGGGAAGAAACCAAAATTTACATTTTACAACGCAGTAATCATTTGCCTTTTCTTACTTTGGAAATCGTAGTTACATTTGATTATGCATATGATGATTGTTCATTGTAAAATTATATATTAAAATTGCATGTGTGAGCTTATTATGTTATTAACAGATAATATGATCAAACTTTTTAAAATTGAAGCTATATCGCATTTAATTAGTTAGTTTACATTTGTGATTCTTTTGATTTACTATATTTTCCTGTAAAATTTAATTTTTTTATTCTACATGTTGTACCCATGCAATTTTGTTCATTTTTATTTAAATTTATGTTGTAGAATTTCTAACTTGAAGATGGACTTCCAAAATCGAGTTGGATCCAAAACTGGTGGAGGGGGTGTTTCATCTTGGTCTGAAACTAACAGAGATCGTCGAGAACGTTTAAGGCAATTGGCGTTAGAGACTATCGATCTAAATAAAGATCCCTATTTTATGAAAAACCACTTAGGTAAGCATTTTAATAAAATACTTTATAGCAATTTTCTGGATTATGATGTTTCTTTATTAAGAAAGATTGACAAAAATATCAATAAAAAATCCATTTAGGGGATTTGGAGGCCGTTATTGTCATTTACTTTACCAATTAGTGACGCTACA
>JAFIDM010006943.1:58100211-58110243 GCA_023159025.1 Thereuonema tuberculata
AGGGTGTTATTCTTACGATGTGGCATCTGTACTCTGCGCAGTAGGACGCTCCATCGCCATCATCAACAGACCACGCCTTGCCAACAGTCCCCTACGGCTTCCCGACATTTGGCAAAGGTAAAAGACTTTGCGGGTGATTATTTTGAAAGAATGTAATACAATTTGTACGTGTTAGTTCATTAAATATTGCATTGTATGAATGTTGCCACTACTTTATTTACAGCCCTCGTATATGAATGAAGAATCAAAAGCTGTTAAGAAATTTAGGAAATATAGGTAATCTGAAAGAAGCTAGAAAAAGAAATTCTCACAAATCCTTTTGTGGAGTATACCAATCAATTGATGTACCCAAAAAATGATGAAAATTGTAATTTTTCTTACAATATTGAAGAGAGCTTAAATAGAAATGACTACATTATGCTTGTCATAAAGAAATTTAAATGGAATTAAGATAGACTACGTACCATGAGATACATAAATTCTAAATTGGATTTCTGTGAAGGAGAAAACTACGACTTGGAACATACAATGTTCCAATGAGTCAATGTGGAAAAATAAAATTTGTTTTATCTTAGAAACAAATTTTTGAAACAAAAGTATCCAGGAGAATCACTGATAGATTATAAATTTGCCACATTAAGGATCAAATATTTAGCCATAGGAATGAAACTTCAAGAGTGATATTCAGATTATATAAAAATGAAAAATTACAGGAGGGACATCCAGCAAGATACAATGCAGTAAAATTCTCGAAAATTAGTTATGAATAAATTAAGTGAAGAAATTCTTTTTACATATATCTTTAGCTATTGTGCAACATAATTAGCATCACTGTCAATACATACCGGGTGGCCATACTTAAACAGGAGCTGTTTGGAGTGCGATAGGCAAAAAAACTGTTTGGCCAAAAACGGCCAATTTGATGAATAGACTATTCAGACCATGGGATTACGATCTCGCAGAAAACAAAGCTATAGTTCCGAATAGCACCACCAGAGGGGAAACTAGTGATGTATGGTGCGATAATTAGACGTAGGAAAAAAAAGCATACAGTTGACAATAGGTTTTATTGTTAGTTACACATATGATTCAATATGTTGTATTCGGTCCTCCAATATTGCCAAACTATCAACGTGTCCTTGGTAAACCAATGCTTTCAAGTAACCCCACAACCAAAAGTCACATGGCGTGGGATCAGGCGAACAAGCAGGCCATGTCATTGGGAATGCTCATCTAATTATATGATCATCGGTAATTATATTTTATTTTATTATGAGTATATAAAATGCTGACGTGTAAGATGCTGCTGAGTGCAACACAGTGAGATTGCACACACCAAAAGAGCAATGTAGCAGTTATAGAATTTCAATGGGAAATTTTAGACCATCCTTCTGACAGCCTAGATCTCATTCCCAGTGATTTCCATTTGTTTCTGCATAGAAAGAAAGATCGGTCTGCAAAGAGATTTCAAAAAGACTAAGAGACTAAAAACAGAATAGTAATTACATGCACAGACAGCAGAATTCAATTTCATTGAAGTACAGAAATTCAGACCCAGATTAAATAAATACCTTGACATAATGTTCGGAATTACGTTGAAAAATAGCTAAAGGTAAGTGTTAAAGAGTTTCTTCCTTAATTTTATTAATAAATATACTTTTCAATAATTTTATGGAATTGCTATCTTTTCTTTTTGGACACTGCTCCTATAAAACATTAGTTGCAAAACTGCACAATAAGCAACCAGTGACAAAACAAAGCCCATCACAATCCATGCATTCTGAAAGCAGCACATTATTTCACTTACATAGTGATTTTAATTTTTAATTATTTTTTTTTGAGATACAAATTGTCTATGATTGCTCTGAAGTAGCCTCTGTATGTAATACGAGTGCTGGATTCTCTTTGCACTAACAACTGTTATAAACAATGAAGCCTATCCTTAAGGGAAAGATGATCCATTAAAAAGCTTATTACACTTGCTCATTTTTTAAAAGCAAATTACGATTTACATAATTCTAATACACTATAGTTCTAATAGTATAAAACATAAAGCAAAAGTATGAAATTATGTCGACTTGTATCTTATTCACATGCTTTATTTTGTTATTTTTAGGACTTCGTTAGCAGGCTGTAAAGATCCAAGGGTATGGAAGATAGTTCCTTGGTCCGCAGATATTGGGATTTATGGAAATTGAAAGGCACGTCTTATGCTCACCTAGTCCCCATTTGCCAGATGTTAAGATAAATACTAAATTAAGCTCCATCAAGAGGGCAAAACATTCCTCCAAACTAGCCCACGGACAAGCACTTTTACACTTTTCTATCCAGATTTTAATCACTTACCTCTACAAAACTCTTTATGCAATGTCGAGCTCCGCAAAATTTAATAAGACATTTCCATATATATAATCATACGTATTGGGTTGGCCAAAAACTTCATTCAGTTTTTAAGTAAAAATAAAAGCTATATTTTTCATTGTCACCAATAATTTTATTGAACAATGTCTTCAATGGTTTGTTCCTCTATCTTCTGCCATCTTTCAGGTAACTTCAAAATTCCATCTTCCCAAACCTTTTTATCTTTTTGAGCAAAAAAATGTTCCAGGTGCCTTTGGTGTCTTCCGGGGAATTGAATGTTTTCTAATAAGAGAATTTTATAAAGACTGAAATAAATGGAAATCCGAAGGTGATATGTCTGGTGAACACAGCAGATGAATCAGAACTTAACAGCCAAGCTGCAACAGCTTTTGCTTGGTCATCAAATGAAAATGTCTTGCGTGCTAATTGTTCGTCCATCTTCAATATTAAATTGGCGATACAAAATTCACCAATTTTGATCAGTTTTTGTTTTAAATGCACACTATGACAATTGTCTCAATACAATCTAAACAAAATGGTGTCGAATGACATTGAAGACACCTAAGTTCAAATTTATAGTCGAAAATAAAAAAATAAAAAACCCACTTTTTACAGTTATAACATTTTAATCGTTTTAAAAGAAAGACAATGTCTGTCTATGAAACGTTCCAGCCAACCATTGCTGCCTCCGAAATCTTCAATGTTCAACTCCATAGCAATTTCCATGGCTTTTTCTTTGAGAATCACGGCAGAAATCGGCACATTTTGCGATCTGGCATATTTTAGCGATCGAACTAAAACCTTCTCGATCTCATCAAACGTCGATTTCCTCATTCTCTTTCTTTTGTCTTCAATTACTTGTTTCGATGAAAGAATATCGTTCAATATAGTCCTGGGAATATGGTGTTCTTTGGCAAAAGCTGTTTTCGAAACATTTGATTTTTCAAAAAGTGCAATTAAGTCTTTTTTTTTTTCTTTAAAAGATAACGAGGTAAGTTTACGTTTCCCTGGCATGTTAATAACGTAATCGAACCACAAAATTTCAAGAAAAAAAATTGCCCTTAGGCGGGGCTTACTCGCTATGAAACGAAGTCACACTCAGGAGCAGTCAAGAAAAATGTCTACACACTACACTTGACAGAGTCGCAGTGAGAAGTGTGCTCTGAATGATTAGCAGCGAGATTCCAAGAATCCAAATCCTCCGAAGGGGTAGGAAAGGAATGAAGTGACAGGTGTGGTCGAAAATTCCCCGTAAAGGCTTGGCTTTCTTAAAGTGAAGGGGCGGGCTGAAAAGACAATACGATGGCATGCAAAATGGAGAAGAAAGATAATTTTAGCCATTTATGAGGGTGACGAATTATCTGGAGTAGAATTACATTTGGTGATGGGTAAAGAAGGGTTATTTTACATTATTGTGTACGAGACCTTGTCGGGACCAAAGGAAAACGGCGACTTAAACGGAGTGATGACTTAACCGGGTGACGACTTAATGAGGTTTTACTGTATTTTCAAATTTTGAAAAAACAAAATTCAGAATTAAAACTTTTTTTATATATTTTTTTTTTTTAATTAAAGATATATTAAACAAAAAAACTGTTAATAACTAACAATTTATTTCAGTTTACATTACTTGTATTATTTCTATAAAAAAAGACCTTCAAAGAAATACACTACAACCTTGTTTATCTGGACTAACTGGGATCAAAGGTAATCCGGACAATCGAAAATCTGGATAATCCGGATAATAAGCAAAACAAATCCTTAAATAAACAGACTTACCATTTATTACCATAAAAATCTGTTTTGTAGCTTCAACGCCCTGTGACACTCTAGTAAAGCTTTCTTAAACCCGACAAAAAGCATTTTATTACCATAATTTATTGTACAATCTATGCAGGAACTGTACATTTAAACAAAATAAAAAGCAAATGTTTGGCGTAGTTATGTTCTTGTTATAATAGTTAAAATTATTGTCTATGTGAACATTAAATAATAATAAAAAAAAAAAATGTCTACAAATCTGATCCGAATTATCCAGAGATCCGGATCAACAAGGTTATAGTGTACCTGAAATTCAGTGAAGGACCATGAACAATTGAATTGTCCAACTGATTAGAAATATTTGTATTGTATCTTTTTATAATGGTACAAGGCTTTTCTTCCAGCTGGTAAAATTTAGTATGACTAAGTGCTGACTAACCAAATGTAATACTTAAAGTGCTCGCGCTGAGAGTTGACACTCCCAGAATGCAAAGCGGATTATAGATTGTCCTTTCCTGGCCGTTCGCTAACATTCAAATAGAAGAGGTCTATTTGAATGTTAGCGAACGGCCAGGAAAGGACAATCTATAATCTGCTATGCATTCTGGGAGTTTCAACTCTCAGCACGAGCACTTTAATTTGCACTTAACATTACATAATATTCTTAATTCTTGTTCTTTTATATGAAGAATCTTTATGAATGTCTCAATATTTCGACAAAAAAATCGTCCAAGATATAGTCAGAAGTCTTAGATTAATAAAGCATTCCATTAACATTCCATATACATACACTGATAGAAATTGGACTGATAAACGTAAAAGAATATTGGTGTTAAAGACTGATTTTGTGCAATCTACAGAGAATGATCTAATAAACAAATGATACAAATTATGGCAAGAGATCCTTGCAAATTTATTCCCTATTACTTAGTTAATGCTCTGTCCTAGTTAGCATTGTCTTAGTTAATGCCCTTATGGAAGTAAATGTGTCGTATGTAAATCAAATGCCACAGAGAATCAATGAGTACTTGGTTGTCATCTCGGCTGCAAGGTTGGCGTTGTCGCTAAGACATTGGCCTTTCATCTCTGAGTACTGGAGTTCAGTTCGCATGTGGGTTTCGTGATGGTGGACGATCTGCGCTGGGCAGGTTTTTCTCGGGATTCTCCTGTTTTCCCTGTACTTTCTTAGTCTTTCTCTCCATCTGTCATTACTTCTGTGGATTAGTACAATAGACCTCCAGTTAGTGCTTGGTTTCCCTGCCACCCACATTTACCACATAAACAAACATTTTTGGCATCTCAAGGGAAAATATATCAGGCTTGTTGCACTCAGATGGTAATCTTCATATAGATTGTGAGAAGTGCTAGTTAGATATCTCCCAATCTTGTCCCATATGTGCTCAGTAAGTTTTAGATCTGAAATCTGGCTGATGAATCTACAACTGCAACAATATTTAAAGCTTCATTTGTTATGCAAGCTATATGGGGTTCAGCATTATTATAATGGAAAACAGTTTTTGATATTTGCTATGAATGGGATAACTACTGAATTGATTATTGTTCTGTACATTGCCAAGAAGTTAATAACTACAACTGGGGTTCTTTCATATTATTATAGTAGGTGTTGAAGAGGTATTCCTTTTACCAATTACCTTAAGTAAGGCCCATTATCCAAGTTTCTTCTTACACATTTTCATTATTGTGACATAAGTAGGTCTAAATGCAAAACTCATCATGAAGAAACAACAATGTCGTTCAGCTTTCCACTGCTGTCATTTTCTACATTCATCATCATCATCATTGTCCCTAGCTGGCGGGTGGTGGGGGTTTTCCTCTCAACCAGTACGCTGCTGTGGGTGCCTTTGAACTTTGCATATAATCTTCCTCCAATCATGCTGGGACTTTGCAGCTGGGACTTTGGCTTTTGTCTATTGATATGTGAAGGCTCTTCAAGTCTTCCTTGATGATTCCAATCCAAGTTTTCTTTTGGGCACTTCTCTGGGTTTTCCAACTGGTTGGTCTTTCTTTCCATAAAGCTTTGTTTGGAAGTCGTGCATGGTTCATATGACAAACGTGTCCAAACCACTGTAACCTTCTCTTCCGGATTCGTTCTTGAATGGTTGCCTGATGATCACAACTGTCTCGAATGGATTCGTTTCTGATTCGATCTTTTACTGACACTCTCATTATTCGTCTCAGGCACTTCATCTTGAAAATTCCGAGTTTGTTGATGTCGGCTTTGAGGAGTGTCCAGGTCTCAGCGCCATAGAGAAGTGTCCAGGTCTCAGCGCCATAGAGAAGTATTGGAATTATTGATGTTTGGAAAATACGTAATTTCGTCTTCAATGAGATGTTGTTTTTCTTCCAGAGATACCAGTTAAGGGAAGCGAAAGCACTTGTTGCTTGGCCCATTCTACTGTTAACTTCAGACGTTGCTGTTGTTTTCTTTTCTTGAACAATGGAGCCAAGATATTTGAATTCAGAGACCTGTTGAATTAAATTTCCTTCTAAGTAGACGTTCTCAGCTTTGATTTGGAGGCCGTAGGAATGGGCAATGTAGGCAATGTCATTGATAATGTCATGTCACGTGTTGTTTTAGGGGCGCTCGCCATCTAACGCATCCCTAAGCAAACCACGACTACGGGATTAGGGGGGAGAGGTGTGTAAGGTGGGAGTGAGGTGTTTGGACGGGGAAAGGGGGAGGTGCCGTGGAAAGCCAGCCTAGAGACAGTGGCCCGCGCCTTTCAGATGAAAGAGAAAGGGCAAAACTCAGGTAAAGGGTTAAAAGAAAGATTTTATTACAGAAATAAATTGATAGAATAAATACAAGATATCAAGTATATTATATGAAGTAAAGAGATAATTTACATGTTCTCTCTCAAATTGTCCGTTCGGATCTGTCCTGGGCGGCACTGGGGGGAGATCGGCTGGGACGGTCTCGAAGGCATCCTTGAGCACTGCAGAGACACACTTGCGATCACCGAAATCTGTCTCCGTATCTCCGGAGATGTCGACAGCTAATAGCGGACAGGCGGCTAGTTTGGAGACTGGCGGAATCGTATTTCTGCACGAGTCCGCGGTATCTCCTCTGGCGCTCGCCTTCCCGCCATGCACTGCCGTCGACTTTCTTTAAGGGGTGAGCTCCAAGTAAAGGGAGAAAGCGGGCAGGTTTTCTGCGACGACCATACACGCTTGGCTTGTGGACCCGGTCGTCTTACCTGCGCCTCACCTTCTCAGACGCTGCTCGCTTCCGTCGTGGTTCAACGCCGAGCAGGGTAAATGCGGTGGGGTTCTCAGCGACTGGAGCCGCTGGCTGCGGCGACCGTGTCGTCTTCCCCAAACCTCGCTCCCTGCTTTTTGGCCGTTGCTTGTCGGATACTCCTCTGTCTTTCTCTCGGGGGCCGCATTATATTCTCGGGAGGGGTGGTGAGACATTTCTGTCCCCACCTTTGCTTCTGGCAGATCATTCTTTGTTATGAAGTCAGGCCCTTAGTTCCCCCCCAGATGAAAGCATTTCTAGAGCAATTTAGAACAGGGGAAGGGCGGTGAACAAGCTCTTAGTTCCCGAGACAATGGATGCGATGGCAAGATGGATATTGCGTAAGTTTAGGAGAAAGTTTCACGACTCTCTCCCAAAGTTGTTAAGCCATTGTCTAGGATCTATTGGTGCCAAGTTGGCGGCGACTTTCAGACTTGTAGGCGCCAGGACTGAGAACGTAAAGAGAAATATGTAAAGTTGGAAATGGTCAGAACAGGAAAGGAAAAATGTGTTAGAAATATTAGAAAATGGAAAGGGAAATGAGCGGAGCGCGGGGCACGAATACGTTCGTGACAGTCAGTAGCATCATATTCAGATTCTGCGAATATTGTGCAATCATCGGCAAACATGAGGTCCGTGATTGAGTTGTTTTGGTCGAAATATACTCCTGGTCGGCCTCTGAAGGCCTTTCTCATGATCATATCTATCACGATATTGAATAGTAAGGAAGACACCACATCGCCGTGGCGAACACCAGAGTTGATTTCAAAACATTCAGAACTTTCATTCCCGACCTTTATCGAGCTGTTTGATCCCTTGTAAGTTTCTTGGAGAATTCTTGTTATCTTATCCGGAATATGTTCAGATTTCAGTGAATTCCAAAGCGCTGACCAATAAAGACTGTCGAATGCAGCTCTGAAATCAATAAAGACAATAATAATTTTCCTATCACACCGGGTCCATTCTTTCATCAATTGCCGAATTCAGATATCACTGCACTACGATCACACTTCCTTGTTTGTGACAGCAGTGAGCTTATAAGCCGGTACTTGAAAATCGATGAAAAAACGCTGAATATCTCGAAATATGGGGCATTGGTCCCAACATGTATATATATTTTTGAAGTACTTCATGTGTGCTTTCATCTCACAAAAGGGCAGTCCGATTTCAAAGATACAGGCCGTGTCCTCTCCTTGTTAGTGTTGAGCAGAATCTCGAATTTATCCGAATGTGGTCAATCATCGAAGCGTCTTTACCAGAGGGGTTTCTCCAAGTAAGCTTGTGGTATTTGCTAATTTTCTACATTATATAACTTTTTGTTACCATCACTGGGATTTGGGGAAACACGTCATTTGGGTATTCTAGAATGTAAGTTGACTTCCAACAAACTGCAGGTACAGCAAAATGGACAGTAGCAGCTGTAGGTAGCAGCCATGAGATGTATATGTCAATCTTATTTTACTTCAGAACCAAGTCACTAAAAGCTTCACAAACAAGCTTTTTTTTCTGACTTTTACTTAGGTCTGCTTACTGCTGCCATATATAGTACACTGTTGTGCAATTTGACATAAGATATCCTAGATATACTGGTATGTATCTTCTCTCTTCAGTCTGTTCAGTTGATGGAATTCTGTCCTCCATCTCAAAGGAATGTTTGAAAATTACAATTGTTGAACCATTTTTAACAATATTCACTACAAAATTAAGTTAAACTGAATAGCTATTGTATGACAAATTCCAATGATGAGTTATACATTATCAACTGCTGTCTTTTAATAAGCTTCTAATGTTCAACACCCTCCATTCCCACAGCTTCCTTTATTGTATTTTAATTTCTTTTAGCATATAAATATTTATGGACTTCATCAGTGTTAAAATTATACTTATGAAAAAAACTACTAATGATGAGCAATATAATATTTAAAAAAAAAGCATACCTATGTTTTATACTCTCTGCTTGCATTAGTGATGGCTCCTCAGTAAACCATTTATTACTTCTGATTAAGGCATATTTGGTTCAATAATAAAATAAAGGAATTCTACATACATCAGTGTATGTAGAACTGGATAATTACTGCCAACTCTGAATTGTCAGTAATTGAGTGTTGATGACATCAGTTTCTCTTTTGTACTAGCAAAATCCCAGTTCTTTGTACGGGTTACAATGATATGAATGAGAAAGAAATTGAAATTGTGAGATCACTTCGAAACTTTCCCAGTTGGTACAAAAATCATGTAATGAATGCAAATTAATATTATATTTGAATTTTGTAACTGGAGATCCCTAAATATGAAATTATTGAGATCGGAGAATATAAGACTTACCACCCCTTTCTCCATACTCCTGTCACTTCAAACCTTCCCAAATTCACAAAAACTCTTGTAATCATTACAAATCTATATCTATCCCCAGTGGCGGATTTCCCATTAGGCGCAGGAGGCGCGCGCCACGGGCCTCACATATCGAGGGGGCCTCAAAATTTAAAAATTATTTAGCTTATTTCCTTTTTTTTTGGTTGTAAAAGCAAGATTTCCTTTTTTTTTGGTTGTAAAAGCAAGCCTAGGGGGCCTCACCAGTCAGCCTAGGAGCCCCATCCACCCAAGTATTTCCTTTTTTTTTGGTTGTAAAAGCAAGATTTCCTTTTTTTTTG
>JAFIDM010006943.1:58110343-58131793 GCA_023159025.1 Thereuonema tuberculata
GTGAGTCTTGGCAACTTATTTTACACGAAGTGTTTTGGGTGGGATTTGTATTACATCCTACTTTTTAAATAATTAAAAAATTATAGAAAAAAAAAATCAACTTTTTTTTTTTTTCTGAATAGAACATTTTAATTTATAGTGCCTAATAAAAGTTCAAAAGAAAAAAATCTGTAACGATTGTATGGCTTCATTAAAAATTCAGACGTTATTACATATTATAACTTCCCTGTTAATAACATCAAACTATAGACCAAGCCTGGATGGATTCATTGCAGGCACAAAACCCATGAGTGTCAGTTCATGGAAACAAATGACAGAAAAGTTGCTAGAAAATTTTATAAATATAAAATAAGTAATTTACACAAAATCAAACTAATTTTGCTTTTTCTTTTATTCAATCAAAAGAGTACTTCAGCGTATCATTACATTAATTTTCAAGATTTCCAGATAAATACAGAGACTTTCTAATGTTGGGAAATGAACAGAAAAATACAAGAAATTTTCAATGAGATCATTTAAAAAACAAATTCATAATAATAAAAAAAAGAACATGATAATTTTGTAATTATCTTTATATTTTCTGTAGACAGAATATGGTGAATTTTGGTATAGATTTCAAAAATGGAATATTTTTTTTTACTATCAATGAGGTCTTAAAATTTTAAATGGCTGAAAACAGATGCAATATTACTCTTGTTCTTTACGCGCATATTCTATAAAAGACCCTGTAAATAGAATATATTTTTTTATTTAATGCCAATTTATAATATAAGCTTTAAAATCTTGGCTAATAAACAGTGTAATTTAGAAATTTCCAAATTAACAGTATTGATAAAAGCACACTTGTTTCAATTTATTTATAAAACCCTGTTTTATATTGGAAATAAAAAAAAACCAAAACACTTGAAATTAAACTTAAAGAAACTGAAGTTTTTGACATTGGGATTTTTTTTTTTTTTGATGTATGAAGAGTGATTACATTTCTGAAAATATTTCATGAATTGAGATAAATATTACATACATATTGTGCACAAAATATATCAGAAAGTTATGTGAAGAAGTGACTCAAGATATAACTTCATAAGAAATCATATCGATAAAGAAAACAGATTTAATATTTACACAATCTATAAGCAAAATAAATAGTGCATTTATTGAAAATATATTTTAGGGACATAATTCGTAATATGAATAGTTCTATTAATTACTCCAACTTTTCAGACTAGGGTCATGATTAAGAAATATCTATTCGTTTGCTCAAAAGGCATTTTTCACAAAGTAAGAGTTTGCAGAAAACTGCTTTTCAACTTTCAAAGCAGGAACTATTTCCTATATAAATACATTTAAAAAGCTTGCTTATAGAATTCTTACCTTCAGCATCCTAACTACATAAAAAAAGAAAACACCAATTTGTATTTAAAAAAAATCTAAATAATAATACATGATTCAAAGCTTTCTTTTACAGGAACTAAATTTTATAAGCAAATCTTGCAGATTAGAATAATATATGTTATTAAATTGCACAATGACAGGTTAAAAAAAGAAAAAAACAAATCAGAGGAATACAATAATAGGAAGCCCTAATTTAGAAAATAAAGTTTAATTAGAAACAATGTAGAAAAAAATATATAAACCATAAGAATCAATATTACAGTAGAATTAAAACACACTTTTATTTCAATTTATTATTCCTTTTGTTATTTCTTCATGATTTCAAAATTTAGCTGATATAAACGGAACATGAAAAACAAATTAAAAACTGGTCTGATTTTTCATTTCCTGATTAAAAATAAAATAGTGTAAACATTCACAGAATTTATAATTATCTCAACTGTTTGCCGACTGTTTATAAGGATGTTTACATAAACATCAAACTGCACAGACAGATTCTTACAACTGAGGTAGAAACACAGTTTTTTTTACAACTTTGCAGATAAAAACTGTATTCAATCTTGTTCACCTTTCATTAAATCAAACACTTTCACTGAAATCAGTGCAATATTCACATAAAAACGTTTACATCATGAATTTTTTACACCATTGTATTTAAAAAGATTATTTTCAACTGATGAAGTTATCGATTTAAATTGTGATACCCAACGATATTTTATAAGTTTAACGCTCGGCGATGATGGGAATTTCTTTCTATAAATTGGGTTTTTACAAATCAATATATGGAGTAAAAATATGAAAGCCCATTGATCAAATGTTGTTACACTTTCCTAATAAAGATGGAACAGTAAAACTGTCTAGCCTTCAGCAATTACCAAATTCGTTGATTATTGAAGAAAAAAAAGTATCCAAATAATGTGCTCCTTTTCGAATAGCACGTAAACATGTGTTTTGATTGTCTTATCAGCAACTGAACCATACTGCAATATTAAATTTAACATCTGCAGCTAAAAGTGTAAGGTTATGCTAATCAAAGACATTCATTTGTAACCATATATTGATGGAATACAGCAACATATGTAGAGGATCAACAACAACACCCACGAAGAATATAAAAGTTTAAAAAGCACCAATGATTTCTATTCATTAATGATTTTAATACTAGAATAATTTAGTAGCCGGTTTATAATGTTAACTCAGTTACTTATATTTAAAATATTTCTGCTATTTACATAATTACTGAACTATACAATACATAATATTTACATACAATCCATTTATTTAAATCATAATAACTCTGAAATTTTAAATAACTTTTATATTGACTATTGTAAGTAAATTATATATTATGAGCTCTATATATCATATATTAAGGAAATATTTCTTTACAGTTATTACTCTTTAAAAATAAACATTTATTCATTATAATTCCCCCCCCCCCAAAAAAAAAAATTCAGCCAACGAAGTGAAAATACTCTTTAAATATTAATTTTTTCTGCTTTTTTTAAATTTAAATACTTATAATTTTTTGTTAAATAAAGTATATGTTTATATTAACTTAACTTCGGAAGGAACTTCTTTTGTATATTTAAAATTGATTCTAAAAACTATATTATGGTCCTTTTTTTTCCTTGAAGAAAAAGTTTTAGAAACTGATAATTCTTTCTTACTAGTAAGGGGCTTACATGATTATTACCATTCAACTTATAGGAATGAAATATTTAGATAATCATTAGTAATAATTTCCTTTTTATAAGAGAAAGAAAAAACCCATCTTTATTACTGGAGATTCAGACAAAGTTTAAAAATTTTCTTGCTTGTATACATAAAGATTTCATTTAATTTATTCAAGCTTGAAAATCACAATTAAATAAATAAATAAATTTAAATATGTTTAAAATTAAATCCACCTTCAAATGAGAAATGATTTAAAAATAGAAATGTAAATGCAATCAAGTGAATCAAAAAGACCAATGAACATAGATGAAAATAAAGGGCCCAAAAATTTGTATAGATCACAAAAAAGATGTATTTTAGTTGAAGAGTAGACACAGCTGCTTTTAATAGGTTAATAATCTTTCAAGAGAAAACCAATATAGTTTATCTGATAACAGTAATTAGGTTTGCTGCAAGTCTGCTTTAAGATCCTTAGCAAGCACAATTTCTTTCACTCTCATCCTCTGACAGAATTTTCTGCAAACCTCTGCTTTCGCTAGATTTTCCTATAGAAATGACCCTAGCTCTATACGCTTCATCAAGGTAGTATCTTGAGTGAACTGGGGGCATCATGGGTTTAGCATTCTTCAGTTTATGTGCCAACGTCATGAAAATGGCTTCAACATGATCAGATTCACAATCATCTTTGGCTGAAGTTTCAAAAAGAGGCATGTTATGTAGATCTGCAAATTTCTGAGCCATATTAGTGCTGACAGCAATTTTGTCTCTGCAATCACATTTATTACCAACCAGAATACGAGGTATATCCATTGTCAAGTGATGACAATTGCATTCTTCAACCCAGTGTGGCAAACTTTCAAAAGAACTCATTTTTGTTACATCGTAGACAAAGACTACAGCATGTACGTTTCTGTAATAGTGCTGCACCATGCTTTTCCTGAAGCGTTCTTGACCTGCTGTGTCCCAAAGCTGCAACTGTAAATGATAATAATAAAAAATGAGCAGTTAATGTATACAAACAATGAAACAAAATAGATTTTTAATTATTTATTAAAATGTAAGTAACAGCTATTTTGACAAGAGAAATATTAAAATAAAAATAATTATTTAATGAAGTGAGGTGCATAAAGCAGATTTTAATTCTAGTAAAGGGCATCTATAATTAAAGTTCACCTATTCCACAGAAGCTACAGCAAAAAGTATTTATCGGAAAGGCACCAAATTTGCAGTACATTGTAGTGACGCTAAGCAAGGAGATTCATTGAAAAAAAAATTAGTTTCAAAAATCAACACCAAGGGGCGTTTGTAAGCCTGTATGGTATCATAAATGCAAATTTCCATTAGCACATCATCCCTCATATCACTATTTAAACAACAGCCTCACAGGTGTTTTCATTCACATTTTGTGTCAACTTAAAATGATGTTAAGTTTACGAGAACATGCATTACTTGTGAAGTTGTTTTGCCAAAATACAAGAATTCTGCACCAGAAGCTTTGCAAAGGTTTAAGTCGTTAAAAAGTCTTCGACAAGGTTCAATGACTATATATGGGTTACTAAAAATGATCTTCAAATTTGAAGAAACAGGGTAGTTTAATGTGAAAGCCAGAAGAGGACGAAAGCCTGTTGCTGCACAGGTGGTTGACGATGTAGCGACCAAGTGGAAGAGGACAAGATGTCAAATGTCAGTATTTGGCGCATTGCCCATTCATTAGGCCAGCCTGTTGCCACGGTCCACAAAATAGTTTGGAACATTATGAGCTACTATCTTTACAAAATTTCTCACGTTCAGCAATTGCTGTCTCCTGATCTGCGTCAATGAGAGATCTTCGCGATACAGTTCTTAGCTCAGATCAAGGTAGACCCAGAATGGCCCTGGAATATTCTGTGGACAGATGAGGCAATTTCCATCTGCATGGTACAGTTAACATGCATAATTGCCACATTTGGGTGCGAGAAAAATCTCAATCTATGTGTGGAAATTCCTTTCCATTCCTCAAAAGTGACAGTTTGGTGCGGATTTATGTCAACATTCATTGATGGACCATGTTTCTGTGAAGGATGTGGGAGCACAGGTCCTACTCCATGTTCCGTTACTGGCAATCGATATGCATCATTACTATCCACTTCAGTGGTTCCACCACTCCAACAACGTCAGTCTTGATTCAACAGTTCAGGATGCTGCCCCTCCATACATCGCCAATTGTGTTAAACAGATGCTCTGCAATCATTTCACTGATGATCGCATCATCAGACGGAACTTCAGTACTGTATAACCCATACACTCATCGGATCTCACCCCATGTAATTTTTGGCTGTTGGGCTATCTTAAAAGTTCTGGTTTATCCTGACAATGTAGCAACCTTGGCAGATCTTAAAGCAAGCATATCACATCATGTGCTCAACATTTCCAGGGATAACTTGAGTTCAACAGTTGAACATGCTATTCTGCAATTTCAGATGATAGCAGATAATGGTGGTCAACATATTGAACATGTTTTGACGTGACTGTACCCATATCATTGACATGGTCAGCAAACATGCCTACAAACGCCCCGTGGTGATGATCTTTGGAACTAATTTTTTTTTTCCCAAGGAGTTTCCTTTCAATGGTGTCATTACAACATACAGTAAAACCTCGTTAAATCGTCACCCGGATAAGTCGTCGTTTTCCTTTGGTCCCGACAAGGTCTCATAGACAATAATGTAAAATAACCCTCTTTTACCCGTCACCAAATTTAATTCTACTCCGGATAACTCGTCACCCTCAAAAATGGCGAAAAGCATTTTTATTCTCAATTTTAACTGCTATCTTTTCAGCCCCGCCCCTTCACTCAAAGAAAGCCTAGCCTTTACGGGGAATTTTCACGTGGGAAATTCACTTGGGAACTTACACACTTCTCGCTGCGACTCTTGTCAAGTGTAGACGTTTTTCTTGACCGCTATTGAGTGTGATTTCATTTCATAGCGAATAAGCCCCACTAAAACTTTTTTTTTTTTTATCTTGCAATTTCGTGGTTCGATTACATTTGTAACATGTCAGGGGAACGAAAACTTACCTCGTTATGTTTTAAAGAAAAACAAAAATACTTAATTGCACTTTTTGAAAAATAAAATGTTTCGAAAACAGCTTTTGCCAAAGAACACCATATTCCCAGGACTACATTAAACAATATTCTTTCATCGAAACAAGTAATTAAGAAGCTGACTGCAAAGACAAAAGAAAGAGAATGAGGAAATCGAAGTATGACGAGATCGAGGAGGTTTTAGTTCGATAGCTAAAACATGCCAGACCGAAAAAAGGTGCCGATTTCTGCCGTGATTCTCAAAGAAAAAGCCATGGAAATTGGAGTTGAACATTGAAGATTTTGGCAGCAGCAATGGTTGACTGGAACGTTTCAAAGACAGACATTGCCTTTCTTTTAAAACGATTATAATGTGGTAACTATAAAAAGTATTTTTTTTTTACTTTCCACTCATTTGCATGTATTGATTTCTGAAAATCTTGTTTTCTCACCGAATCCTACAGCAATTCATGAAAATACTGTATTTCAGTGTTTTTTTGTTTTTTCAAAAATTCCCACTCCGTCTAAGTCGTCACTCCGCTTAAGTTGTCAAAAATGTTTGGTCCCTTGAGTGACGACTTAACGAGGTTTTACTGTACTACAAATTTGGTGTCACTCCAATAAGTAGTTTTTGCTGTAGAGAACGTGAAATAGGTGAACTTTTAATTAAAGACACCCTGTACATCACATTATTTTGGAATAGTTCTTTTTCTTAAAACTGAAGGGTTTTCTATTAAAAAAACATTCTATTCTATTGATAGTGCACTGAAGGTCCTACATTCTCTCAGCTTCTTCTTACCCAAGTTACAATTGCCATCTGTCATGAGGTCAGCTAATTCTTTTAGTACACAGTGGACTTAGAAGAGTAAACTTTGAACAAAAATACCCAGGTTCATAGGGTGCACTGAAGTGCTAAGGGACATTAACAGTGGGTACAGTGGATGTAAGAAACAAGATACTTGCTTAAGATACATCTCAAGATTTTATAATAATGAAAAGCAAGAGACTAAATACATATCTGACCATCTGTTATCGATAATCTTATAGTGTAAGCCTCTAAGGCTGATGATCTTAATAGACTCCTGAAAATTGAGTCAATCTTCTAAATGACATTTACATAGAATTTGACTTGAAAAGTATAGGAGGTTCACAATTGTCAAGGGACGAAGAAGGATACAAATCAATAAATGACCTGAATTTACCAGAGATGAATGAGACTTACGCAATTGAAAAAATACTTGAAAATGAAATGAAGGTCAACCACAAAAAGAATTTAACATACATGTTCCCTATTCTTACTTATAGTTTTGATATAATTAGCTAATTACATACTGTTTTCGTACTCTGCAAAGTTAATTCCTATTCAGCACAACTCTTATTTATCTTTATAAAAAAGGAGAAGAAAAACAGTGAAAACTAAAAATGTGCAAGATGAATTTATGTATACATAAACTTCAATAATTTTTAATTTTCCGATAAAATAGTTTAACAAAAAAACAAAAAGATTCATGATAAAAACAGAAAAATAAACCATATTATTTAAGAAGTTTGAAGACACAGAAAATGCTAGCACATCTGAAATTGTAAAGAAAATGCAAATTGTAATGGATTAGATGGTACAACAAAATACTCAATTCAAGAGTTTTCTAAATGTCACTAAGATGTCAAGAAAGGCACGATTCTTTTGGAATAGAAAATACAAGATGAAGACTCTTCATTAATCAAAATGTAAAGACCTTACCATGAAATTACTGCACACATTTACATAGGTATGTTCTGGAAATAACTGCACTTTATCTCATCAAACATTATGGCTGATTTAAACGCTATCAAAAATTTGCCTCAAACTGGCAAGTGGCTAATAAACCTGCTACTTGCTCTAATTACAATGAGTTCTAAATTCAGGCAAGTATTAGATGCAAGTCAAGAACAGCATGCGTGGCAGCGAGAAATAAAATTTGAAAAATGGTGACAATTAGATGGAATCCTCATGAGTTTAATTTATTGATTGAACTTTATACACTCACTGACAAAAATATTTGAGCACCATGAAGAAAGTGTTAGATTCAAATGAAATTTTATTAGTGTGATGGTAGACAAAACAGGCAATATCACAGCAGCAGGGCATTGTCCTGTGGAGCTGCGATACACAATAAAATCACCTTTATACCTCGCTGGACTACCTCGTGCCTGGATACATGCGGTGATACAGTCAGGCATAGATACAATAGACACCAAAAGTTGTTTTGCGGCAGATTTGCTCACAGTTCTTGCAAATAACTCCAAATCATGAACACTGCTACATGGTGATAGTTGGTGTCCCATCTCGCCCCATATATGATCGATTGGCAACAATTCAGGTGAGTGGGCAGGTTCAGGAAGTGTTGCAACATGACGTAGAACCCTAGCTGTGGTACGTCCAGCCAGGAAAGGCAGTACATGGGGTTGCTCTCTGCTGACACCACTGCAACTGTAACCAACGATATTGAGGTGTTAAAGAAACAAAGGCAAGGGACATCTAGAATGCAGATTTGCCTCTGCTAGGTGTCTGGAAATGGTTCTGGCAAATACCGGGTTCTCTTGTGACCTTATCACCTGTCGCTGGATAGTGGACAAGGAATCAATTGGATCTGTTCGTGCCTCTCTGTTGATCAAATGATCATCTTTCTTGGTGATCTGTCTGGATCATCCAGAGCCGGTCGGCTGTGTAGAGGTGCCTTCAAGTAATCATTGCTCACAACTTGATCTGACTATAAAGTCAGAATGGCCTAAATGAAGGGCAATTCAAGCGCTGCCAGCTTGCCTCTTGCAACCCAATGATATGGTCCCTCTCAAACTCTGCAAATTGTTCATACTGACATCTAAGGCATCTTTGCAGCATGTTGATCACTCACAGACCTCTGATCACCTTACACTGCATGTGGACTCTACTGTGTGTGCCTTGTAAACCCCATGGCTTGCGATTGCAGAACGGCCATGCGCAGTTGCACCAAACGTTATTCACTTGCATATCTACCCTCGCCATAGTTATTTACTTACTTTCACATTTACAGAATGATTTTTTTCTTGGTGAGCAAATTTTTGTCAGTGACCTTCCTACAATGTGCCAATGTATTTGCAGAGTTGATATTACCTACACATTCCACAAGCTTGGAATGACAAACTGACATTGAAAAAAATCTTGGTGTCTGTTGACTTTTGAGATGTCTCTGAAATTTGATGCAATGAAGAAGAGCAACAAACTTCTAGGGCGTACAGCTGTGAGAAAATGAAACACTTTTTGATAAGGAACATGGATCCAGAAACACAGATTCCCTTTTATCCCTGGTTTATTGAACAGTTTGCCATGTTTTACTTAATGCAGAGCAGTAGATTGTTGTTTATACCATTGTTGTCCTTTGCACAACACACAATAAGCAGATGCAATCAGTAAATGTTATGTCAATCTCACTTGTCTGTCATTGTTGACTGAAGTTCTATTCAAGAACAAAATGCGTTTATATTTGCTGAGTAACCATATCATCATTAGAAAGTTTAAGCATTGGGTGCAGCTGATTTTGAGCCATGAGTTGAATTCTGTCACTGATATCCAGAACATTGTTTAGAATAGCCTTTGTTTACAAAGATGATTATGTTTACAGATGAAGCTACATTTACCAGAGATGGCTAACCTGTGCTAGAATGACCTGGAGAGAGTGGCATGAGAAAACCCTCATGCCACTCTCCAGGTCATTCTAGCACAGGTTAGCCATTAACTGGGGGGGGGGGGCATCATCAGCATTAAATTGATTGGGCCATACCTTCTGCCAGCCAATCTAACCTGTGATATTTACAACATATTCTTCAACAAAACATTGCCAGAATTATTGGAAGACATGTATTGGCAATTCGTCAACTGATGTGGTTTTAGCATGACGATATAACAGTACACTTTTCACTCACTGTCCGAGCTCACCTTAACAGAAAATTTGGGACAAGATGGATTGGCAGAGGTGGACCAGTGGTAGGGCCCCAACACTCACCAAATTTGACTCCAATGGATTATTTCTTGTGGAACGACTTGAAGAGTTTGGTTTATGAGACATCTGTTGATTTGGAGGAAGTTTTGGTTGCACTTATTCATGCCTCGGCGAAGACATCCAACACAGGCCAGACCTATTTCAGTGGGTATATCAGAGCATGCACTGCAGGTGCAACACTTGCATCGAATTGGTTGGCCGTCACTTTTAGGATCATGTGACGGATGCAATTAAACACAACAATAACCTACTGTTAGCTTACTGATTTCATGTGATCATTTTATTATGTTGTGGTAATGATAACAAGGAGAAGTCTGAAAGTTGATTATGGGCAACAGTAAAAGGAAAAAACACTTTTCCTCCCCATCTGCCAAGTCTTTGTGCTTTTATAAAATATAAAAAGTAAGTATTTCACGCATATAACTGTTCAAAGGAAAGTACATTGCCGTGAGTCGTAAACCCTTTCAAAGAAAAACCTGTGGTTTAATATTGTCCAGTCAGGGACTAGATGGGCTATTGTGATTTAACAAATGACATGGTAATGCACAGGGTTATTCATAATTCCTTGATGCATTTAGAGGCTTGGAGCTCAGCCGCTAAAAAAAGGGATGCTTGCTCCGGAGATATCAAATGAAAGACAAACTCATCAATTTTTAGGCTTCTGAAAGAGCCTTATACCCCCGGTTTGTCTGTCTGCCTGTGGACAAGTATCCCACAATGCAACGCACAACAATTGCGCGTTTTGCATTCACAACAATCACAGCGACAATACAGCTCAGCAATCACAACAATCATAGCAATCGTAACATTTGCGCCTTTGGCATTCGCAGCACTTACATTTATAATAATAAGGAAATTAAAGGAATAATGCAACGTAAATGACGTATCAGAAGCCATTGCGAAGCACTGTGATTGGTTTACTAATCGCTATCCTTACCTTGTTTTTTCCAGTGAAGCGCTGCATCTTAGTTCCATTGGCTGGCTCTAGGATATAGGTGCAACCAATATGGCAGTTTCGCTACGTGAAAAAGTGTTTTGCATCTTGCAACAAGAGCGTGCATCACCACATTATCCACACCGTTGGATAGGGTGCACAACTGGGGTGGGGGTGGGGGGAATCAGGTCTTACTAAGGTGGCCCTGAAGGTCACCAAATCTGACTCCTTCAAACTTTTTTATTTTGGGGTATGTGACGGACATATTGGTCATTTCCCAATACCTGCTGACCTCACTGAATTGTGACATCATATCACCAATGCAACTGCAACCATATCAACAGTGATATTCTGTACTGCATACAGTCAGAAATGGACAACCTCCTTGTGTGTTCATGCAAGGTGAACACACAAAACAGTTATGAAAAAAAACTTGGTGAGTTAAGTCTTTCATTTGATATCTTGAGATTTAATATCCTTTTTCCGCCTCCGAGTGTGAGCCTCTGAAATATTGTCAAGGAATTATACATCAATTTCTGAAGACAGTACATGAATGCTGCAGACAATCCATTAGTCTTCAGTATTCAGAGAAATGTAGTTTCATGAAACACCACCCTAGATTCTTTGAGATATGAGAAGTGTGGACTTCACAGATGCTTGCATCAATCTACAAACAATGAACAAGGTGATTTACAGATAAGCTAAAATTGGACAATTTTTTTAAGTTTTGGAAAGATTAGGGAAATATTAATTTTCACAGATTCTTCAAAAAGGAGCACTAATTTTTGGTCAATTTCATTTCCAGTAGCTCATATACACTGAAAGGCCAAAAAAACTGAGAAGGGCGCTACCATGTCCATTTCATGCCACCATACTCTTGTGGTTAATCAAATAGTCTGTAAACGACGTATATATAGTGACAGATATCTCCTAACCCTCAAGTAGTAGCATTCGCAGCTCCGATGGCAGCTTATCAGGACTTATGTGACTTTGAAAGAGGTTTGGATTCTACGGGCCTAGAGGATGGATCACTCCATCTTGGAAATTACGACGAACTTCAGTCACACGTTCAACAATTTCAAGCATGCACCCGAAATCAGGGAAAGCATTCAGGATTTGAGACTGGTGTGGCAGAAAAAAAAGCCCTTAATGAAAATGGACACACATTATAACATCTGGCCCATGTGCAACATTGATGTAAATAACAGTGCAACTCAATGCTGGAGCCAATACTAGCATCAACGTTCAAACAGTGCAATATTTCCCCAAGTTCTATGGTGTTCCGAAGCTGAAGACCCACTCGGGTGTCATTGTTGACCCAACACAAGGCTCTGCGCCTCGCAAGAGCTCAGGAACACTGCCATTGTACTCTATATGGCCGGAAGTATGTAGCCTTGTTCGGCAAATCGCAGTTCCAACTACTTCAGCCAGATGGGTGACACCAGATGGCAAAACTCCCATGTGGCATTGGATCTCACATGCTTACAAGGGTGAGAGACATTACAGGGTGGCAGTAGGTCTGTTATTGTATGGGGTGTGTTCAGTTGGAACTCATGCCTCTCATATGTCTGCAGATCTCTGTGACCCATCTTTGCAAATCATTTCCACGAATTCATGTCCTGCATTTATCTCAATGGGCGAGGCCTATCAACAGGATAATGCACCATCACACAAGGCCACAGTCACCCAATTACGATGAGAGGAGCATTCTTCTGAGTATGCCATTATGTCTTGGGCCTCACATTCACCAGATTTAAATGCCATCGAACACATGTGGGATGCACTTTAATATGACATCACTGCCAGGAATCCACCACCAGCAAACAATACGGGAATTGTGAGATGCTCTGCAGGACGCATGATGTGCACTGTCTCCACAGTAGTATAGGGCACTTTTGGAGCCGAAGCTACGTAGTGTTGATAATGCCATCATCCAAGTGTAAGGAGCACCTATGTGGTATTAGACAGGTTTTTTTCAGCATTTCTGTGTAAAGTTTATATTATATCATGATATCCCGTGGGAGACATACTAAGACATCTACTCACTACAGCTACATCCTGAGACTCTTGTAACCTATATTTTCTCCACCATTTGTTTATGCCCAAAAACAAAACAAAACAAAAATGTTTAATTTCCCTCTCCCAAAATCTTCTCCATGGAATGCCATGCTGGGCCTAACTTATGGTGTAAATATACAAAATGGAAATAATAAACATAAATAAAAGAGAAAGACAGCTCTAAGGATAGATGAAGAACAATATTTTTTTGAGAATTAACTCCCATCCATGGGATTTTGGCATCAAGACTTTCTCATATGAGCACTAGGTGTATCCGTTAGGTTTATAGCAATGAGAGGGCAAAAGATTAATCCCAATAATCCCTAAAACAAAATACAATCAACAGTTTGCTTCTGTGGTTATAATAGTAAATATTTAATTAAAACAAATAAACTAATTATAAATTTTTAGAAGTTATTTTAATAATAATAATAATAATAATAATAAAAAAGTCCGAACTCTTTAAAAAAATAAAAACCAATATATGGAAAATAGATTAGTCTACAACTTCCCGGAGAATAAATCTCCTTTCGGATTAGTCTTTGACAGATTGATGGTGGAATCTCTTGGTTGAATGCACCAAGAAGAAGAAAAAAAAACCAAAAACAAGCAACAACACACTCTCTGCACCTAAAGGAAGACTCGGGGAGTGGTATGCTGGATTGGATGTTAGGCATCACTAGCAGCCGGCAGTTTCAGGTGGCTACACCATTTAGTAGGAAACCTACTAGCTTTATTTATTGAGATGGTCAGAAAGGTCTGGACCATCAGATGGCTGTTTCATTTCCTACTGGAGGATCGGGATCCTGCTGGCTTCTCTTGTGAAGTTGGTTCGAAAGGGACAAGCATCAGACGGCTATTCCATCTATGTTAAGGGTAAAGGTGTCCAATCATTATTCTCCCACTTCTTTTGGGCAACCATAATCTATTTATTTTTCGTTTTTCTTGTTTCTTCTCTGCTAGTGTTCTTCCTTTTCTTCTTCTCTTCTCCTTACGTCCCACCTCCTCCCTTGATGTCAAATACCCTCTCTTTACATTCGATTCATTTTATTAGATAACCTTTGGAGAAGGCATCGAGACAGGTGGGGACATTTGGTTGACTAGATATAAACTTATAGGTTATAACCCTACTGATCCAAGAATTTAATGCCCTTTTCTATTCTTCAAGAATAGAAATATAACAAAAAAAGGCATTTCACTTCTAGACTCTTAGGTGACATTCATAAACCACCCCACTGACATTGAGGAAAAAATTAATAAAATAAAAGGAATAAATCATTAATAAATTACAAAAGAATGGAATAGGAACTAGATATCCTAAATATACAAAAAACAACAACCACAAAATTGCAAATAGTGATGCAAAAATACATAATTTATTAGGCTCAGTCTCTCACCAGTGGCAACCCTAAGGAAACCTACCTCAGCTTAAGTTATGTATAAAAAAAATAAAATATAAATGAAACATGAGCAAAGGAACAAACCACAGTTCACAATCTTCAACTATTTTCTTATGAAATGATAATATCTCACATACATAGCCTAATTAGTGAGCTATTGGGTGAGTGCGAAAGTTCTATCCGTTTTTGGATATGAAAATTTGCAATGGAATTGCCCTCACACGACATTGTAATAACGCAAATCGTCTGCCAATCAAACGTGTGGATGCCTCACATATGAATGCATCGTGTCTCACAAAGTTAATCATCTCAAAAAAAAAAATATCAGAGGGTGTAACATGGAAAGCAAGAAGGAGCATATAAGACATTGTTTGTTATAAGAGTTCGATAAAAAGAGTATGGCAGCCACGGCATGTCGCAATGTTTGTCAAGTTTATGGGGAGGATGCAATAGACGAAAGCATATGTCGTCGATGGTTTCGTAAATGTAGGGAAGGAGACAGAAGCTACCAAGATCAGGCTACGAGTGGACGGCCATCACAAGTTGGAGAGGACGATATTGCCATAAGGAACAGCCCGAACCCAACCGTACAAGAATTAGCGGAGACCTTCAACGTACACTGGACAACAGTCGAGAGACGGCTGGTTAAGTTGGTTTTTACAAGAAAGTTGTATCGTTGGGTTCCACATAACCTGACAGCTAAGCAACGGGATGACCGAATCGCCACCTGTGTTTCCTTGCTTTCCCGGTACAAAAATGACCCATTCTTGACACGAATTGTGACAGGAGATGAGAAGTGGGTTATGTACCGTAACGTAAAGTGTCATAGGACTGTGTGTCGCCCTTCTGATCCGCCTGCATTGACTTCAAAAGCTAAACTTCATCCCAAGAAGGTGTTATTGAGTGTGTGGTGGGATATGCATGGAATAATTCACTGGGAGGTCCTGCCACTCAACCATCAATGCTGCCTTCTACTGTCTACAGTTAGACAGGCTGCATCCAAATTTGGTAGCAAAGCGGCCAGGTCTCATCAATCGTCGCGGTGTTATGCTTCATCACGATAACACCAGGCCATATACTGCTGTCATCACTCGCCAAAAGTTACTGGGCTTTGGTTGGGAGGTTTTACTCACCCTCCCTATTCTCCTGACTTGGCACCAACTGACTATCACCTATTTCGTGCATTGAACAATTCCTTCAGTCAGAAAATCTGTGATGATCTTGATGCTGTAAAAACTGCCATCCAAAACTTTTTTTTACTCCGGAATTTTACCGCCATGGGATTCATCTCCTACCAGAAAGATGGCAAGAGGTCCTAGATAAAAATGGGGATTATGCACAATAATAGGTACTGTTCATTTTGCGTTTATTTGCTCTTCTTTATGGGTAATAAAAACGGGTAGAACTTTTGCACTCACCCAATACATTATGCTAAACTTTTTGTCATAAGTTTACATCACTTATGGTTATAACTAGTGAACATAATGGCAACTGTGAAGAATACAATGTATTGATTATACTGATGCCAATGTTAATTCCAAATGAAGATCAAATGTTGATGATACAATTTGATTTTGGACCCTTCTCCCAATCATTTTTACAATCAAATGACACACAAGAAGATAGTCAGACTTCAGGATGATTGGAAGGTGGTCCTAAATAACATTCTTTTCATATAGAGACAATGCAGGAAGTGAAGACTAGGGGAAAGACAGGATACACTAGTGAGGAATTAATACAGATGGATATGCCAGTGACCAGTCTTCATGTTGAAAATTACAACTACAAGGGTTGTTCAGTAAGTAATGCAACACAATTTTTCTCTCAAAGTAGATTTGTTTTTATTACAGTTTTAAATACATCACCTTGTTCCTCAATTCTTTAGCTACAAAAAACTATTTTTCAAGATAATCCCCGTTCAAGTCTATGGCCTTACACCACCGAGATGTCAGAGCTTGTATGCCTCGACGGTACCACTCTATTGGTCTGTGCCTCAGCCAACTTCTTACTGTGTCAAGAACTTCCCGATCGTTGCCGTATTGTTTTCCAAGTGCGGGAGATCAGACATTTCCCTTTTCCTACTTCCAATGACGACAGAGGATTTGGCCAACGACTCTCAGTGGTTTTATCAACTGCCTGGGCTACGTAGACAATCTGTCAGCGAATATTTGTCACAGTCTCCTGTTCCGCCAAAAGAAATTCAATAACTGCTCTTTGTTATTATAAAGAATTTACAGTTGGTCTGTCTTTTAAATTGAATAACTTTAAGCTTCTACTAATAATTTACTTTCAAAACTTGATATTCATTTATTAAGAATGCTGTAATAAAATTATCTACAGAATTCACAATAGTAACTTTAATGAATTAATAAATAAACAGATAAATAAATACATTCAACTGTATTTTTTTTTAATGTGCAATTATTAGACTTCATTGATGATTCTTTATATTAAAAGATGTGATTTATGACCATAAAATATAACTGACAAAAAATAATCTCGGTTTCTCATTCATTTTAAAATGTTTTCTTAAGATATCTGATAAGCTCAATAGTTTAGCTCTTTGCCCTCTTCAATTGTGATTGCTGGGGAATCCTTGTCTGAAGATCTTATCTGTCATGATATAAAATGAAATAGCAGTGAAAAACTACTAACGTCTAGCTTTAACTATTAGACACTGGATTAACAATGAATTCTATGACAAAGAGTTTTAGTTTTATTTTACAAACCACGACAAAGGGATCGATATTAGATTAATTAAAAATCTAAATATAAAGTTTTGTACAATGTTGCTAAAAACCAAGTTCAATGACATGATGAAAATAATACAATTTAAAGTTGTATAAAAAAAATCTTTAATTTCTTTCTTTCTTTTTTTTCCAAGAAAGACATAACTTTTTCTTTTCCTTCCTTAAAGCAAATTAAACCAAAAAAGTTTAAAATTGTATTGATTCTGAAATTGGGGTAACATCAACTGATCCTCAGACAGTGTTAAAGAATTCTATGTATCGAATTTGAGGCTACTTCCAAGATTAAGTAAAAAATCACAAGTAAAACTTTGAAATTATGCTAACAAGTTTTAAGTTTATAACTGTCTACTGGATTTCAAACAACAGCTAATATTTATAATGAATAAAGTATTATCTTTATCTGATTTATTGATTATTAAGTCCTCATTGTTAACTAATTTCTTAATATTCTTGAAATCTTTTCCAGAAATATTGGGTTTTGAAAATATCTTTTGTAAGTCATTATAAATTTGAAAAAATGTTTCTTTTTTATTCTTAATAAAGAAAATTTTCTTCTCTACTTCAGTATTAACCTTATTAGTACTGAAACCTCCTTTAATGTTAAAATCAAAACCTTTAAAATTTATGATGAATGTTTAAGAATAAAAAATGAGATTTAAAATTGCTTAACAGTCTCTTTAAGTCCTGAGAAAAGTTAGCATATCTGATCAAATCATGCGCATCATTTTTGTATCTATGTGCTAATTTTTTTTTAATTTTTTTTTTTATCAACCTTAAAATTTTTTAATTTGCTTTAAATTACAAACAAGCAAAAAATGCTCAAAGCTCAAAAATGCTTGTGAAGAATAAGGAAAGTCCAGACAAAGATAATAGTGGAGAGTTGTGATACAGCATTTGAATAGGAACTTAAATACTGGATATCTGTGGTTGGGACACAATAACATGAAGAATTTGTTCACTTGAGTAACCTCAGCTGATGACAGATAATAACCCAGCAATGGCTGTTCAATGATAAGAAAATGATTTAGAATCTGATAATTTAATATTTTTGGATTGTTTTTGAGAAAGTGTGGCAGTGGATAGAGCATCAGATCAAGAAAATTTCAAAGTATGAATAGGAAAGATCAGTATGTGAGATGTTATTCTTTGTAAAAAAAAAATAAAAAAATCCTATAACAATGCTATAAATTGTGACAGCAGCAAACAGAAGTTTAGAAGACATGGAAGAAGCATGAGCTTAAATGTACAGTATGTGCCAAAATAAACAGTACTGAAAGTGGAGACGTTCTGTATAAAAAAAAATATGTTCAAAATGATAAAATCCATTGTGTTTCAAACAACCTTCATAATGTTTGAAAACAGATTGTTGCTGCAGTTAGTAAAAGAAAATTACTATCTTTACCCATAATTCCACAACTGTTATCGGTTTGTTCTCCTTAAAAACGGCACTGCATTCGCAATATTTCTGTGCGTACTAGCAAATAAATCAAGCGCTGGTTGTGTGGTGCAAAAGCCATTTCAGTACTGTTGGTTTTGGAGCATTGGATTTGCAGTTTAACAAGTATGTGTGTAACTTAAAAAGACATTGGAATGGGTGGGACATTCGTATTTTTTGTAAAAGAATATATTTTGCTATACTATAATAATTCATATATAAGTGAATTACTATTTACATAATAGTGCCTTTTTCTTAACAGCTTCTGGTAAAGAACATTAAAAAATTCTAAGGCTCAGAATTTTGAAATTGGGAAAAAAAGCTACTTCAGAAATGTGAATTTGTAAAAAGGGAATTTCTCAAACACCATCACTACCAAGAAAGTATAAGCAAAATACATATCAATCACACAATGAAGAATATGTCCTAATTATTAACAACATAAATCATGAAAGTAAATGACTCATTGTGGATTACAATGAATTTAAATCACTTAAGATCAGTTATATCTCAAAAAGATGATAAATATTAATGAGAAGCATTATATGAAGAAACAATAGCGACGATACTGATTTGCTAAATTGATTTGGAGCCTTGAAAGTTGATTAGAATTCACTGCAAAGTAATTAATCAAGTTGATATGATAGTGATGGTGAGGAGGAAGCATTGCTGACATGTGTCTTCTTTCACAATGGTTATCATTCTTTGCTGAGAAACTCGAAATTTCAAACCATATGGGTTCTGTGAAATCCAAGTTACCTGCAAACAAAATGAGCACCTTCATCTTTGCTTGGTTGACATTGTGTACGATACATTTGAAACTTTGGCAGTGAAGTAACTGGAAGATGGTTTTAGATAATAAACATTATCTAAAAAATATGAAATTTAATTCACCAGCAATTTATTCACTTTAGTATCTTTACTGACATAATTTTCGATAAAAAGAGAATACAGACCTTATATACAGATTCGATTTCAAACCTGCTAACAGGCAGATATCTCAAGATATCATTGCTTATCAGCTATGAAGCTAAAAAGACCCGAAGCTTTCTGGCTGATGTCATCAATGAAACTACATTATTTCCCATCAAATTACTGTTGTTTCCACCTTTGCTCCTTGAAATCTTGTTCAAAGCTTTTATAGTAATTATATTCATCTGTGTCCAGCCCAAGACATCTATCCTGTCAATACAAATTTCAGCTACATTATTATAACACATTCAATAAAGAGGAATGACGACTCCATATAAAAGAATCTGTCTTAAAGTTGATTGATGTAAAGACAACATTTTATGAGTTGTTCACTTTACTTCTATTCTGGGATAGAGAACAACCAACTGGTTCGATATAAAGGAATGAGAGTGTCCTGTTTGCATAGTTGTTGTGAGCATCTTCAATATACCAGTATCAGCAGATTTACCATCTGAAAGTGAGGAAATGGAATGAAAAGACTGAGATGCTCGGCTGGACCAGACATTCTCAACTTTTTTTTTTGGTCATGGCCTGCTTAGAGCGTTTCTCAAATCCTAAGGCTCCCTTCCACAGCTGCATCCAGTATTTTTTTTTCAACCCCCCCCCCCCCAAAAAGAAAGCGTTCTTTTTCTGAAGGGAGGGGGAAAGGGAGATATTTATAAACACAAAACAATAATAGCTCAGTGAACCTTTAATTGTGTGTGATTTTGTGCTTCTTTTTCGTGTTATATATTCTCACCACACGTTAAATTTGACTGTCACAAAACAATGAGTTTCCAATAAAAAAAAAAAATGTCCAGAATGCTACGTTTCTTTCCATTTTCTGTCATTTCTTTCCCCTAAAGATGTTTAATTCGTTTAGTTTCCATGGTCCCCTTCACTACAGTTTTCAGACTGCAGCCCCAGTTGAGAATGGCTGGTCTAGACGAAGAACACCTGTTTCCTCTTGCATCCAGAAAATTTGTAGCAAGAATTCTGGAGAAGGAAAACTTTAAAGATAAAAGTTTCTTGAATGATTGCCAACAAGATCTAGAATTAGAGCACTTTCAGCAGGTGGCGAGTGAGTAAGTGAGTAGTACTGATAATGCATATTCAGCAGACATTCTGGAGGATATCAAAAGCTGAAATTATAGCAGACAATTTTTAAGTAATTATAGTGTTCACTTATCAAAAACAATGATTTCATTATATATAATTTGCTTTCCAACTCTGAAGAAAGCATCCTCTAAAGCTATAAACAAATTACAATTCAGATTTTTATCAAAATGCATAAATATATTTGTAAGTATCTATTGCTTACACGGCCAACTTTTATGTGACATTTTTCATAGTGACAGGTTATGTTTCCATAAATGTTGCACGTGAAAATATATATATATAAGCCAGACAGTGATTTGTGATTTGAAATACCAATATCAAAAAAAATAATCACTGTTTTAAAAAAGCCAATATCAATAATATCTTTATTATTTTTATTCTTATATTCTAAATTGCAAATGATTAATTGAAATCTTTGCTTTACGAAATTTGAAGACCACCAGCTTCAAGTTTTGTGTGTTGGATTATATATATATAATTTGTGCTCAACATATGTATATACAGGGTGTTTCAAAAATACACGGCATAATTTCAGGTATGTATTTCCCACATGTAGACAATCAAAATAGTTCATTACAACATATGTCCGGAAATGCTTCATTTCCGAGTTATGGCCTTCACAACATTGAAAATCACCGGAACGTTTTTCGT
>JAFIDM010006943.1:58138435-58235940 GCA_023159025.1 Thereuonema tuberculata
GTGGATTTTTTAGATTTGAGAATATATTTCAATCAGCAAATACCTCATATACAATTATTTAATAAAACATTTTTGTTTCCTTTCAAAATAAACAGATTTCACAAATTTACAAGTAATGTTAGTTTTAATTTATTTCAAAATATCTTTTTACAAGAATTAAAAAGATATCTTACCATTAACTCTAAAATAGATGATTTTTTGAATAATTTCAATTATCTCATTAATGAATTTAAAAATAATAATTTTCCAAACAAAGTTTTAAATACTTATATTACTCGATTTCAAAAGAAATTTAAATTTCAAATTTACAAAAAATATAAAATTAAATATATTCATTATTTTATTTAATCATTAATCTTCTAAACAGGACTTGTTAAATTTTGATCATTCAAGTTATCTCATGACAACTTAGAATTAAATCCTCTATTTGAGGAAGTTTTGAGTTTGAATTGATAACTATCATCTTTTGCTTTTAATATTTTGAAGTATGTTTTAGGAAATTTTCTGTGTATGTATGAGGAATAAATGATTTTTCTATGTATGTATGTAAAATAAATGATTTTTCTATGTATGTATATAAAATAAATAATTTTTTATATGTATATATATATGTGAGAGGTTTTTATACATATAGACAAAAAAAGCATATAATTTAAAAAGATAATTTAAAAAAATAAAAAATAAATTTAAGAAAAAACCTCAAAAAATACAAAAAAAGAGAGCAATCTTCTTATAATAAAGCGCTTTTGTGATTTCTAAATTTTAGCTTAGTTTCAAAATTCAACACCAGATGCCGCTGATGACGTGTTTGTATATTCGAATGTTAATACTTACACAGAAACAGTTTTTTGAAATTAATTTGGTTTTTAAATTTCAGAAAGCTGTCCGGCAAATTTTATATGTTTAGTAATGTAAGTTAATTTTATTCTTATATTCTTTACATTCTGAATTCTAAATTGCAAATCTTTAAATGAAATATTTGCATTACGAAACTTGAAAAGGTGTCGATTCAAGTTTTGTGTATTGGATATTTATATATATATATAAATTTTGTATTTACTGAAGTATTTTCATGAGAAATTAGACTGACCGTAAGCGTTATGTTAGATTTTTGTTGGATTTAAATTAGAAGACATCTAAATTCACAATGATACTGAATTTTGACATTACTGTTAAAGAGTTTCTAGCAAAACAGTACTTATCATAATTTACTTTATACCAAAGAAAGTTCTATAATGAAAGATATAAGTACATGTCTTCTGCACAATTAAAACATTCCACTACACTGTAACAGCTGAAAGATATGGAACATAGAAGTTGCTCTCAGAATGACCATGAAGCGAAATCTATTCATAATATTTTGTAAAATAAAACCACAGATGGTAGATTTAAGTTTTGAAAAATTTTTCAATTTCGGCTTTCCATCTACGATTGAATTGTTTTCTGAAGAGATATTTGTATCCAGTGTAGTAATTAAATTGTTTCCAAAGTTATCATTAACAGTAAAACATTTAGTAATCGTTTGTTTTCTTAATCATCAACATAAGTCAATTTCTTATTTTCATTATTAAGAATACTAAGATAAAGTGTATATTGTTTCAAAAATAATATAGCATAAATATTTACAGTAAAATAAATCAAAGATATTATTATTTATCACAAATTTTAATTCATTGTTTGCTGTGATAAAAAATATTAAACATTATCCAGCATAATAATTCTATATTTAACTGCAGTTGAATTCACTAAACTATTGGTTTGAATAATGACAACAAATTAACAAGAGCAGTTAAGTATCAGAAATGTATTCTTCAAATTGCTATCGTCGTAAAAGCTATAATGAAAGCTTTAATGAACTGATAAACTTTAAATTATCTGAATACTGGGAGGTCAAGTAATAAAACTTCATAAATGTATTATGTAAGATATTTTCAAGTACATGAAAGATTTCATTAATAATAATAATAATAATAAAAACAACACTCTCAGGCCATCTTGTTGTTAATGACATTAAGAACCTCATAATTAGTCATAGAAATTGATTTTTATGTATACTGACTCATGAAGGATGATTAAGCAGTCATTGCTTTCGTTTTTGGAAACAAATCTTATTTAGTCTTAGCCAATGCAATTAGGAGGAAAGATCAGCCGTCTTGAAATGATATTCTTTCCGCATAAAACTGACGTTGCGTAAAGTTATTAGGATGCAAGGACTTTAAAATTTGAGAAATTCCCTTTTCACTTATCTCTAAAAGCTTTTAAATTCTCAAGTCAATAAATCAATCAGTTAAAGAACTTCCTAATAAAAAAAATAAGCTTTTTTTTCCCTTTAAATCTCCGTTATTAATCAAAAACTGAACTTTGAACGTAGTAGTTTGATCTTAGCTGTTATTACAACAACCAAATGTATACAAAACACAACTCGCTACAAACTTACCTTAATTTCTTCCCCATCCACATCCACAGTCCTCTCTCTAAAATCTACGCCGATAGTGGCTTCGGTCTTCGCTGGAAATTTGCCCCCACAGAAACGGAATGTTAAACAAGTTTTCCCAACATTAGAATCACCTATGACGATGATTTTGAAGATACGCTTTTGCTTTTCAAATGTAATGGAGTTTTCAAGCTCTTCTTTCACTTCTTCTGTCATGATGATACGCAAATTAAAACTCAAGAAATTTATGTCAACGATAGCCTTTCTTCAATTATTGTTTACATGAATGATTTTGGAAGCCGAAAATAGATGATTGATTAGAAGAATGCAACTTAACTTATGAATTTTCACGATCACGAACAATCGTACATGCATCTGGCAGCCATTGCTGTTTGGTAGGAGGGTATACTGGGAAATTTCATGCATTAATAAATTAAAGAATATTTTTTTACAAACGAAAGTAATTATTTACTTTTTTATTATAAAATAAATATTTTAATTTTGTTTTATAATTTTTAATCAATTTTAAAAATCTCGGTCAGACGAGAAGGATTACTGCTAGTTTTTCCGCCATCTTGGTCTACTACCACGAGGTTAATGCTGAAAATTCAAAGAAAAATCGGGCCCTTCGACCTGTAGTTTCCAATCCACTGAAGAACCAGGATGGCCCCGAGCCAGCCTTTACCTCCTAAAGAAAATGCTTTATTCAAACGAATCCTTGTAAGTATGGAGATGTGTAATTGTAGCTTGCATTAAAGTTAGGAGTAACTGGCTCCTATTCAGGGAGGTGAAGTTGTAACTTATAATTTACCGGTATTCATCGAATGCTTATGTTCTTTCATTATCATCTGCAGTTTATTTCTCACTACATCGACCTAAAGTCTGAGCTTGTCATCTGCATGATATTTTTTCATTTATTGCAGCAAAGGAATCGATCTCCTTCCAAGTTTCTCAAATCTTGTAATTCCTATGAACCTCAACTATTAGGCTTATCTTTACCTTTAGAAACTGAGGCCGGATTAGAAATCAATTATATTAATCCGCTTAAGAAGAAAGAAATCCTCTTAAGTAAAGTGAAGATCTGTTTAAAAGCGGTGATCTAAGAAGGAAAATATAATAAATCGTATATCGGTAAATTTTTGCAATTGATTTAGGCGTATATTTTTCTGTGTTTTCATCCGAAAGTTTAGTTGCAAGATAGACCTATGGAATCAAAAGATAAACCCCCCAATTTGAGAAATTTAAAAATTTTCTTGATGAATAAAGTTAATCTACGGAGATAGAGATGTTGCTAGATGCTTTATTATTTATTTATTTTTTCGTTATTTAAATGAGGTGAAGTTTAAGAACGTTCAATAAATCAGATAATGAGCCTAAAACACGAGCAGGGCATAAAACGTAAAACGTCTCGTAAATTAAATAAACATTAGTTTTAGGTAGATCTTAATCAAAGCATAGATCGTTTGAATCTTTTAGAAACAAAAGCTAGGATCCATGATCAGAAATCTTGATTAATCCTTTTTTGTTTTTTAATAGGAATAAGGGGAAAAAAAAGGAGTAATTGCCAATTTACTTTCTTCCAGTTTTGCTAGTGTCCTTTCCACTATTATTATTATAAATATCAATCTTCATTTAGAGGAAAAAGAAAATTATTATGTCAATTGAAGAAAAGATTTCTTAATAAAAGAAATGATTAAAATCACTCAACAATGAACCATCATAAGATTAATGATCAACTAAAATATACGTTGAGAGATGTGAAAAGAATTTCAAGATTTCATTTGTCTCAATAATTATACACAAAAGTTTGCAGTTTTAGTACTAGACTGCAGCTTTTGGATGAAAATCACATGACTGGTGGCACTAAAGTTAAGATTACGACAACTATAAATAATAAATTCTTTGTAAAGTTAATTAGACTAGTTTTCGTGGTTATAAGTTAACACTGCAGATATTCTTGCATTATATGTTGATTTAAGGATGGTAAGTTTTAAAACCCATAAAAATGCTTGAATTACTGCATAAATACCTTTTTCTTTTTTTTAAAGATATTTTTAGGCTTGCATTAATATCGGTGAGAAATCAGTATTAAGCTTTCTAGGTAAATTGCCAAGCTGTCTAGTATGTTACTCATTTTACTAAAGATACAGTATCAGCACTGAATCAGTTATTTAATTCCACATTCATTGAGGATAGCCCTTACTTCTTAAGTGCATCAGTTCAGTAAACTTTTAGATTTTTAATTGGGCTTATACTTGATTGTACCAGAAAAACAATAAAGCCTTGTCATTGGTGAATAACATAGTAGATTTTTATCTTTAGAACTTTTATATAAATTTCTTATTTGATAATGCTGTAAATAAAAATTTAACACTTGATTGGTCTTAATGCAAGGTTTTCACATATAGTATCTGTACATAAATCATCTATAAAATATCAGGTTTTCCTAGGGTGCATCTATAAACTATAGCCACGGAGGATAGTATCCTCCGTGCAACCATGCTGTCTATAAAGTCAATCGGTTACTCCAGCCAATGAGCAACCGCGTCTATAATCTCCAGCCAGATTTGGGGTTGCAGTAACCACGGTTACCTGGTTATAACCAGGCTCAGAGCTGGGTAGCCTATTCATAGCAGCCGACATCATCCCCAGCAGACGACACAATGGATGCGTTTTACATTACTGATTTGCTTATTACTCGATGATTAACTTAAAAGAAATATTTTATTTCACTTCTTTGTTTCATATACATATATGAGGCGAACTAAAAAAAATTTACGGCCTTTAATTTTCTTTATTATTTTTTTTTTTTTACTTGGCTGTATTGCATGAAAGTATAGTTATTTTATTTTTAATTACTTGTTATTAATAAAGCAATCATACTGCCATTGAGACTTTTTTTTTTTTTTTTTTTTTTAACTTGGCTAAGTTGCTTAAAAGGCAGTCATTTTATTTTTACTTCTTTGTTGTTCAAGATGGCTGGTGAACTTGAGTCAATTTCTGACAGCAGATTCTCGTATCAATATCAGCCAATCTTGTAACTAAGCCATCAATAAATGCAAGGGTTGGGGAATAATCAGGCTCCTGCTTCAGCGTAAACAGTCACGTGACAACCATAACCGGAGTGGTAGTTACGACAACCGCAGTTATAATTTATAGACGCACCCCCAGTGAAAATTGTCACTGCTAAAATGCTCCAATGCATTTAAATGAAGCAGTATAGTTTAAAATTATAACAAATCCTACATATTTCAAATGTAATATAATGTATTAAGTAGTTGCATTATTATTCTTGATTAAATTAAAAAAAAAAAAAATCTTCAGTTAAAATAATCAGTTTTTGGATTGAATAAGCTACTATTTGGTCAGTTGTAATCTATGTAAAATTAATCACAAAAATATCTGTATTTGAAACTTGAAACAAATTCTTATAATTGACGAGATAAATTGAGAAGAAAACCCAAGCATATGTTTGCCTCCTTACAATTAGAATACTCTGACACTAGCAAAAATAAGGAGGGGGAATTATAATGTATTAGAACTTGTGATAATAGGAATTTAATTAGTATTTTTTTTTATTGAAATAGTTTAGTTTTATGCAGAAATAGTTGGCAGGCATGACCTTGAAGTTATCACGTATCCATTACTTAATCAATGTGAAATATGAGCGGACTAAATACCTACCAAAAGTACAGTAGAGCATCATTTTTTTTATCATATATTATATTATTGTACATCAGATAAATATCCATGCAAAAGATATAACTTATGTAAAAGTAGATGAATGTACAACTCCTAAAATAAGTGACAATCCATGGAGTGTTGTCATTCTTAAATAATAATTTTTACCGAAGGAAATCATATCAAAAATAAATGCCAATCAACTGAAATTACGTGACGTGAATCATATCTTTGCTGACGACAGGAAATTTATGCAGACTAAATTAGAAAGGAAGATAGATATTTGTCCAAATTTTGGATGATTACGGTTTAACAAAGAATCGTTTCTCCATACCTTGAGGTCAGAAAGTCCTTATTTCATTTTATTTAATGTGAATGATAGAATCTTGAACTAAAAATAAATTTTTTTCTGTTTCAAGGAATGAGGTGCAACAATTCTCGACAACAACAACTAACAATAATTAAAATGTTAACATGTCCTAGCTAACTTTTCTTAGTAATGATTGTTCTTTAATATTATAAAATTAAAATAATCATCGCTTCCTCTTCTTGGTTAAAATTTTTATTAGTTTTAAGAATGAATAATGCAATATAAAATCATAAAATTCTATTGTTACATTTTAGTTTTGATATTGAAGACTTCGTAACAAGATGTATTTTCGAAATGTTATGTTTACAGTTTTGTACTACTTTTGTATCAGTGCTGATAAAGCATGCTCTGTATATTTTGATTTGATTAAAAGCTCCGTAACAATTTAAGGAAGAAACCTTTTCTAAATGCTACTGAAGCTGTATGCTCAGTTATTATGCAGTGCACAGCAATGTGTATATCTATTATAAATACCCTACTATTACTTATTCCTTTTTTTTTTTCCCTCCACCATTTATTGAAGCTAATCATAATCACATTAAATAAAGACCAGGATGAATTTCAAACAAGAATAATTATTAAAATGTGCTCATTAGTCAGATATGAGATGTTATTGGTCCCGCTCATCTGTTTAAAATATGACGTTGTCGGGTCAGGCTAGCGCGTGGTCCGTAGTTGGCCAATCTGCGTACAAAAAAAAAAAAGCTGAAGCTTTAAAATAATAAAATCCATATATTCCATTTTTGGACAAGATATTAGTTATTGGGATTTCCAAAAGCTTTTTTAGCATTAAGTTAAAGTTAAAGTATCCCTCTACAGGCCTGGGCTAGCCTTTGGGGCGCAGGAGGTCAGGCTCCCAGTGTTTCGTGACCATCGGGACAAAGTTGAGGTCGGGTGGCCAGCCCGACGCCTGCCCGCCTTTAACTCCCGGGAAAGAAACCCTGTACCCATTTCATAGAGGGCTGGGTAGACCCTAGGACCTGTTTGGAGGTGAAAGAAGCGTGGAAAAATTCCCGGCCTCTGCCGAGGCCGGGAATTGAACCCGCGACCTCCAACCTGCAGCCAAGCGCGCTGACCACTCTGTTACCGGGCATTATAATACCAAAATTTGAAGGGTTTCAGTAGTTATCTTTTGTTAAATCCTGCACTTTTTATTAATTTACTTAATTTTTAGAGTTCGTCTGCAAATTATGCTTTAAAAAATTTAGAGGACATTTCTAATAGTTCTGATTAAGCTTGTAACAGTTAGAAAGTGAATTACTCCTGAATCTGTTTGCATTATTGTCTCGGGGCTTAATATTTTAAGCATCAGGAAGCAACTTTGCTCTTGTTTGACTTATTATCTGGAGATATTTAAAACTTTAAAAAGACGTAAACGTTAAGAATGACAAAATTTTTATAAAATAAAATTAAAGTAAGCTCATGCAGATTGAAAGAAAGAACCATTCAGTTTTAGTCATATCACAAGTTTATTATTTTGTTGAATGTATTTAGTTTATTTGAGAAAATAAAAATAAAGAAATTATTGTAATAAGTTTCTTTGACACTAACAGAAAAGAAAGAAAAAAAAGAAAAACTTTTCATAAAATCTTTTTGCTTATTTAATTAAGGATCATGAAATAGCGGTCTAATTTATTTCTTTCATCATTTTTCTTTTAATGATTAAAAATATTTTCTGTTCTTTTTTTTAAAAAAAAAAAAAAATTATTTACGGATCTTTTGAAAATCATTATTCAAATTATGATAATCTCATTCTCTCAAGGACAAAACAGATTTTTTCAGAAATCGGGTTATATTGATTGAAGTTCATCAGGAATAAGTTACATCATAGTATAAGGAAGGAAGGATAATAATTTCGATTCCTCTGCTCCCCAGGGAAGCTAAACAAACCAGGAACAAAAGATAATCTTTGCTTTAAAATGAAGTTTTCTTCTCATGATGGAGTGGTATCCAGAATTTAGTGAAATTGACTTGCAATTAATTATTAATGACAGGAAGAGGAATTTGGAAACACGTCAGCGAATTTAAAAATTGATACATCATTTGTAAATTTAACATTGAAACGAATTAAGTCTGTAAATTTACAAGATTGTAAATTAATTTCCTGATACTTTACTGTTAATAGGAAAAAGTAAAAACAAATTTTACATTTGCAGATGAATGCATGTAACAAAAATTAACATAATTCCTAAAAGCTGATATCTGTAATGGAATTTTGATGCAACTTTGCAGTTAACAATAATGTTAATATTTGCTTATTGACGAAACACAATCGTATTTCTGGTAAATAAATATTCCAATACTTTTTTGTGCTAAATGACATTGTTTGAAAAGAAATAAGATATTGAAACAATTTAACGTGCCGTTAACAATATAACAAATAATCAACTAATTCGGCACAAATATAAAAAATGATTAATTCCAATAAAATGACGTTTCGAAACTCGACAATTAATGTTTCTTTATCAAATTACTAAAAAAAAAGAAATCCCCTCTACTTTAAAAAGATTAATGCGTCCTCCCTTTGCGAGAGTCGTCAGTCAAATGAGAAAGACTGTTGCTTGGAGATTCAATTTTTAGTAATTTGATAAAGAAACATTAATTGTCGAGTTTTGAAACGTCATTTTATTGGAATTAATAATAATTTTTTATATTTGTGCCGAATTAGTTGATTATTTGTTATATAAGAAATAAGATAGTTTAAAAATTATTAATAAGTTCGTATCAAGTGTTCCGCCGTAGAGTAGTTCCACAAATAATAAAAATGACAGTGGCATAAACAGTTTTATGAGAGAATGTTATCGGGTTCACCTATCTATATTTTTTCAAATGATATTTTTTTTCAACCTCTAAATAGAGAAATTCGTCATTGTAAATACCATCAATGTGATCCATTAAAATTGGAGTTGTTTTCTGAATGTCATGAAATAAATAAAGAGAAATCCAGAAAGTAAATGTTAATTTGTAAATTTGCATGATTTCTTCTTCCTTTGCATATGCTAATTCTATAATTTGTACTAAGTGGGTGAAAGTATATTATTTTTAAAAACTGCAGACATTTCTTCACTTCCTGATTGGCTTTTGGGAAAATATGATTGGATATTGCAGACTACTAAAGCAATCGTTCTGAGGATTTGTTTTTTATAGATATTTCTTTTAAATTGCCCTCCCTCCTTCTATTAAGCTTAATTATCTTTACAACTTCCTAATTACAGTGAACAACATTATGATGTTTCATCAACTACTGTAAGAATAAAGTATAAAATACATTTTACAATAATTTTTACACATCATTGACTTTCTTTGGTGAAAATTGGAAAGTTACAATACTAAAACTGCTGCTTTTTATATATTGTTTGAAATTGTTTGTAGGGATCTGAATTTATTCTAATCGACAAAGCTAATGAATACCGGTATCTTTAGAAAGAAATATAATGGAGTGATATTAAAAATGTCATTCTAAATTATAAGAATTCAATCTCAGATAAAGAGATTGCATTTTTCCTCCTACTTTTAAAAAAGAAATAAACACTGTTTGTAGTCTTACTAGCTCACAACATGCATTTTATTATGTTAAATAAATCATTCTATATGAAGAAAGAGTTCCTAGATGAGTGTTTTCTTTCTTTCTTTCTTTCAGCTTGAATTAATTTTACATACTGTTCTAATTGCTTGCTGTGAAGTGCAATATATATAATGTTCATTAAGTTCTGATAGGGTTTATATTTTCCATAGCGAAAAGTAGCACAGTGAATAAGCAGTAAACTTTTACATTGCTGAAAAAAACCCCACATACTTTGAGATCTTCTATTTCAAAAGAGCAGGAAGCATTCAATTAAAGTGCATACAAACCATTAGCAGGCAACTAACCATTGCTATGTTACAGCTGAATAATCTGTTCTCTTTGTCTGCTTTGAATGTTCTTTTGTGATAATGGGATATATAGAGTATTCCATTAAAACCATTCTTATTTAATTATTCATTCAGTCATTAAGTTCACTTTTCCTATTTTTATCATTTGCTAATGCTTTGTTAACCTGCCCAATTTCTCGTCTCTTTACTTGAGCTGTTAGTGTTGATGTCTTTTTGTTTTGTATTATTTAATACTCAGTAATCGGGATTAGCCAGTCTGTGGTGATTGAAATAGAGGACAAGAGATAAAGACAAATTCAGCTTTTTATTTATTTTAACGAAACACATTCTCTTACTGTTTTAAAACTAAGAAGTTTGTGTCATTTTCAGTTTTGTTAACATAAGCTTACAATTTGTCCAGAAAGTGATCCAAATAAGAATCTTGGTAAGACAAAATCGAGGAAGCATTCAGATATTTTTGCCATATTACACTCATTAACAAAAAAAATGACGCACCTAGAAGGAGTTGTCCCATTGAGACAAAAATTGGTGGAGAGGAAGATTATATACAGAATAGAAAATGATTAAAATTTCAGACAAATTGAATGATTTATTTCAGAGTTACAAAGTAACGAGCTCAATAAGGTGTTGACCCACTTCTACCCTGAATGCAAGCTGCCACACGACATGGCATAGAGTGATAAAGCTCCCTGACGGTCTCCTGCGGTATTTCTTGCCAAATTTGCTTCAATTGTTGGGCTAGGTCCTCCACATTCCCTGGTGGATGCAGTCACCTTCCCATCATATCCCAGACATGCTCAATTGGAGAGAGATCTGGGGATATGACTGGCCAAGGAAGTATTTCACAAGCTGCAAGACAGGTCATAGCAACATGTGCCGTATGTAGTCTGGCATTATTTTGCTGAAAAATAAGGCCAGGGTACTGCAAAAGGAGGGGTAGCAAAACAGGTCTCAGAATGTCGTCGACGTACCGCTGTGCTGTAAGTGTGCCGCTTATGACGACCAAAGGGGTCCGGCTATCAAGGGAAATGGCACCCCAGACCATATCTCCTGGTTGAGGGCCTGTATGGCGTGCAATAGTGAAAGCAGGATTGGCATGCTGCCCTGGGCGTCTCCAGACAAGTCTGCAACGATCGTCAGGACACAGTTGGAAGCGGGATTCGTCGCTAAACACTATATGTCCCCAGTCAACATCATTCCAACTGGATCGAGCCAAGCACCACTGTAATCTGGCCCGACGGTGTGCAGACGTGAGTAGCAGGTGGCGTAGTGGTCGGTACGAGCGAAGATGTCGCTCTATCAGCCGTCTGTGAATGGTCATGGTGGACACTCGTGTGCGGGTCGCACGTGTGATGGTTGATAACGATGATTCAGGCGCTGTGACAGCTGATCCGACAATCACTCTATCCTCCCGCTCTGCTGTAGCCCTGGGTCGACCGCTACCTTCGTGATGCTGAAATCTGCCATTGTCCACCCATTCCTGCCAGCAACTTCTAATCGCCGCATCACTTCGACCCATACGACGAGCGATTCTCCGATTTGCCCAACCTGCCTCTTTCAGTCCAATGATACGACCTCTTTCAAACTGACAGTTGCACGTAATGAGCTCGAATCCTGCAGCGAGGCATTTTTTCAGTCGTTGAAAGGTATCCTAACTCACAATGCAACAGAAATTTTGACCATCAGATTGATGGTCACTTCTTATAAGATCGCTTCTTATATACACCTGCTGAGTGCGCAGTTCCGATGCGCTGTAGCTCTCGCTATTCATTCTTTGGACACCAAAGTTTAATCATTTGCTTGTGCTGTCCCAATGTCTTTGCATACGAAATTTCATTACAATCGGACAACTCCTCCTAGGTGTATCGTTTTTTTTGGTAATGAGTGTAATTACTTAAGCATGCAATAATGATCTCCATAGACATTAAGAATAGTGACACTGTTACTAGTAGTCGAAAAATTGTCACCCTTCGTTTACTAATTGTAAGGAGGAGGATTGCCATTTCGTTCTCATGTAATTATATGGTGTTACTATTCGTACAGCATTATTAATCATGACGGTCATATTACCGAGAAACGATGCATTCATATTTTTTCCTACTCTTTTATTTAATGCTTGCTTTTTTTTTTTTTTCGTAATTTATTACTATCAGTATCTGTCCTTTCATCACATTAATTATTGCGAAACAATTGGAATTCCTTTTTCATCAAGTCGCTGTGTATGTGTGCATTCGTGTATTTTCCCCTAATAACTTTTGAAGCACTGGGTGACTACTCTTGAAACTTGGCATGTACATTTAAGGACGAGATGATGGTAGTGGATAGTGATGGTTCTGCTTTGTTTCTATAAATGCATCTTGTCAAACTTTGTTGTTATGGATGACTTCTGCATCAAGGAAAGAATTTTTATGGGGCCTTCTTTCTCTAAAGGTGAATTTAATATTGACGCTGTTGAATGTGTTGTGAATCATGTCAATGCTTTGTGGTTTGGCTACATAAAAAATAAATCGTCCATTCATATTGAATATGAATCTACATGTATATCAAAATGATTGAAAGCTGATTCTTTATAAATCAAAGTTTATCCCTGCTAGCTGCAAAGATTTGTAGAGTCCATACATACTCCTCTTGGCTAAATCTAAATAGAATCTATTGTTTTGAAGTATTGTATGTTAAAAAGAATCTTGGCCTTGTAGGTAATTTTATGAATATCGTATAGATAAGGATCAGATTTGCTTTTTGGGCGTATAGAGCTGAATATAGGAGGGATGGTGATACTGATGTGAATAGATTTTCCATTTCCAGTGAGAAATTTTGAAGCTTTTTTGACACTTGTGTTGCATTCCTTTGGAATTACATTCTTTTGTTTATGAAATCATTTCCGTCTTGAATTATCCTCTGGATGAATCTCCATCTCAAATTTCTCTGGTCTTTTGCCAGTGTTTTTCTATCACACATGCTGTCGAATTGTCTTTTTTATCCCATATCCTTGTTGGTTTCCCTTACTGTATTGGAGACATCACAGCCCCAAAAGTGACTGCCAAATTGTGTTTCTGTTCCTACAAGCCAATTTGGTTTGTCTTTGTCATCATTCCTCTATGTATCAGTAGATCATTCATCCTGTACATTTATGTCTGAAGTGGTAAATTGCGTACAAAGTCTTCAAAAATTTATATAATTTTCTAAATGTAATACTACATCCTGCCTCATGCCGTTGTTCTGCTCATATAAATTGAATTCAAATACGTATGCCAATCTTAATTTGTAAAATTAAATTTAAACCTCACTGGGGCCCTCTTTTGGAGATTTTTAGTCTCATTTCACCACACATTTTTACTTTGTAATTCCTTTTCTGCGGTTCTTTGCAGTTAAGAAAATTTATGAATGTTTTTTTCCACATTTCTTCAGCTGGAAGTGTTAAGGGTGTTTGAATCTTTTTAAGCATCAAGACAGATCTGTTTTGAGGTATCGTTGCTCTTCAGCTGCTCTTCAGCTACCTTAAAAGACTGGAAACCTTTTCTATAAATAATGTTAAACCTCACTAATGCTCTTCTTTTGAAAATTCCACTCCCAATTAATTCAGTGTATACTCTGAAACAGTGATGTGTTGACAAGGAATTATAGAATAGAAGTGTGTAGCGAAAATTTTCTTAATCATTTTCTTAATCATTTAACGCAGTTGGTTCACCATCCTACTTCACTTTCTTTGGAATCCATAAGCTTTGGAAATAATGTTTTTTACAGTGTGAAGAAAACATATCGGATATAATGGCAGAGATTTTTTAAAGTTATGGATTCAAGATTTGGAAATAAAATTTGTGAACTTGCAGTGTAATATATAATATTAGATCAGTGGGATGAAACAGATGAATGGTTTTATGTATTACAATGTCCAAATTGCCAAAAGACACACGCACACAATCTTACAGGAAGTGTTTCCCACGACACAAAGATTATTTCAAGGTAGACAAGTAAACGTGCAGTGGTACAGTATCTTCTCAAAATTCCTGTCTTCTTTTCAGATAGTTTATCTTTTTGTACCCTATTTATAAAAAATAAAAAAAAACCATCAAAACATTTTTAACAATCGAAAATAAAATCGTATAAAAGCAGGAGGATAGTATAAATTTTTATAGTCTACAATAATGCTAGGAATTCTTAATGAATTACATCCTGTTGTTATTCAGGATCTTCAAAAAGCCGCACCAACTGATTTTCTCCCAATTGTATCTGTACCATTCAAACTTGGCAGATGGTGATAACATTTCTTGGCAAATTGAATAAACTATGATCATTGATTCTCTGCAACTTCTGACTTCATTTAGTCACAACTGATTTTCATGTAGTAAATGGAATTCTATGTATATTTTTCCATTTTTGAAATGTGTATACTCAATTGTTTTGAAGATATTAATATTTAATCATAAGATTGTTTGAAGAAATTAACGGTGATGACAATAACAGAGACTTAAGTGTTTGTTGTGCCTTTTTTGTTTAATTACTAAGAAAAGTTTTGTTTTCATCAAACAAAACAGTTTTGTTTTTGTTTTCAATGATAATACAGTTTTCAGAATTTGAGCATTTATCTTAGAAGTTTTTGTTCCTTATATCTTATTTAAATTTGGTGCAATTTTACTGAAAACCTCAAACTTTTTAAGCTGATGTCATTTCTGGCTAAACCAAAAAATATAAGTATCTGAAAAACTATCTTTGAATGAAGGTTATAGAGAATGTTGTTAAGAATCCTTTTTGAAAATGCTATTTTCAAATCCATTTTCAAAAAGAAAGTTTTCATTTCAGATGAGAAAAGTACTTAGACAAAATTAGAAGTTATTCAAAATCAGTTATAGATTTTTTAAAATTGGGAAACATTTAAAAGCCTCAGCTGTTGTGTTCGAATTGCATGGAATAGATGTTTCTAGAGATATTCTGATTGTTCTGGTATTTTTATTACACATTATTTTAGGTAGCAAACAAATCATTCTCTGGGAATCTTGTTACACTTTCAGAATTTTTTAATCGTATTTCTTTATATTTTATTTTTAAGAATATGAAAAAAGTAGACTTTTCGTCTTATTATTGCCTAGAAAATTATTGTTAGATTGGCATTTCAATTGATGCATAATCTCTCCCTCCTTTTTTGTAATCTACAAACCACTTCAGCCAAGAGAATTATGTTAAATAATTGAAAGCCGAGAGAAGATAGAAGTGGTACCTCAGCATATTTAAATTTATTATTGTATTATAGAAGAGCTTTTATGTGCTTAACAATTTTTTTTTTTTTTATTATTAGATGATTTGCCTTTGATTTACTTTGATGCTCGTAAAACCCTTTACATCAAGTAAATTTTCCTAAACATCAAATTTATTTATCGAAATTTCAAAGAATGTAAACCAATTTTAAAATCCTGTTTTTCTTGAGTTCAGAGACAGGTTTTCTTGATAAAAGTTAAGAGAAAAAGCCAAATCTTAAGCATTATTGTTAATATTTACTTGTGAAAAATCTAAGAAGTTGTGAGTAACTTTAACTGATTTACGCAGAGATCAACAGTGTCGATAAAATGAAAATCAGGAATAGAATTAAAGATACGAGTTTATATTCTGTTTAGATTGATTTTAGAACTTTAGTAGAACATAAGTATAAATGCATTCAATCCATAAGGAACTAAAACTAAAGCTGAACTTCAGAAAGTTCTTTACTATTAATTGTCGGAACAAGATATGTTTCTATTCTGTTAACATTAACTGGTGTACCTGGCCCTTTTCGCTTGTGTTGACGGTTTCTAGAAATGGCTTGTCCAGGAACATCGATCCTTTCCAAAATGTTGTACGCTCTCTTCCATGTGAATTAGTTTGATAATGTTTTTGGTCATCTTCAAGTGTCTTCTCCATTGTGATAGATATTCTGTTTTTATCTCGATTTTAATTTTGGATTAGTTTGCTTCAGACCGGAATCTTGTAAATGGTACAGCTCTTGTATCTAGAGTTCACCAAATTAAGGAAATGCATTTAAGAAACTACCGAACATCCTTGCTAGGTAGATCACGGAGCTTAGTCCTTTTTCTAAGCTTTTGGCCAAAATCACAAACTTTTCTTTTGGTAATTGCATTGTCAACTTGTACATCGTTACCCTATGCACCAACAAAACAACAATCAATCACGTATGCCAGTCATTGGCATTTTTTTAAAGTAGCATTGCACATTATATTACAAGCGCTCACACTTTATTATTGATAATAGGATTCGTAGACCACAAATTGCTTAATAACATTTAGTTAAAAAAACAAAAAAATCAGTTCTCAATACAGCAAAAACTTATGAATATACTGTATATATTACACTTCAGAAGGTAGAGGCATCATTAACCATATGACATGTTTTCTTCCCATGTCTCAGAAATATTGCACAAGTATGTTTGCACATTGGTTACAAACATTCTTGTAATTATTTTTAAAAATAAGCCATAATTTATTTTAATAGTGTACACTTCCATAAGTTTATCCAAAATATTCAAACAAGGAATATAACTTTTAAGAATTGAGGAGTTTTACCTTTCTATTAATACACTTTTATTCATTATTTTCTTATTAAATAAAATTACATTCACATATAGGATTCTTTCAAATAGTTAAGCTATAATATCATTTTATTATTATTCATACAATATCTCAAAAGTATTCTCACAACAGTAATTTTGGCATAATTGGTTAAAGGAAATTAAATATTGAGCATTTACTTACATTTCCAGATATCTTCAAAATTTTAAGTTTTCTGGTACATCTTTGGGGTGAATTGAACCAATCTCTTTAAGGCAAAATGAATTCTGTGTATAATTTTTTTAGCCTTTCAGATTGCCTTCTCAGTTTTCTGTCAGTCTATACTCCATTATTTTACAACATTAACTATCGCTGACTACAAAAGGGTCCATTCACTGTAGCCTGCTCATATCACTTGATACTTCGTCTGATAACAATACCTCTTAGACAAGAGCTTATGTTGTTTCATTCTCCAATCAAACACATTGATTGCCTTGACACATTGATGTGTCTTGTGTTTCCTGAATTACTGTTCCTTGTTTTCAAATGATCTGCTTTCTGTTTTGAGATTAGAATACTTTTTGAGAAGTTTCTTCCTCCCTCTCTCTGTATATATGTTTATTATCTGTGTGAGACTAATTTTATTTTATTTTCTTCTTTTCCAGAAATGTTATGAACAGAAGCAATATAAAAATGGGCTTAAATTTGCAAAACAAATTTTATCAAATCCTAAATTTGCAGAACATGGAGGTAAGTAATATTTCTTACAGTAAAAATCTATAAAAATGTAGCGTTGATGCAATATTCGTTAATCTGATGTATCTCACATTGCACAGCAATACCCCCTGAATTCATGGATAATTGACCCCACATTAATTTACGCTGTTCTTCAACGAAATAAATGAAATTTTTTAAATGCAATAAGAGAGGTTATTAAGCATAATAGAGATTTGACCTTATATTTAATATAACATTTTATATGCATTGAGGTCCTAAAACAGGCTTGGAACAAAAACGAAAAGTTTGTTGCAATTTGAGGCAGAATACATTTGTCCTTCTATCCATCTATAATCAAGATAACTCGGAAACTATTTTCCCTAGGAAGCTAAAACTAATATGGTTGAATTAGAATATGTAAAGGAATATTTTAATTGGTTTTGGCAGTAATGGTCCAATAGCTGCCATTACTATGTACAACAACTGCCATTAGTATGTACCCCAATATCCAATCATAAAAAAACCCAAACTAAAATGCTTTGTTCTCTTTATTAACTCTTCAAGCCTTTGAGTTTCTTCCCTGCGTATGTGTCTCCGTCGGTATTTTTTTTTTACCCCTCTTTTCATTTTATTTATATTCCTAGTAGACGATATATTTTTTTTTTAATAATGATGGACTTTTTATCTAAAACATTTTATTTACCCTATTAAGCTGAATGTCATCATCAGTTAGAGCATGACATTTCATTGAAGTCGTGCTGTTTAGGAATCAACTTGAGAATAGAAATATTCTAAAAGAAAATTTGTTTGATGACTAAACTGAGCTCGGAATTTTAAATTCGACTAATAAAATAACAGCATTATTCATTGACTCAGAGGGCCTCAAGCCCTACCAGAATCGCCCCATGTATGTTCTCTGATTGTGTACCGTTGTCGAGATATTAACGATTTTGTGATTTTTGCAGTAGTCCCTACCTTATTCCTTGTAAAATTTGTTTTTCCGTTATGTATGTTGTTGTGATGTTTTTTATTAGTTTAATTGTGTTCTTTGGGAAATAAATTATTAATTACAAAAAGAAGTCGTCGAATTGCAAAGGTACAATATTCTGAAAATCAAGGTCGTCATATGAAGTTTTGATTTGTCGTGAAGTTTCAAAAATCTTTGATGGTGATTCCCCCCCAAAAAAAAAAAATTATCAAAGCTGGTAGGTATCTCAAAATTAATAGACAAAACATTTTACACATAAATGATGAAAAAGAGACAGTATTCAAAGTACAAAGATGGGTTTCAAGGTGAAGTCAATATTTCCTGTGATACACTCTGAATTATCTCAAGGAGGTTCTTACAGGTGGATTATTCAGACACCACTGGAAAACATGGATTACTGATCCATTACAAAAGATGTTCAAAGGTTCTGCCGTCAACTTCTATGCATAGTCTGCATCTTCTAAGGCAGTTGTTTTTTGAGTTCCTGAAAAGCTTGACATTTTCAGCTTCTCTGAAGTTACGTCTTAGTTCTTCTTTGCTTGTTCATTCTTTAGCATAAACAGTTTCTTTGTAACAACCCCACACAAAGAAGTCAATTGGGTTATGGTCAGGCAAACGTGGAGGCCATTGGATATGGCTGTCTCATCCGGTCATGCAAGAGAATCGCAATTCATTCAATGAAGGAAGTTTGGGTATGTTTCTCCATTTAAGCCGTCTGGTAATTCAAATGGACAGATCAGTTGCCCTTTTAAAATTCTTGCCCAGATATTAAATCCAAAGTGATGTTGGAAATGAGATGCTCGTGAAAGTTGAGGATTCTCTATTGACTAGCTATGACAGTTATAAAAGTTAAACACACCAGTTCTTTCGAATTTACATTCGCCTGTCCCCAATATGTATTCAAGAAAATCAGCAGTTTCTCTTGCTTTCTGTAGTATGATTTCAGCTCTTTTTTTTTTCATAGTGAGTAGACATCAGAGCTTGAACATACATGCTGAATATGATACAGATGATATCCTTCTGATTTCAGTATATGTTAAACACTGGATCTTGGGATGTGTATTTGTTGATTAATGACCCTAGTACTTGTGGAAGGATCCCTTTGTATTTCTTCAATTATTGCTGCAGCCCTATCCTGGTCGACTCTTGAAATCCCTTCACAAGATTCTCGTTGTCCAGACAAGTGACCTTCCATTAAGGCATTGTATGTTTTGATAAAGTACGATGGTCAAGATGGGAATCTTTGTGGTTGCGATCCACCTTGGCGTTCCACATGTTCTCTGTACAACCTTGAAGCCAGACAGACATAGAAATAATGCATTTCTGCATATTCACAATGCTAGTAATTCATAGTGCCAACATGAAATCCCGATTGTAGGGAAAACTCAAGTCTCAAAACACTATCGACATCCCATACAAACGCCTGTTCTTATGCCTGGTAGGTTACAATCCAATTCCAAGAGTAGTTCAAAACTCCCTTACAGAAAAGTCAAAATCAAGAGAGGAAGCACAAACTAATAGAACATAGTACAGTAGCAGCAGTAAGCGCAGACTGCAAACGACTGCCATGCCTTGCAAATGGCACATTTCATCAAGCACACTGACCAATCATAGTTACGTTTGAATGGTGCACGCGCAGAATCTCAGATAAAATTGTTACGTCTTTACGTCACCCTATCTGTAGCAATTTGATTTTACCTTCTTTCGTTCTTATTATCTGTCTCACTATACGTATATACCTGCTGCGTGATTAATCAGTGCTTAATTGTAAATTTTATACTGCATTTCAATTTTATGGCAAACAGCAGCTATGACACTACAGGAAATATTGACTTCACCTTGAAACCCATCTTTGTGCCTTTGATCTAGAATGCTGTCTCTTTTTCATCTATTGCGTGTAATTGTAGGTTTCTGAGAGTCTATTAAATGGAGAAGTTTTTGAAATACATACTAGTCTTGATAATTTGTTGTTTTTTTTTTTTTTTTTGAATTGCCATCAAAGATTTTTGAAACTTTTCGAAAAATAACAACTTCCTATTTTGACCTTGATTTTTATAATGTATCATTTTTTTTTGCAATTAATAATTCTTTTCCCAAAGAACACAACTAAACTAACGAAAGTCATCACAACAACATACATAATGAAAAAAAAAAAAATTTACAGCAATAAGGTAGGGATTACTGAAAAAAAATCACAAATCATTAATATCTCGACAACGGTACACAATTGGAGAACATACAAGGGGATGATTCTGGTAGGTCTTTGAAGCCCTCTATTAATTTTTTTCATTTTGGAAGTGTACCTTTGTGCCACTCTGTATAAAAAGAAGAATGATAGATGAATAATGTAAAAATAAAAATAAAGAAGAATTATAGATAAATATAATTCTATTGATATTTTATTGATGTTGTGAAAAAAGATTTTATTGGAATAATAGAGGTTAGATTTTTGTGAAAGTTGCTGTTTTGATTATTGTAAGTATTGTTTAAAATTAAATTTAGACATATTTTATAGATAAAACTTATGAAAGCATTTTAAAAACTGAGTAAGGTTGCAGAACTGTTTAGGTAGTGAGTATAATTTATGATGTATGACATGTTTTCGGGAGATACACTGACAAACAAAAAATTCAGTATTAACTTAATGAGCAGTTATTAGCTTTTTATATTATTATCTAATAGATGGACATCATTTTGCCTGGTCAACTAATTACCATGTTCTTCTTATATCTTCATCAAACTTAACTGTTGTTAGATCATCTTTCTCATGTTCTTATGAAAGTGTTGCAATGGATTGGATAATCAAACTCTTGGCAGTAAGCTAGAGATCAGTACGAGTTGGTTTTGATAAACACTGTCCAAATTTTCTATTCAGCTTGTAGTAAATGAGAATGTCTAGGAAATGTGTAGAGCCATCTTTCTCCTCTTCCTTTCTAAACAAACAAATCTATGGAAGGAACTCTCTACCATTAGACCCGGTGACTTATGTATCATTACAAAGGCCTTAGGTTTAATCATTTGCAGCAATGATTTTGTGGTTTTTAGGTTTTCACAAAAAAACAAAGGGAAGAACCCATTGTCACACCATCAGTTGGTAGAATTGACCAAGACATTCAGGAAATGAATCAATGTCAGATCAGGATTGAAAACAGCAGTAATATCTTAAATTGAGTGATAATTATAGTGAGTCTCTGTGAGAGGTGTATCTAAAAACCACAAAACTAACTAGGAGATCTTCATGCTCAATTTCCAGGGCGTGGAACACTTTAACAAAGACATTTGTGTTTGTAACAGAATGGGGACACTTTCCTATTAGGAGTTGAAGTAATGTAGACAGAAATTTAGCAAGTCGATTGGTGGGTCTGCTTATCATGCTAACAATGGGCTTGGTGGGAGGAGGGGGGGTCATTATCTTTGTGAATATTTGGCAAGTTGTAGAGCCTTGGTGGCACTGCCTGAAGAGGAAAACAACAAAGCCAAATAGTTGGTTTTTTTTTTTTCAAAGGAGGTTAGGCTAGATCATTTGAGTTATTGATGCTCATATATATATACACACACACACACACACACACACACACACACACACACACACACTGGTGAAAATGAAAATGAACACCCTGAAGCCATGGTCCCAGGAGAATGAAATTTTATTCACACATTCTATAAGTCGTACACTATATATGATCATGCACACAGGGTAATACTCTTAACGTACAGAGGCTACAGTGTGTGTAAGACCATGTCCATATCCTGTGTACCCTCCTCCAGCAGCACTGCAGACCTGCACTCTCGCATGGAGACGATCATAGAGGTGCTGAATGTCAATCCCCTGGGGAATGGAGGTCCACGCACATTCCACTTGGTGGCGTATTTGGTGAAGGTTTGTCGCCAGTGTTGCAGACCGGGCCAGATGCTATCCAATCGAGTCCCACACATGCTCAATGGGAGACAGGTCTGGTGATTGTGCTGGCCAGTAGAGTTGAGGAATGCTTTGAGCTTGTTGGGCTGCACGAGTGGTGTGTGGGCTGACATTGTCTTGTTGGAAGAGCACCTCTCCCTGATGTTGTAACAGTGGCAACAGAACGGGGTTGGATGATGGTCTGGATGTGTGCTGCACTGCTCAATGTTCCCTGTAGGATAACTAGAAGCAAACAATCGTTGTAGACTATGGTTTCCCCATACCATGATGCCAGGCGTTGCTCCTGTGTTTCACTGCCGTGTACACTGTGGCAGATACCTGGTCAATGCTGCACACGCAAACGACCATCACTAGCACTAAGGCTGAACCTGCTCTCATCACTAAATACAGTGCTGCACCATTCATCCCTCCAGGTGCGTCTTTCATGAAACTACTGAGGCGGCCTGCATGGTGGCAAGGCTTGAGGGGGAAGTCTTGTGAGCGGCATCCATGGTCGAAGCCCAGCTTCCAGCAAACGATTGCAGATGGTCCTAGCTGACATCCCGGGTGCGACACTAATGCTAATCTAAACTGCGTTCGCTGTGTGAGCCGCGATGGCTGCTGATTTGATGCGGCAGTTCTGGCGTGCATTGAAATTTAACAAATTTTAACGCATTTTTATGAATTAAAATTACTGATGGTTTACTTCAATAAAATATTTTGTGTATTGGGTCCATTATAAAACAATTTTTTCGATATTTATTTTTTGCATTAATTTTTTTTTTTCTTAATAGCTAACAAATAAGAGGTGCATAGAAGGTGTCTGAAGTAGTCAGGTGCATAGCATTGAGAGCATATAACTTCGAGTCAAATCCATGGGAAGGATTTTATTTTTTTAATAAACATTACAAAGATATGAATTTGTACATAGCTTTTTACTTTTATTTGTTGTATTTATGTGTTTGTTTATTTTGCTATTTCAAATTTAAAAGTGTTTTTGTCTTAATTTTTTGCTTGCATTTCTGTTTTCGTTAAATTAATCACATAAGACAATCATAACATAAAGATAAACAAAGGGGGGAAAAAAATAAGGAAATAAGAAAGAACTTACTATTAGAAAAAAGAAGAAAAAAAATTAAGTTCTTTTTTATTACGAGAAAATAATACGATTTCATTAAAATAATAAAATCTTCCGATTTGACTTTCGAAGTTATAAGCTCTCAATGCTATGCACTTGACTACAAATAGAAAACCTCTCATTTTTAAGCTATTAAAGAAATAAAAAATAATGCCAAAACAAATATCATGAAGATAACTCTATAGTGGACCCAATCACAAAATATTTTATTGAAGTAAACCATCTCTACTTTTAATTCATAAAAATGCATTAAAATTCATTAGATTTAAACGCACGTTGTCTGTTTTTACCATGTTACGACGCTGAACCTACTAATGAAATTTATTTATCGATCATGTGTCTTTATATTATGTATCATAACTAACTCATGCAGAAGGTTTCCTGTTATATCTGATTCTATTCTAATTTATGTTTAAGAATCTTTTCGAATTTGGAAACTTTCCATTTAAATCAAAGACTTTGAATAAAGTTACATCAGGAATCAACAGATGGTGCTACTTTACTTTCCTATTAAAAGATATAGGAAAGTCCTAGATTTCTTGGTTAGCGCTATCTGGTGTTTGAATTTTTAATGATTTTCGAGACCAATTTTTTTATACCTTCCTGCTCGATTCCGCATCTTAAGATTTATTTCATTTTATAAACAAATCTATAGATTCGTTCTGCAAAATGTCACAGAAGGGTAGATAGGGTTATCTTCATTTCAATATTCTACTGTATTTATGTAAATTATATTAAATACATAAACATTTAGCGTGTTGTAATGTCATTGCACATCATAACACAAACTATACAAGCATTAAATCACACACATTTATCATGTAACTTTAGAAGTACCAAAACATAATGGGACCTTATCTGCAGCAGGCAACTCTCTTTAGAGAAGACAACATAAAGCAATTTGTGGGAGTTAATATCCACAAATTGAAACATGAAAAATGAAATGAGAGATTATACATTTCGTTCACCCATACTGATGGTCAACTCGAGGGCTTGAAAGATTATTGTGATCGTTCCTACTTCCAGGAGTGGGATCCCCACACTAAACCAAAAATAGAAAATCACTTCAACCAGTACAATTTGAAAACCACGACCAGCTAGCGCTAGGCAGAAAAAGCATTCAATAAATGGTAAAGTAAGGCAAGGCCCCATGTGATCCTAATGTTTGGGAGCTTAATGTGCAGGAATTGAAACATGAAAAAATAAATGAAGAGTTTGCACATTTCATTCACACCTGAGCTATCATCAATGGGAATCTGAGACAGTTGTTTTGTTCTTATTAAGACTCGTCAATCTGGGTAAATCAGGATGATGAGTCCTAATAAGGACGAAACATCTATCTCAGATTCCTATTGGCAATAACTCAAGGTGTAAATGAAATGTGCTATCTCTCTATTTCCTTGTTTTCATTTGCAGTTCCTCTATTCCAAAGCTCCACTCTACAATTTCACAGTAATTATTCCGAAGTAATGGCAGGTTGTTGAATATTAGGTCACATAAGAAATTGGAGGTCATATATGAAATCTTTTTTTATCAAAAGTAAGATAATCTTAACATTCATATCCTTCCTACTATTCATCAGTTAGGGAAGAGAAAGGGCTAGAACAAAAAAAAAAGTTTTAGAAATTAAAATAAGCATATATATCTCGATCTTTAGGCAATCAATATAACAAACAAAAAATTCAATTTTCATCTAGTTTTATGTAGGGTATTTGAAACATTCATGATAAGGAGGACACCATCTCAGCACTGTGGAAGTTATTTTTATCATGCACTCATGAGCTGCCATCTAGGGTAAATCTGGCTGAAGAAGCCTAACAAGGCTGAAACAGCTGTCCCAGATTCCTGAGATGATGGCTCATGGTGCGAGAGACCCTTTAATTTATTTCATTTGGCATTTGTTGAGTTTATTCTCAAATGACTTTTTACAGCTTCAAACTCTGGAAACAGGAATTTCTCCCAAGTTTCAATTTTCAGTTACATGAGAGTGGAGGAATTGCTTACTGTCCAATCACTGATATGAGATCTCCACTTGGCAGAGTGCCAAGAACAGTCTATTTGTGTTTGAAGGGTAGTAGAGATTAAAGGACTACAATATTCTTTTTTATTTTATTATAAGTAATTTTTTCAACTGTCAAGCAAAATGGTTACAATTTTAAAAATTATAATGTTCACAAAATACCGCTAATTTTCCGATGTTTAAAAACAAGACAAACTTCCCGCGAGATAGATTGACTACCCTGTTTTGGAAATGGATTCAACTTCTGACATGTACAGAAGTGTCGAGAGGTCTCGTATCCATGGCTGGACAGTAAAATTTTTTCACTAAGGCATTTTTAAATTAAGTAGATGATGGAAATTATGAAATGATGGGAACTTACTCTTTACACAGCAGTCGTTTAAAACTACTGATCAGTTCAAGGAGAGACTAATCACATTTCAATGCAATGTTTATGAAATTTAGACTTGCAAATAACTGTTTAATCAAATTGGAAATGCTGACAAAACTTATGCGATTTGTCCTTAAGCTACATATTGAGAAAAGACAGATAGAGAGAAATTCTTACACATGAATATTAAAAAGAAAAAGGAGATAGGAATGTTTATACATCATATGTAATACATTATTTGTTTGTTTTTTGTTTTTTTGGTAGCTATTTTCTGAAATTAAATTCTTAGGGACAACAAATTCAAATATTTGCACAAATTTTAATATAATTTTGATGGTATTTACAATGTGTGTGTGTGTGTGTGCTGTTTATTTATCATATTTTTATTATTATTATGTTTCAGGGTAGTTGTGTGGATAGAATTTCTGTAATTAAATTTTACTATAAACTGATAATTTGGGGAATTTGTGTCTGGAATTTTGAAATAGATAAAATAATTCTAAGCGCTTTAAAATATTTTCCTTCTGTGAACTTTGAAATGTTGAAATCAAATAAACTTTCTTTCCTTGTAGCAGCTTGTAATGAAAATCAGAGGTGGCCTTCAATTGGTATTGGCTTAGGATTGAATAAATATATATTTTTTAACAGAAGAAGCAAAATTTTTCTTGACTGCATTTAGGAATATTATCGAACCTACGTACAATAAATGCATGAATATACCTACTTTATTTATGAATATTTAAAAAATAAGTTTTGTAATTATTATTTCCTATAAGCAATTAATTTTTCTTCCTTTAAATTTCAGAAACTTTAGCAATGAAGGGTTTAACTTTAAATTGTCTGGGAAGAAAAGACGAAGCTTATGAACATGTAAGAAGAGGTTTACGTAATGATCTCAAAAGCCATGTCTGTATCCTTTTGAATAAATTTAAGCTGAAAATTTTCTAATACTTTGTCTTTTTTTTTTTATGGATTTTTTTTTTTTAATCTTAAGTTGTATGAAGTCCAAGTTATAAAAGTAAAAAAATGAAAAACACTATTTTTCAGCAAACATTTTGGATATTGGTGTCAATAGAAAACTGAAATTCTGTGTTATTATTAAGAAGATAATTAAAGAATGAAATAATTGATTTATCTCTGGATTTGTTATTTAATGCTGTTTAGAAAATGTTAATTGTTTGAGAACTACATTGACATCAATTAATAATGTGTAATAAATTATTCAAATGCCCTTTGAAAATATATCCATATGTTGTAAGGAAAGTTAATTATAAGTAATGCTGATGAACAAATTCACCTTAAATTTTTGTCCTTGCTGCCCCCCCCCCCCTAATTTACATTAATTTCGGAATTACTGATCTGTGAATCCTGGGTCCATAAAGTAAATTTAGACGTCCCTGTTTCTGCCTCCAAAAAATAAAAATTCCACTGTTTGACTTAGCATCTATAAAAGCAGACTTAAAATAATTTTCCAGTGTGCCGTTTGTCTATTTTTGTAACTGCTGAAAATGAATAATCAAGACTTTAACCCAAAATAAGCATATCGAGATACCTGTTTTCAAATAGATTCTTTTTTAATCACTCAAGTGTTTAAATTTATTAAACTTCGAATTTGGCTATGCTATTGAAGCATTTAGTATTTTAACAATTAAAAGATTTCAGTAGAATTCTGCTAGTATACCAATTGAAGAGAGTTAGAATAATTATTTGTTGAGGAATGACAATAGCCGACGGGTTGTTTTGACCTTTATTAAATTTGAAGAGCAGGGTTAAACAGAAAAGAAAAAAAAAGACTTATCTGCAAGTGACATTAATAATAATAGATAGTTGAGGATGCAGTGAAGTTCAGGAAAGATGTGGAGAAGAATCTCAGATAAGAATTGCAGAAAGATGACTGCAATTGTAGGGTTTTGCTAGAAGCCAAAAAATAAACAGATGTATAATATTTGTTTTCGTTATAGTAATGCAGCTAGTATTTCTTTGGTAACATTAGCTTAAGTTACGTTACAAATTTAAGTTTGAAGATGATGATGGTCTTGCAAATTTGTACAAAACGCATTTGAAATGTGAAATATCATTAGAATTTCTTTAAAAAATGTAGAATTAATGTGGCTGAAAACATCATAAATTTTAAGATTTAGAATCGCAATTGTTTTCTGAGACGTCAGTATAAATAGTGGCTGCAAAAGCAAATAGGACTCCATTAAAAAGGCAATTTAACTAGTTTATTTAACAAATAAACTAACATATGATAAGGAAACTGTGAAAAAGTCCACAGTTGTGTTGTATGGGAAGTAACCAATAACATGGTTGAGTGTGGAAATGCTAAATAATTCAAGAGGAACAGTACATAGAAGAGGTTTAAGTCAGTTAAAGATAATTTGTTTCTAATGATTAAGATAGCCTTCAGACTTCCATTGGATAAAAGGAAGAATAATTCAAATGAAAAGATATTCTGAGGACGTCAATGCATAGCTTGACTTTTTAAGTGTGAGATTTGTTATTGGTGTAAAATTTCAAAGGAATTCAGAATGCCTGGAAGATGAAATTCAGAGGGGGGAAATTGGAAATTCTTGATTAATGTATTTCAAATAGGGGTCAGTGTAGATGATAAATAGTAAAGCTTGAAAATAGTAATTTTATTGAATATACGAAACAAAAGACATTGCAAAGTATATTGATCGTTGAAAGTTCAAAGAGCTAAGTGAATGAATTAAAGACAGGAATAATTGAAAGGAGAAATATTGAGAATTGGGCAGAAGGTTGCAATTTTTCTTTTTTTTAAATAGAAAAGAACCAATGGAAAGTTTGCAAAGTTTTCATTGCAAAAATTTCCTGAATGTATATGATACTTTTTTTTTCCTTTATGGGAATCTGGAAAAGTTGTCAATTGTGCCCATATCGGAATTTTTTAGGTATTTTGAGCAACCTACATTACTCTAGAATGATTTAATTAAGTTTCTTATGATATTAAATACAGTCGACCACAGGTGTTCAGTTGAATTACTTTTCCTGAAGGTTGTAAGTCTTAAAGAAACAAGACAAACTGTGAATAAAATGTTACTAAAATCACTGAAAAGATTTGAAGCATTGTATATTGAAGCTTTTCATCCATTTTATTTCAGATCAGTGCTTGCCTGTTTTAATACATTTTTCTTCAATTCAAGATAAGCACTGCACAAAATATTTGTTTATTTAAATTACAGGGAGTTTAAAAAAATATTCATTTTATTATTCAAAAACATTTATAACATTACCATAATTTATTTTCTGTCAACTTAAATTACTTTAGATTTTATGTACTGAATATAAATTACATTTTGTAGGTGTTTTCTAATCAATATAAAATTATCCAATATTACCACAATCAGAATTTCGAGATATATCTGATGGAAAGAAATTAGTTTATTTTACTAATGGATTAGAATTTGGAAATTAACGTAAGCTATGAAATGATGAAGTCATATTATATGATCTATAGCAAAAAAATTGAAATTAATCAGTAAGAGGAGTTTATATAACAATGGACTACGAGAAAGTTCCATATTCCTGGCTTTTTGACCATCGGTCAGAAAGTCCACTTCAACTCGCAGAGAAAGTCAGAACTGCAGTTACAAAGAGGCAAAAATAAAAAAAAACAAAACTGATAGAGAGAGAGTAGATCCTAGTGGGGGGGGGGTGATAGATGAAGATGTTACCATGCCTGCTTGTATGCTATTCTTTATAATGCCATAAAGAATTCTCCCTCCTATTACATATAGATCACAAAAGATTCAGATAGATACAATGATATCAGTTATTAGCTTTGTTAATATCCCATGTGTGTCCAAATTCAGTTGATCACAAAGTATATTATTATGACAAATAGAAGTTTTCCCAAACACAGTTGGAGCCATAGGTTTGAAATAAATTTACCATTTCAAAAAGAAATTGCTGAATAATCTTAATTGTGAATCATTAAAGGTGAAAGAAAGAAAGCCAGTTAAGTTGATTCATCTTTGAATCGTGGCTTAATAATTGGAAACTAAACTTAAGTACAAAATAGTTAATAGCTGGAAATTGCTGAAAAAGCGACCATTTGCACTATTAATTAAATTTAAAAATATTTACTACAAATTAAAAAATACAGTTACAAATTTCGGAAATATATTTTTTTTTGTTTTTAATTTTGGTAGTCCGAAGAAGGGAGCCATAAATAACGGGTTCCCGAAACTTGTAACTGTATTTTTTAGTAAATATTTTTAATTGTGCAAATGTTTTTGTTTGTTTTTTTTCCATCAGTACATCAGCTACAGGTAAAACAATCAAGTTTTATATTTTTCATAGCTGTTGCAACTGTATTATCAGGTTAATTTGAAAATCATGTAGCAAACTATTAATCTATTCCTGCTTCTGAAAGTAATTGTAATAAATTCTGCTTTAACATAAAAATCATTTTGTGTGTATTCTGAAAGTAAAATACATTCTACAAGTTGATGATAAAGTGTTATTATGTCATCCTTGTTTGGAAATAATTTTACAAACTTACAGCCAAATTCATAGGAATTTTACAACTGAATGTTATGGCCCTTAACATTCAATTGATTAATTATTGAAAGTTAATTATAATTATTATTTATGTATAAACTCACAGTATACAGTTAATTGATACTAAAGGGTTTGTGTTGATTGTAAAAGGCCTTTGTGTCAGCCCCTTCCCGCTCCTGATAATTATTATTTAGCAGAAAGAAAGGATTGCTCATTTAACTTGTGTGTGTGAAGAATAAAATTTGGTGTGTTTATTTCAAATTTAAAAATATTGTGAATTATAGTGTTCTCAGTGGTGCCCAGTGTGGGGCACCAGATGACATCTGGTTAGAATCAATTGTATATTTCATTCTTTAATGCAGAAGTTTACATTATGGGGAATTTGTTTGAAAAAAACAATAACTGATTTAGCTTCATTTTTATTTAAATATTCATATTTTTTTTTCCAATTTTTATTATTAATGATTAAATAACAATTATATTGATATGATTTGTAATATTTATTTCTATTTACTTATTGTATGTTGATTATGTTAAAACTTTTGAAAAACATTACGGCAAGCATAGCAAACAGACGACACCAATGCTAATCCTATTGCCGTGGCGGCAGATATTCTTTCCGTAACTTTTTTTGAATGGCAGTAATACTCTTTGATTTCTCTTTCTCAAAATATGAGTTTGTATTAACAATAGCTTCTTCTGTTTGACTTTGTAAAGCTTTTTCTTGTCCTAACTTGGCCGCCATGTTGGAAACTGGAAAGACAAATAGTAGTTCCTAAAATGATAAATTGATAGTCAGCATTGTTCAAGGTCACTGTCGAAGGTAGGCTGGGAGTGTATTGCGTAATTCATTACTATTTTTGAAGTTAAAGGAGTAATAATGGAATTCCTATTTAATAGCACAGATACATTTATGAAAATTATTGCTGTAATAGATAGGAATTGTTTTTCTTTGGAATGAGGTTTTTCTCTCTGGTAGCAGAGTTTTATGCTAGATTAATAATTTATTAATCTTCACATTGTAACTTAGCCTAAGTTGTGGTGAGACGTTCCACAATCAGTCTGCTGACTAAGAACCATTGAATTTTTGGCTCAAGCATAAGTCTGCCTTTAGCTATCGATGGGTTATTAACTAGTTGAACTAATTTTAGTTAGCTATTGTCCCACAAGTGTTACAAGGAGGAACAAACAGATTTGACTAAAGCATTTCTCTAAGAGCTTTTAACATTGTGAGCTGGTAAGTGAATCACGCATGAGAAATAGAGATGTGCAGATGAACAGTTCAACAGATTGACATGATCACAATGATCATTGTCTAAAAACAGATCTGTTATTTTGGTATCGTGTTAGGTAAATGATGTAAATTGAAATAAGAAAAAGTCAGATTGTCATTGATCCTCCCATATAGTCGTATTTTCCAATATCATGTAAGAAAGGTCAGAATTTACAAGCCATTCACATTGTCTCAAATACCGAAGTTAGGACTTGCCTATATAATACATCAAATGCTTATGCCAAAGCAGGAAAGATCATTCTCAAATAAGTTGGCAATCAAACAAGAGATGGAGAAAGGAAGTTAAAATGCCACAAAGAAGAATTTCCTTTGAGATCCGGGGGGGGGGGGGTTCTGATTAGATAAAGTATCGTAAAACAGTGAATTCATTGACAACCTAAATTTCATTTGCAGTAATTCATGTTGCAAATATTTATTAAAAGCTCTTTAAGTAGGTCAACTACATAGATTTTGCATAAAAAGTTGCAACCCATTAAACATTCAATTACAGCTGAAGATGGCAAAGGAGTGATAGGTTACGATACAGCTAATGTTGTGACTAGAATATAGTATATGCCAATATATGGATCTTGGTAAATGAAATGTAGATATTTAAATTGAATGGAAAGAAAACTGAAGGCAGACTAGTTGGTTGGTTACAAGGAGGTAAGGTCATTGAACTAAGCTAAGATTGAATGACCAATATTTAATTGCTGTTAAGCATACTTAAGAAAAGGTATTCTGGTAATTGATCTGCTTTACTGTTGTCTTGATAAACTACTAACATGTATAAAATAAATATGGCAGTCGATTAATTTGTATTTTGTTTGGAAAAATAATTAGTAATTTTAAAAAAAAATCTTCAAAACATTTAACTAGGATTATCCTTAACTCCGCTACAGGTTGGCATGTATATGGTCTTTTACAAAGATCAGATAAAAAATATGATGAAGCAATTAAGTGTTATAGAAATGCTTTAAAATGGGATAAAGTAAGTATGTAAACATTTTTACTCTCTCTTTTTCTCTCTGTTTTTAATAACCTTTTGCAGTTTCTAAATTTAGTTTATTGATATATCTAATGTACTTATTTCTAATTTAACGTTATTTTTTATTTTTTCTTCCCAAGGATAATATTCAGATTCTTAGAGACCTGTCCCTTCTGCAAATTCAGATGAGGGATCTTGAAGGATATAGAGTAATCCTTTTTCTTTTTTTCTTTCATGTCTTTTTTTTAATTTGTTTTTGTTAAAAGGGAAACTCATATAGGCATACCCCGCTATACGGTCATTATAGACATTTGTGAGTATGGACATATTTACAGTAGCACCATTCACCTGTTTAAATTTGCTCGCTTCGCAAGAATAAACATTTAACTGCATGACATCAGTATCCAACTACTTGAATATAGTACATACTGTTTTCGATGCTGTCATTTTGTCTTCGAACATATTTCGCTTCGCTTCTGTGTTATTGTCTTGTATGTCTTGATTAATAATATGAAATAAGATAGTTTAATGTGCACGATTTCATTAAGTCAGTGGTGTTAATGATAGTCTATGCACAAACATTTGATTAATGGAGTTGTATTTAAAACATTAATAAATACAAAAATAATAAATAATAATAGACTCCAGTTTTAGTATGTATGTTTATTATTAGTATGATTAGCATAGGCTAGGTTGACCAGTTGTCCTGTAGTTAAATCATTTTCAAGATAACTATTTATCCGTATTTCTTAGTTTTATTTTCAGCCATTGAAACTGTGAAGAGATAAATTTTATTTTCACTTTCACTATCTGCATTGAGTGATTTTGCAGTGCAATATTGAATCATTCGATGAGTGTTTCTGCACTATAATGTTATGAGCACATTTCCAACAATGCATATTATTGCATTTGGATTTAGATTGATTAGTTATTAGTGCAAGAACGTTTTATTCATATACCTGCTATAAGGTTAGTATTGACTTGTGTATTCAATTCAACCTAAAGAAACACTTTCTTATGTCATTATACTGTTGTAAATAATCAAATTAATAACAAATTGATGAAATCACACGAGAAAATGAAATTCTATTATTTCTTCATTGTAATCAGTATATGATGGACATTAGAATTGATCTCGTAAATTGTTACAGATTTGCAAGTAAACATTTTAAAATAATGGTGCAACAATGGTAAGCAATTTTACGTATTTGGGAAATTGTAAGAAACACTCTTTACAAGCACAACTGTCAGTAAGAGTGGCATTTATTAATTCCAAGTAAATAATACAAATAATAGTGCTGGTTGATTTTATCCGCTATATTAAAGTGTGTCGTATTTTTATTTTCAAAATCTGGTCACCCTAGGGTAGGCCAAAGTGAATACATACATACTATAGACCTAACTTCTAGTTTATGCACTGGTTGTGTTAATTTTAGTTAGAAATTGGTTACTCTCATCACTTATGCTCATATATGATTACAATATAGTATATGCATCGATAAGTAGTGCTTAAGTTTAATGAGATTTTGGTTTACCTACTGGCATCGGGGTCCATTACACATGTAAATGTAGGGTATGCCTGTAAAATAGATTGTGGAAGAGGAAAGTGATCTAATCATTTAAATCATTATGAAAAAAAGAAAAGGCAAAAAAAAAAAGCAGTAGTTAAATATTAAATAGTAAATATTTAGATTTACAATTTTTTTTTTTTTTTCAATCTAAAACTTTCATTTGTGAATTTTGAAAAGCAAGAGTTACATGATTGTGGGGAAAAGTCATTCTGAATCTTAGCATTGTATCACAAACATATTTGTTTCTAAATAAATGTAAATATTTTAATTGGCAACATCAGATTATTAATTTAAAAAAATTGTAATTTGTGTAATTTTCTTTTTTCCTAATGTCTGTAGATTGAGTGATAAATGATAGTAGTTTAAAAAAGATTTTTGAGGATTTTAACATATCAGTTTGGTGTAGTTCAAAGAATTATGCAAAACTGCTCTTTAAGGGTAATTTATAAGAATTGAAACCCTACTTCTGTAATTCTATGAGTTTCAATTTCCAAGAAATAAATAAGAGAATAAAACATATCGGAGAGGGGAAGAAAAAGTTAAATCATACAAATTCTATTTATTGGATTATGGGCATGATCTTATGTCCCATCTTTCAAGTCGTTTCTTTAAGTAATACGACTTCTTTCACCCTTGAAAAGCCAGCCCTAAGAAAACTTAACTTTTGAAAATACACTAATGCATTTTTGCTTAAATTTTAACGTTATCTAATGCTACATATTTTTATCTTAAGCTTTACAGGTAATTTCAAGCAAGCATTAATTACTTAAGATGATTTAAATGCATTAAAAATTAATTGGTAAATTTATTTTACACTGAATTATGAAAGCCATTGCAATAGCTAATGAGTGATATTTTTTTCCTTAATGGAAAATTGATTTGAATTTTATAAATAAGTTAATGGAAATAAGGTTAATTTATCATGTTATTTTTATAAAATTAGTTATTTTGAGTTTACATTGCTAATTCCGAAATTAAAACAGCAGAAATAATTTATATTCATTTTCTTTCTTTTTTTTTATTAGGATACTAGGTATCAGCTTTTTATGCTAAGACCTACACAAAGGGCATCCTGGATAGGATATTCAATGGCATATCATCTACTCAAAGAGTATGATATGGCTCTCAAAATACTTGAAGAATTTAGGAAAACTCAACAAGTAAGTTTTATTTGTTCTATTAAAGATGTTTATTTAGTGATAATTGAATATTGAATCATTTTTACAGAATCATATAACTGCAAAATTAACATATTAACATGTCATATTAAGTTATTATTATTATTATTATTATTATTATTATTATTATTATTATTATTATTCCACTTCCACTTAAAATGATCTCTTCATGTGGGCAGTAACTTGAAGAAAGGGCAGTTGTGGAGTCTGGTAGTATATCCAGCTTTCAATAACAAGCCACTTCTTAAAATTAAACTTGAGCAAAGGAGTTACAATGTTGACGAAATGAGGGTTCAGTAGGCAAAGAAAAATGAAAGACACAAATTAAATAATTTAACAGTTTATAAATCATTGAATGCCTTAAGTAACAATGTAAACGTTCTAGTTAAAAGAATAAATAGAAATATTTATTGTGGTGTGAAATGATGTAAAAGTTACATCCATTCTCGGAGATCCATGAAGCAATGCTTGTATTGGTTTTTCTTGCTGGTCTGTTAGCAAGGTTTTCTTGTTGACAAAACTGGTCAGGTCTAACCTCAGTATCTTTATGGAATTAGGATTTGTTCAATCCTTTTCATTGATGAATTGTGGCTTCTGATCACACCTTGTTTTGTAACATAAGCTTTAATGAACTAGTGTAGAAATCGTGAAAATGAGAAACGCAGATCTCGTTACAAATGACTACATTATGTGGGAAATATAAATTGGTCAGCTTTGTATCAGATTGTCAGAATTTGTTGGGAAAGTAACATTGTAAATATATTTAAATTGCTGCAGGTAAAATTGGTTATCAAAATAAAATAAAAAATATCTAGAGCAGAATTGCCAATCTTTAAATGTAGGATTCATATTTTATAATCTTAATCATTTTGAGTCTTCTAAATGTAATTTTTTAAGAGACAGTGTAGCAATGGACCACTTGAGGTTTATGCTCTCACCAATGTCACACACGTCTTTTTAACCATATGGCGAAAGCGCGTGTAGGATAACTGAAAATGATAGGGCGAGTATATAACTGACAGTGATGAATTACTCAATAAATCGTTGATTTTTGATATTCCAAGATGAAATAGTCAGTACTGTGTGCAGTTCCTTATTGTAGCATTTCTGTGAAAACGAAAAAGTGTGGAAAATTAAGAGGATATATAAAAATCTGACTATTTTGTATTGCATGCAAATTTGTTCACAATATTCTTTTACTAGCTGATTATTGTGATGCTTTCTCAAGCAGGAAATTTATGAAAAAAATAGCTGTGCCAAATTTTTTTTTCTTTGTTTCATCCAGGAAAATGAAATTGCCAAGACCTAAATCCTCCTTAAAGGGGATAAGAAAACACCTTTGTAATTTGTATATATTTGTAAAGATAATTTAAAATATGCAGAACACTAGAAAAGTTCAGATCTTGAGGATCGTTTTTATAATTCTTCAGTTATTTTTTCTGTTTTTTTTTTCCTGAAAAAATGTTTTATTGAATTACTGCTATTTTATTATAATTTTATTCAAGTAGAGATTTTTTTTTTTTATTTCTATTGAAATATACATTTAATAATTTGTTTGCAATTAAATTATCGAATTTATTTAACACAATTTTTACCCAGTACATTCAATAGGTTAGCAAAATAATTAACTGAAAACTTAGCAAATAACCAAAACTTAAATACAAGTTAAAAAAATATATAATTTTCTAGAATTTTTTTTAGTTTATGCTTTTAGGAATAGTATTAAGTGAGAAATGAATAAAACATTATTATTTATTCCATAAACAAGTGTAAAAGAAAATTACAGGAAGGCATAAAAAAATTAAAATTTAAAAATGATTCTCTCTGAATGAAAGAGAAAATTCGAAAGAGTGAGATGCCAAATTAATGCAGCAGGAGATAAACAATGCGGCAATCCATATCTTAAATAGCAAAGTTTAACTAATAAGTACGAATTAATATATGAAGGTTGTTTTATAAGTTATGGCAACTATTTTTTATCTCGAAAACATGCTACTACTGGAAATCGGATATATACTTTTGAAAGTGTGACGTGTAATGTTGCAACCAGTTGGGGGCATGCGTGCTTTGGTCTGTCAGTGCCCATACTCCCAATGTTAGTCTTTTAGTGACAGCGGTGCGTAATGGACGTAACCAAAGTTGAAACATTGCTTGTATGGGAAGATAGCCGTTCTCCTCGGCTGCAATGCAAGTGAATGTCATACCGAGCTTTGTGAAGCATTAGGCCATGTGGGCTATCCTATTGTACTGTAGCAAGGTGGGCAGAGGCCTTCAAATGGGAAGAGCCCCAACTGTCGATCTTCCTCGCAGTGGACGTTCTGTATCAGCTCACAACGATGCATCAGTGATTGAACAGTGCTTCGTGGAAGACGCGCTGGACTGTGATGGAATTAGCTGAACATGCAGGTATTCCTGCTGCATTCCACTGCAGGACTTGCATGTGGAAGATTGTTGCCAATTGGGTGCTACATCACCTAACTGGAGTAGAGCAGTGGACTTGCTATGAGACATGTATCAGTCTACAGAGATTTCATTGTGAAGGAAACGACATGCTGCATCATATCATTGCAATTGACGAAACATGGGCACGAGCCTATGAACCGGAATTAAAGCGACAGTCCAATGAATTGTGTCATTTGGAAATCAAGGTTCACTAAAATACATCCCCCACGAAGCAGATGATCATTTTGGCATATGACAGTTAAGGTGTTTTCATGTGTTTTCCAGTTTGGGAGGGATACACTGTAACAGCCCAGTACTACACTTCATTTTTGCGATACCACGTTGTTGTACATTATGGGAGAAACGTTCTGAACTCTTGGGCAACACTAATCTTGCATGATAATGCTAGACCTTACAAAGCAGAAACTGTTAAACTTTGTTTATAGTGTTGGGAGGTCCTACTACATCCACCCTATTTCCCCTGTTGTTAGTCCGTGTGACTTGGATCTCATTCCTAAAGTGAAGAAACTGTTGCGTGGGAAACTATTTGCCAACACATAGGACATCATCAGTTCGGCATGAGGTGGCACCCATTACGAATCTATACAGCCGATGATATTCTGTCTTACCCATCGATGACAACAAACCGTGCACAACCTGGGAGGCTACTTTGAAGGATATTAAACAGGTTGTATGTGCATAACAAAATGATTTCCCAGAGATGTTTTATTATGTGTAACATGTTTATGTGAATAAACCGATGTTTTCAATGTCATATTTGCTCCTCCTATCCTCCCAGCGATTCCTGCACACATGCCCCATCTGGCTGCAACATTTCGTACTACATGTCACCCTCTTTCAAACGTATGTATCCAATTTTCCAGTGGTAGCATGTTTTTGAAAGATAAAAGATAGTTGCCATGATTTATGAATCTAGCCTCCTATTGAAGCCAATATAAGAAAATTGCTGATCCTGCTTTACTGCCACAAAATGTTGCCGTCACTTGAAATCTGCTCTTATGTATTGCTTCCCTTTAAAATACATAAGTCTTGCTGCTTTGTTATTCATTGTCTTGAATATCATTAAGTCTTTAAAAAAGCAAACTCGTTGTCGATTGCTGTCCAGACATCTTTGTAATATTTAGAAATAAATAAAATATTTCCTTCTTTAGATAGCCTACTGTTGTTGTGTTCCTCAAAATAATCAATGCCACATCTGATTTGAAAATTTTGTAAGGCTGATAAAGAATTTGTCCAAACCCCTTATCTATTAGATTGACATGAAGCTCTTGGCTTTGTTGTCCCTACGATTCCAGCAGTCACCTGATGGGATATTTTTTTTAACTATGAAGCCCTGCGTATCCTCAAGTGGTCCATTGGATATTCCTGACTGATAATATTCCATTTCAGTTGATAAAACATTATAGAAAGTTCTAAAATGTGTTTTGTATCTTTCATGATTTGGCTTTCTATAACTCAATACATTAACCTCTAAATATTGAAACAAAACTTTATAAATATCATCTAATTTAGTCTAATGTGTTAATGATCATTACATAACTTTAAGAATAGTAGTCATTTAATAAATAAGGCACCATATTCAAAGCAGGGTGTCTACCAACCGGGAAATCCAGGATTTGTACGGAAATTTGGGTTGACATGAAAGGTACGGGAAATGTCCTTAAATTTTCAGCATGATGTTTTGTTTTTTGGTTGAACAGATCAGTTTAAAGGTGTTTTTTTTGGGTTGAACAGAATTTTTGTGAAAATGTCCTTAAATGTACGGGAATTGTCCTTAAATTTGTTGTTTGAGATTCAGTAGACACCCTGCAAAGATAGAATTCCACAAATTCTTTGACACAAAACACTCTGAATGATAAGGGTTTATTTGAAATTTATTCAAATTATTTAAATAGAGAAACATTGTAAATGTTATATTTTAGAAAATAATTTCGGTAATTTCTTCCACAGAAAAGCAGTTATGATTATGAACACAGTGAATTGCTGATGTATCAGAATATGGTTATTAGAGAATCAGGACAGTTGAATGAAGCATTAAATCACTTGGAGAAATATGAAGAACAAATTTGTGATAAATTAGCTGTTTTAGAAACTAGAGGTAAACCTTGTAAAAAGTTCTGCAGTTCTACTATCACTTGTAATGGTGCTAGTCTTGTTTTTTATTAATTTTTTTAATTTTCTTAGTTGATTGGAAAGGGTCTCTAGAATTTGAACAAAAGATTTCATTATTAATCGTTATTTACGAGCTCATTTATTATATTTTTAAATTTTGATGCTTAAAAAGTAAGTAAAAAAATGTGAAGTAAAAATTTTGTAATTGTCTAGTTTCAATCTCTAATATCTATTCTGTTAAATTTTCAGCTGAACTTCTACTTCAGCTAGGAAGATTGCAAGAAGCTGAAAGAGTCTATAGAACTTTACTCAGTGGTAATCCAGAAAACTGGGCTTACTACAAAGGACTAGAAAAAGCCTTGAAAACAGGTAAGAGTGATAAAGATTTGAAAATAAACATTGTAAAAACTATAAAAAATGAAGCTCATTTTAAAGCAAAAGTGAACTTGATACAAAAGCTGATTTTCGAAGATTATTGATAATGCCAATATCAAAATATGGATTTTTTTTTTTTTATCTTTTATGTTTTGATCCCAGCAATAGTTTTAGATTGTTTATTTAATCATAATTTCTATTATTTCTTCTGAGTCAACAGTGTAGCTCTTGTTTTTCACTTTGAACTGTAACTACTTTTTTGTGGCATTATGTAAGGGAGTAAAAACGTACATGTTTCTTGCAAAACAAAATACGGAATTTCACTTTATTTAACGATGTAAAAGAAAGTAATTCTCATCTGTGTTATATTATATATTTTCAAAAATTTTGAAGGATAATTTTCAAAAATCAGTGTAGTTACAAGCTACAGAGAAACTAAATCCCAACTGCATTGTGGCGTATTTGAATAAGATATGACAAAAGTCCAGAAAAAAAAAAAACCTTTCACACCACAGATGTAAATATGCAAACGTTCACTTTGGAAAGCATGGATAGATGTTTCTAACCTTATCAAAAAATATAGACTTAAGCAGAATATGACATCATTTAAAAGAAACTAGTTGTAGTATCCTTGCTTTTCCTGAGAAATTTTGAAGGTTTGTCCTCCCTTTCATCCCACCTACCTCTACTCAAGTTATCAATAATAAAGCCTTTTAATTGGCTTCTCTGTGTTGGTTCATGACTAAGATTTGGAGAGAAAAGGATTAAAAAATAAATTAAGTGTGAAAACATTTAAATTGGGTATCCTGTGATACCTTAGGCAGTTACTGTATAAAATATGGTCTTGACAGGCCAAAAGGTGTGGGAATGCACAGGCTTCAGACAACCAAGACATTCATTCACACACACACACTTTTTTTGCAGTATTCAACATGAATGTTTCTGAACGTTTTATAGTTTCTTGCCAAATATCGACTCTCTTCCCTTGAAACTTAGGGAATTCTTAATTTGTATTTATTAAGATACTGAAAAACACTGTAAATGAAAAACAGTAATTTAAACCAAGAAATTCAAAAAACCTTTTTAAAAGATATTTACCTGTATGATACTTTTAGATATTTTAAGCATTAAAAATACAAAGATCTTCTATCAGAAAGAAATCCTGTTTTGCTTATAAGTATTATAAAATTAATAACATCTGAGAATTGATTAAGGAAGAGTAAAAATGTGAGAGAAATGGTTTTATCATTAAATGAGCAATCTAAAAAAAGACAAATTTAAGATTTCTTTTTTCTGGGGAAAATTAGTATAAGTGTTGAAGATGTTTAAATAGATTTTTCACAGATAAATTATATATCACTTTGAATTATATCAAAGACTTTTAATGGTTCTATTGTAATTGTTGGTGCAGTTAACATTTTTTTCATTTCGGTAGTTCGGTACATTTTTATTATTATATTACTACAAAATAGATCCACAATAAAAATATAAAGCAAAATAGAGGCAATAGAGAGGAATGGATATTGAAAAATGGAACTGACAATAATACTTTTTTTGTTTTTCTTTTCATTTTAATATTTAAAAAACAATATGTTGGATTAAATAAAAATATTCTGGTGTGAAATGATGTAAAAGTTACATCCATTCTCGGAGATCCATGAAGCAATGCTTGTATTGGTTATTCTTGCTGGTCTGTCAGCAAGGTTTTCTTGTTGACAAAACTGGTCAGGTCTAACCTCAGTATCTTTATGGAACTAGGATTTGTCCAATCCTTTTCATTGATGAATTGTGGCTTCTGATCACACCGTATTTTGTAACTAAAAATTTAAATAATGGATTTTTTTTTTTTTATTCTCAAGCTTCAATGTAGTTTCCAATTCTGATATTATATAGGGTTATTCAAAATGATTGTTGGGTTTTTAAAAAAATCACATGAAGTACAAATGAGATACGAAGACAACAACTTTTTTATTGTTTAAGAAAACTCAACAAGTTACAGACAAGCATTATAAATGCTTAATATGGGCGGCATGAGTCACTCTGCAGACTTAGACACTATAGTCCAGCTCCAGTATATCAGTGGTGATGGTTTCCAATGGCGGCTTCAATATTCACTTTCGATTCCAGGATGGCCACAGGTAGAAAAATCACATGGTATTAAGTCTGGTGAACGGGGTGTCAAAGATAGGAGATTCTCATTGCTGTAGGTTCTGTGCCCAATCAGGCCTATGGTTGGTGCTGATTTAAAACTCCCCTGATGTCTCAATTGAAATGGGGTGAGGCACCATCCTGTTGAGTATGAAATCAGCTCTGTCATCACTCAGCTGGGGTATGGTCCATTCAGTGACGATATTGAGGTAAATAATTCCTGTAACTGTCTGTTCTACAAAAAAAACAAAGGCCATGTACCCTTAATTTGGAAACAGCGCAGAACACATTGAACTTGGGGGATGCATGCTCATGTTTAACAAAACGATGGGGATTTTTCGTCTCCCAAATTCTATCATTGTGTAGATTGACTTTTCCATACAAACGAAACGTTGCTTCATCACTAAAAAGAAGCAACTGTCACAAAAACCATCTGCTTCAATTGTTGCAGTTCCACGCAGAAAAGTTCCCTGTGGTGGTGGTCATCAGGTGGTAATGCTTGCAGCAGCATTAGGCGATATGGCTTCATTCGTAGACGCTTCCTTCACACATGCTGCACCATATGTTGCGAAATGTTGAGTTCCCTGCTGCATCTCTCAATTGATTTGATAGGACTACATAGGAAGACTGCATTGATCTGGTTCACTTTCTCTTCAGACACGAAGGGACGTCCACTGCTTTTCCCCTTATACAGGCACCCTCTCTCAAAAAATTGTGCATACCAACTGCGAATGGAATTGTCGGAGGGAATCCTTCCTAAATCCTTGTTTACACCATAAACAAGGTGTCTTCATATCTCATTTGTACTATGTGTGGTGATGTTTTAAAATCCTGACAATCATTGTGAATAACCATGTAGAAATACTTCATCTATTAAATTTCATTTATGATGAATATGGAATACTTCATAATAGACACACACATACATATAAGTCATATTCTTTTAACAGAAATGAAACAATTTCCATCTTTGCGTTGTATAGTAATCAGCAACCTAATAATATAATAATTGTGGCTTTATCTTACTTTCTTTGACTTTGAAAGAACAAAACTACCATCTGTTAACCCTTTCAGGCCTGAATGAACATAGAGATTAAAAACAATAATTGTTACATTAAATAAATATTAAAAGTATTAATGAAATGTAAAATTTTATTTTTTTGAAATCGACATAACGTTAATAATTTTCATTATGCAGCATGCTGAAGAGAGGTGAATTACATTTAATAAATTCATTATCTCGAAAACTATTCCTTATACTACTGTCTTTTAACTATTCATTATATCAATAAGTGTTAGTTGTTATGATGGGAAGTTAAAAGATGGATTTTAAAAATTCTAAGTTCTGACTTCGACTCAAAATTCTGTAATGTTTGGTCCGACAGTTCAAACTTTGTAATTAACATAAATTTTTTTTTTTTCCTTTTAACAAGACGACATTACGAGAACTAAAAAGGTGTTCAAATGTGTAAAATTAAATAAAATGTAGAAACTTCACTGCCAAATATCTCAAACATGGAGGTGGAGGGCCTGAAAATACCCTACTTTCCTATGTTTTTTGGGCCTCTAAATGATGATGAAATCTATTTGTCTGTCTGACCTTCCATTCAGGAGTTGTTAAGAGGGTACAATGACAACAATGCCAAATATTTTGAACTGGGGGAGGGGGGGCATTGGCCCTTGAAAATCCTACAGGCTTCTGATTACGATATGAAATCCCCGTTTATCGATCTGACCTTTCGTCCGGGAGTTGTTAGGGGTGGACAGACACGGAAGGACAGACAGGACAAATGCAATAGCTACCACTTTTGGTTGTTATCAGAATAGCTCCCAAGTGGGTCACTAAAGAAATAAAGTGTGCACAACAAACAGACACAAAACTATTGTCTCTTTTGTGGTTATAGAATTATGACAGAATCTCAGTAGTGTTCACGTGACATAATGAAGGATAGGGGTGTGGAATCCAAATATTAAGACATGTGATCAAATTTTTGAATATTGGGATGAAAAACTTGAGGATGATTGTTAAGATGCAAAATTATTAAATCTTTTGATATCGAATTACATTATACTATGTCTTTATTAATATTAGTGGAAAGATGTTTTTAAGGACTGCAAGTTTGAATGTGGCCTAATTGTATCCCTGTATGGCCCTATTATATCAATGTTTACAAACATTAATAATCATGTCACTTTTACATGATTAGTTGTTGCTATAATTTTGACTCTACGATTTCTAATGATTCGTGTTCAGTTTTTATATGCAAAATGTGGAGGAAAAGTGATATTCCCTTATAATTTTTGAGTAAAATTAATGTATGACTTTAACATACTATATGTCTGTATATAATTCCGAATTAAGAGAAACAGAAGCAAGTCAGTATTAGAAATTTGATAGAAACACTTAAATCTTACAAAATAAAAATTCTGATAATAAAAAGGAACATTGTATTCCAATAGTGTCCCTATGTAGGTAAAGGTTGCATGGAAGGAAAACTCTTAAATGTGCCAACAAGCTTTTTGTCATAGTTTTGATCATTGTGCGATTTATCAGCAGCTTTGTATTGTGAACAGAGCCTTTTTAAATTCCAGTAAATTTCAGTGAGAAGTCATTAATCAGCACCAATTGGTGGGTACTACATAGTAGTAATAAACAAAGAAGAAGAAAAATGGCACTGGTTTTGCCTCTGCTTTGACTGAATCCAAGGTTATTGTGAAGGAAGTGTCACAACCAGGAAATTATTTTTTCAGTTTTTTATTGAAAAAAATTTGTTCTATGCATCAGAATGTGCATATGTCAATTACTTAAAGATTTTTTATTTCTTGTTAATACAACAACAGGTTCACAAAGAACTCTGGGATTGTTTGTTGCTCTTTGAAAATTCACATGCATTCTGCATTCTCCTCAGTCAAGAGATTCTAAATACAATAAAAGTACAGTTTAGAATAGGTTGACAAACTAGTACAATTCATTTAATATTCTGTGGAAATTGCATTGGTTAAAGGCAGGTGGCCTTTAACCAGTAGAAACTTGAAAATCGAAAATTCTAGATCTCTTAGCTGATTGGTTCTTGGTTTTAAAAGGCTTTAAAAGCAGCACCAATTGCATGAAGCATTTCTTTACATTTCATTGAATGTGTGATTTGGGAAGGATGAATCAAATGACAAAAACACATTACCAAAAACTATGCTTATTTCTTTCACGAAAGCAATGATGAAAACTTCTTCTTTGTGATTTGGCGTAACTTTTGGGTTTGCCAGTACTAAAACATTAGCAAACATTTTAACTCACAGGAATGATGGCAGTCATCAAGCTTAGGAGTGGGATACTGCTTTTCATGTGTTGTTTTATTGTTAAGCTCAGACCTGCATAAAACAACAGCAATTTTTTCAATAAAATTCTGAAAATTAAAAAGATTAAAAGAACAGAAATGTCGCTTAATTTCTTTCTGCTATACATATTGAATTACAATTCTGATGTACTTTACTTATTTTATGCAATGGCAGTTGTTTGAATATTTATTTTATTTCATAGTGAGAATTGTTTTAAGTTACTTAAATAGCAGATACTTCAATAACTTTTTTTTTTAATCTTTTTATAGAGACTGTAGAAGACAGATTAGCTGTTTATAGTGAACTCCAAGGAAAATTTTCTCGTTCTCAGGCACCTAGAAGATTACCCTTAAATTTTACAACTGGTAAGTTGTATGTCTGCATAAAAATGTTATTGGATCATTTCATTTCATTTTAATTTGATGAATTAAAGTTAAGAGATCGTCTATTTATTGGTCATATTCAGTTGGACATAATATGATACTTAAGCAACTTTTAATTACTCAACTTTAAAAAACACTTCTTTTGTTACTGGAAATATAATTTGGAATCTTGCATATCTTTTGTTAATTTATTTTATTTATATTTTTTAGGTGAACAGTTTAGAGTATTAGTTGATAAATATTTGAGGCATGCTTTACATAAAGGCGTTCCTCCTTTATTTGTTGATTTGAGGTCATTTTATTCACAGCCTGACAAAGTAAAAATAATCGAAAACTTGGCGTTAGGTTATGTTGAATGTTTAAAAACAAAGGAACATTTTGGGCCAGAAGGTAAGTCTTTTTGTTTTTATATTACAATTGATTTCTGTAAAGATCAAAAACATTTATAGGTTGCTAGGTGCTATTGGTTATAGGTTATTCTCTTACAGCATCATTGCTTGCTTTCTTTTTTGTGACCTTGTGGAGTGTTAGTGGCTTTTTTGAGTTACTCCAGAAATTATTAGTGTTTATATGTAAATGAATATTTAAACGGCACTGAAAATGCAATCATGTTGATTGGTGAAGGTTTGTGAACTAATGAGCCGTTAACTATTTATAACTCATTTACTTAAGACTTGATCACCCCTATATCAATATTAAATGGACTTGACCAGGCGACGAACTTACAGTGGTCAGATATGTGAAATCTAACTGTACAGAAGGTAGAGCGGCGATTTTTGAAAAGACACATCAATACTCTGTCGTAACAAAGAAAGGAATGTGCATCCCCTAAAGTAGCACAGAGCAAGGTCTACTTTCCATATTTCCTAGAAAGACCAGAGTTCAGCTTAGAAATGCTGATGCTGGCAGAAGAAATTATTCTATGACAAGAATTTCTATAAAATATGTCCAATAAAATGTTGAAATATGGATAAATGATAAATGAATGTATTTATAATCACTCCTCCCCAAAAAAGCAAATATGTATTTACTTATAATCCTAGCCCTGGTCATCACATATTCACATATGTGAAAAACAAATTCAAACAATAAGAAAAAAGTTCAAATTAAAAAAAAACAACTTAAAGCTCTGTTATAAGCTGTGAATATATTCTATTTTGTTTGCAGCATGTACAAAGTAGTGGATTCCTGCAAGTTATTAGAGAACTGAAATATGGGTAAGATGCAGGCTACTTACTCAGTCTTTATATCCCATGTCTTACGCTGAAGCATTTCTTCAGCTGCAAGACACAACTATTGATTAATGCCAACAATATTGTTTATTCAGCCTTTTTATTGTCAACAGTTTTGGTTTAGCAATTAATATTCCTTTGGCATTTCCTATCACAGTCACTTCCAGAATAAAAATATGGAGGTTGAATTTCTCGAATTAAACTTTTTGAAGAAGTCTTGAACAGGGTGTTAAATCATAAGATTTCATTAAATGAAATTATGAACAGATAGCATTTTTCAAGTTATGGAAAAGTCAGCAATGATTCCTGAGCCGTAACTTCAGTCGAAAATATTCTGCAACAGCAATTAATATTTATAGAAAATCGTAACCAGTTCTAGGATCACTTCTGATAAAGGTAATATCCGGAAAGGATAAAATGTTTTACCTCCCACCAATTGGAGATAACTGGACAAGTTTTCTATCTTGAGTGATTTATTCTAGATGGAACTGAATTCTTAAAACTTGCTTCAAGTCAAGGTGGCAGGTCCTTGGAGCTGCATGAGACGTTCAGATAAATGCACTTGTAGTCTACTGCCAGGCCACAAAATGTTGGGGTTACAACAGTCGTCGAGGAGCCTGTCTGTGAAGTCACTTCAGCAGTGTCGAGGCAAAGATGATGACAAGATTTATTTCCTGCACTTTTCAGTCTCAGTCAATTCCTTTACTGACGCTGCAATATTTTTGTTGAGAGAATAATCAGAAATAACTAAATAAAATGATTTTTTTTGCCCCCCCCCCCCCAATACAAAGAATTCATTCAAACTCAGACGCAAAACAATTTTTTTCTTTAATATATTACTCCATATTTGAATTAATTATCCTGAACATAATATAGTTGAATTTTGATTTTCATTATTTACATTCTGTTGTTGTTTTTTAATATACATTAATATATTAAATAGTTTTTAAAACATTTGGTTTGTAACATTCGAAACAGAATTAATTTAGAAAGTTAGCTATGTTTTTAATAAATTATGGTAGTTGTGAGATAACATGCTAAAATAACATTTTTTTTTCCTTTTTTTCTTTCAAAGATGATTCACCCAAAGAGCCTGCTACAGCATTATTATGGACCTATTATTTTTTGGCACAACATTTTGACCAATTAGGTGATCATACCAAAGCATTAGAATATATCAATACAGCAATTGAGCATACTCCCACATTAATAGAGCTATTTGTAGCAAAGGCCAGAATCTACAAAGTAAGTGTTATTGAGTTTTTATTATTACAAACCATTCTTTTAATCTTATAACAAGAGATCCTAAGGGTCCTTATGCATGTTGCACTGTTCTTTTTTCTTATCACTTTCTCTTGCCATCTAATTAGTATTCACATAGTTTTAGAAAATAAAGTCAAAGAAAAAAAAAATCAATGTGGATTGTAATAGTTTAAGAAATTTGTTTCTTAAAAGAATTGGAAATAATTGTGAATTGAACTGAAACAAGAATTCTCAAAAAGGAGCTTCCTGGTGAGTTTTAAACTGACTGAAAGAACAAATCTTTTCTTGTGGTTCCTTTATTTGATTCTTGTCATCAGTTGAACACTAGGCTTCTATTTGATGAAAATATGTTTTGACTGCTTGTTCAGTGTAAGTTTTTATGGTAATTAAATCCTCTGGAACCTGTTTCTGATTATAAGAAAAAGGTTTTTTTTATTAAAGTTGCTTTTAATAGAATTTAGATGTTAGGAGTCTTATAATATTTTTGTTATAAATTTTAAGAAGGCAAGGAAATTTCCTAGCGTTTCATAATTTTATGCCCAAAAATTCAACCTATTGAATCGAGGTATGATAAACTTATGTGTCCACTGTCCTATCTCCAACAACACTAGTGTGCGAAGATTTTTTTTAATCTTCCATTTTAAAAGCTCATTTCTTGGAAAATTTTCTGTTTCATGGGGAAACTACATAGGTCCAACGAAGTCTGTTTTCTGCTTTAATTATTTGATTTCATATGATGAATCAATGTAAAACAAAAACCATATTAGAAGCTGATGCCTTGCTTGATCCTTATTGGATGATTTAACACAAGATAAACAGTGACTGATTGTTCAGCACTTTCAAGGTTTATCACTTAGATGAAGTTCAAGAATCAGATGAGTTGCTTTATGCTCACCTAATTATAATTCTAAACTTACGTACATTTGACTCTATATCTTCATTCTTCTATCTGTCTTTACTGTGAATAGTGAAGTTTAATTGTTGCTTTTTTAGGTGTTACTTTATTTTATTTTTTGATTCTTAACTTGATTTTTACAATAACTTTTTTTTTTTTAATTAATGTTAATGTTCAAAAGTAGAAATAAGAAAAACCTGAGAGTATTATTGTATTTCAATTTATTTTATTTTTTTATTACGTATATATAGCATGCTGGCGATATTAATGAAGCTGTAAGATGTTTAGATGAAGCACAGGCTCTTGATACAGCTGATAGGTATATAAACTCTAAATGTGCCAAGTATATGCTTAGGGCAAATATGGTTAAAGAAGCTGAAGAAATGTGCTCAAAGTTTACCAGAGTAAGTATTGACAAGTTTTTGTTTTATATATATAGATAGATAGAGAGATCTTAAATCTTTTAAGACATTCTTAGTCATGCTCGTCAGAAATGTCTTTTGACAATAACTTCTCTTTCATATTGCACTTGTGACTTCTGTCAAGTTTTTAAAAAAAAAAAAAAAAAAAAAAAAACTGTAAAACACTTGGATTTATAAATTTGGATTTATTTTATTTTTATTTTTTTCCCTGAAGCTGTTCTTGAGACTTCTGTAAGAAGTTTTAGGTTTTTTTTTTTCAACAATGTGAAATGGACAAAATGTGTGCGCTAAAATTTGTATACTTCAAGAATTATAATACAGGAAAGACCTATATTTGAGTAAAGACAGATTGCTGAATCTAGAGGTATTACGGTGAATCATATCCTCATGTTTCCAAGTTGGGCCATTACTATTGTCACAAATACCATCTTTTCCCTAGGCATTGAAATTAGCATTCTGTTCAGCTAGGAATAGTTGGTTTTGTAGTAGTATCCAGATGAATCTTTGGTACAAAGAAAAGCTCTTCAATCAATGTTTAACTGTATGAACTCAATATTTTGTTACTAATGTAGAATTCCATGTTTATTAGTAGTTCTTCTTGTTGATAGGATTTTTTATTATAAAATACTGCATACATTATGATTATTCTTAAGAATATTCATTGCATGTTTTTTCATGGACATCTGTTCATTTCTTTATTTACTCAGAATGAGAGATGTCTAATCTTTAGATTACTTGCCTGAATGACTTAATTTTTTTTATTTTTTATTTTTTAAGATTGAGATCAGAGACTTTACTTTCTCAAGTTTAATTGCAAGTATGGTAATCATCCACATAAAATATTCCCACTGTTTTTTATTTTCAAATTTATGGTTCTAAGCCATAACCTTTACCAATTCTGTAAAGGGAGTGAATGAACATTAGCAGTGCTGAACCCATTTTTGACATAATTTCTTATTGTAATCCTTTGCCCATCTAAGTCATGGTTTATATACACAAGATTTGTGTACAGACTGGTTGACAGTGGTGTGCGAGCAGCCGAGCCTAGCACCAGCCTCTTTGGACTGTTACATAGGTTGTGATGACACACTTAAATGGTCCACTGCAGAAAGGTATTGACATTTTGTTATACTTCTGTAGTGAGTAGCACATTGGCTGAGAGTGGAAATTCTTCATTATTATTCATAATCCAATTAGGGTGAAATAAGAAATGGTTCACACCCTTTGTTTAAGAGAAATGAGGTTGGATTTATTGCACAGGGCTGAGGTGGATCTCTTTAAAAAAGAATGCAGAAATTTGCAGGTTTTCATATAAATGACGACACATGGAAGTGTTTTGATTGGGACTTTTCAAAAAGATAGTGTTAAAATTGTACAAGTTTGGTGGTGTGAGGATTAATTAATTGACTGAGAAAGGCCTGTTTCATGAGCAGACAAAAAAAAAAAAAATAATGCCAAATTGTCAGAAATGACTTATGGAGAATGTTGTGTAAGTGTCTCGCATGTGTATGGAGACTGGTGGTCACAAGTGATATAATCAGCATGTCAACTTATTTTCATCTGTTCCATACTAAATTTTATTTTTAATATTAATTATGTTTTACCCAAATTACTTTCTTTTCTGAAGCTTATAAAAATTAAATTTTGTTATGTTAAAAATTGAAAAAGATGTTATCCTCTTTTACACTTGTAGTAGAATAAAAAGCTAATTACCAAACATTAATAAATAAAAATTTTAATTACATGTTAATATCTGTTTTCTTTTGTAGGAAGGAGTATCAGCAATGGAAAACTTAAATGAAATGCAATGCATGTGGTTTCAAACTGAATGTGCACTAGCCTACCAAAGATTAGAAAAATATGGTGAAAGTTTGAAGAAATGTCATGAAATAGATAGGGTATGAAACTGTTGTTTAATTTTTACGTAAAAAAAAAATGCATACAGAATACTTTTTTTTTTTTTTTTTACCGAAGCAAATGTCTTATATGTTTTTCTTTGCTTTCCAGCATTTTACTGAAATTATAGAAGATCAGTTTGATTTTCATACATACTGCATGAGGAAAATGACTCTTCGTGCATATGTGGGGCTCCTTAGGTTAGAAGATATTCTAAGGAGTCATCCGTTTTATTTCAAAGCTGCAAAGTGTGCAATTGAGGTAAGAAACAACTTTTCATTAGATTTTAATTTTTGCTACTCCCTATACTGAATTGTAAAAGTGTTTTATGCTTCAGTAACAATTTTAAATAATTCATCTCTACAGATACACAAAAAATAAGTGTGTTTTTGTCTTTAAAAAAAGGAAACGAAATTATTTAAAAATAAATATTCAGAAATTTAATAATAATAAGGGGAAAAAAATCAAAGCAAAACTCTGTGGGATATAATAATTTAAAAATAATTATATTATTCAATAAATGGGAAAACCTTCTGGTAGGTCTGCCCCCAGCTTCTACAAAAAAGGCTACATGCTTCTTTTCCTTTTTTACTTTACTTTAAACTTTGTTGCTTGAAAGTTAAATGTAGGATATGCATAAAGACATTCATATGAAATACTTAGTCTGAAAAAAAAAAACTGATTTTCGGAATTTTGCGAATGTGAAACATCCAAAGATTATGCAAATAGGAAGTGCCAAATTTTAGGATATGCATTTGCTGTCTATGTACTGAATGTGTCTGTTGTGAAATTAAAAAGTGAACTTGTGCTCATGCAATGTCTATAGCATCAGAGCAAGATTTTAAGTTGAAACTATATACAAGTGATAAAGGAAATAAGTTCTTATTTATTCCTTGTAGAACCTTTCTGCTGCAGCATGGTCAAAGTTGCTGTTGAGCCGTAAATTAACAAATTTATTGCTGTGAAGTATGATGTGCTAAGTATTGTATGAGAGGAAGTCGTCTTTGCAGAAAAGAGATAAGACAAGCTGATCACATGACATTTGGAAGTGTATCAAAAGCTATTACATTTTGGCCAAAGGTGAAAAACTTACAGAAAAGTGTTATTGATGTGTATTCGAATCCATATTGAAATTGAGCACAGACAAGAGACTCATTTGAAATTTGCGTTTAAAAGTGGAAAAATCATGTATAAAAAGCAGCACGCTCTTGCAAAATGCAAGATGGTTAAATGCTCCAATTAAAATTTTCCACTTGTGCATATTGGAGTCATTCTGGTTAGAATTCCAGGTATTGAAAGGAAGCAGACTGCACCAAGAAATGTTATATGTGTAGTTACGCAGAAGTGATTAGTATCAGCTAAGAAAGTGAGGAGTGATTGAAAAACTGTAGGTGCAGAAATAGCAAAGAGCAGTTTGGGTAAGTCAAAGGATTTTCCCAAGAAAGACATTTGAGTAAGAATTGCAGTACAGTCAAGGTATCATTAAATGCTGCTGAAAGAACTTCTGTAACAAAAAAGTACCCGTTTGTTGTTACAGATTAATTTAATTTCAAATGTCACCCTCTGTAGGAATAACTAATTATAATAACAATCAAGACAGTTCTTCACTAATATAATAACAACCAAGACAGTTTTTCACTTCCAAAAGTTAGTACTATTTTCAACTATTCCTGTTGAAAAAAAAAAACAATTTAGTCCAATAACTTGTAGTGGGTTATTCTAGAAGAAAGAGTTGTTGTTGATTCCTTTAAAGTATGTGTTTGTTGAATCCCTTATTGTTTTGACTTTGTATAAACAAAGACTGATTTCCCATTTATACAATTTTAGGTTTGATCATTTCAAAATGGTTAATCAGTACTATTTAATACTTTATTAAAGATTTGAATCGTTCAACCCTAAGATCAGAATTTTTGTTCAAATGTTTCATAGAATGGCATTTTTCTGGCTTTGTGCCCAACATTAAATGAAATTTTTGGAAGTCCAATTATTAAAAATAGTCTTTCCTGGGGCAAGTTTTAAAAGTTAATTTTCCCAACAAATCGATCTTGCCATAATTTGAAAGCCTATGGTTGTAAATGTTTACTTCATTACAATTCTTTGTTGATTTCTTCATGATATACAAATGACTTTAATCCAATATTTGGAGAATGTTGATCATAATCATAGATTTTTTTCTCTATAATCTAAGAAGATTATTAATAGCTGAAATAAAAATATAACAAAAAAAAAGTTCCATTATAAATTAACTGCAAATACAGGGTTGTTAACTTTAAGGTTCCTCTACATAGTGGGCTCTAGAGCATATTCTAAGGCTCCAAATGTAAAGAAATTTGCACTATAAGTACTTCAAACAAAGTGCTCGCTGCTTATTGTTAAAAAAAAAAAAAAAGTTCAAAAATGGCCATTAGATGGTGCTGTAGCAATATCTAACCATAACTAACAAAAATAATAACTGTGTGTTACTCTAAAAATATAACTTAAATAATGCAGATACTGTAACTAAAAAGTAACACAAGAACTAATGAAACACAAGAAGTAATTCCATCAAATTCAACTAGTTTAAAGTTTTCCGCTTCATGTGCCGAGAACAGGGCGAAGAGTTTCAACACTGGCCACATGTGTCTGTCTGATTGAAGGTCGCATCACGGTCGTGCATAATGTTGACTAGCAGCTCTATAAAAGAAAAGAAAGCTCTTCAAAAGCATTAGATACTTACCAGCACTTCACGACCAATGTCAATGTTGCAAGAAAAAGTGCCACTGGTGAAGTTGTTCTTTCAGAACAATAACAATGCAGCTGTGGCTGTTACGAGAAATCCGGCATCAGAAGCAGGTGAGGCATGGATTAATGTCTGCTTGTGCTCTCCACAAAATAATTGCAAAATTTGAAGCAACAGGACAACTTGGCAGTCTACCTGGTAGAGGTCGAAAACAAGTGGACTTTTCTTCGTTGAAGATCTGGGTACGGCTGTCATGGATTTATCACATCAATCTCCATGTGGTAGTGTAAGTGTACCGGCTGTTGCCCGTGCAGTGGACATGCTGTATGCCACTGTAGACTAGTGATGCATCAGATACTGCAGTACTATCTATACAAGATAAGGAGGCTACAGCTTGGTGACGCAGAAATTTGTGTAACATTTGCACTTCAGTTCCTGGCATGAATAACAGTTGATATCACTTGGCCATGGAATATTCTTTGGAGTGATGAAGCCAACTTCTACCTAATAAATGGGCAAGGGAATACCCACAACTGTTGTATATTGACAACAATAACGAGAAAACTCTCGTGTTTTCCAGGAGATCCCGGTGCATTATCCAAAAGTGGTGTGGATTTAAGGCTAATTTCATCATTCAGCCATTTTTTTTTTTTTTTTTGAAGAGATAACTCCAACTGAGCCCTTCACCTGTTCCATAACTGGACAGTGGTATTATGACATGTTGGTGAAATTCATGATACCAGAGCTTCAACAATGTGAGTGCTTTCAGGAAACTATATTCATACAAGATAGTGCACACCCCACATCACCGGTTGTATTCAAAATTTGTTAAGGCAGGACTTGACGAAATGAACAGGTTATCAGCTGTTATTACCAGACACCTTGGCCTCCCATATTACCCGACCTCATCTATGAGACTTTTGGTTATGGGTTTTTTGAAGAACCAGGTCTATTGTGAAAGATATCAAACTTATCAGATCTGAAGGACAGCATTAGACATCATGATCTAGCAATTCCAGCAGACGTATTGCGTTCTGCGGTAGAAAATGCAGTTTTGCTAATGGAAATCATTGTTGATAACAATGATGGACACAATGAACATATGTGACGCTGTTTAAGTGATTTGTATTGCTACAGTGCCATCTATTGGCCATTTTTTTGTACTTTTTCTTTTCTTTTTTCAATAAACTGCGAGTGCATCGTTTGAAGTACCTTTTGTCCAAATTTCTTTCCCATTTGAAACCTTAGAATGCACTCCAGATCCTTTTATTTAGATGAACTTTAATGTTAATGTCAACCCTATACTTAGACTTAAGTACAATTTACATTAAAACTATTTCAGTAGTTAATGCATATAATTTTTTCCCTAAATTACATAGGTGTATTTGCGGCTTTATGACAAACCATTGAAGAATGATGAAGTTTCGGAAGAAATCAATACAGGTAAAAAAGAAGTTCAGTGATTTTTTTTTTTTTTTTTTTTTTTTTTTTAAATTTTGTAGACAGAAGAAAGCAAATTAAAGAATACTTTTCAAAAGTTGGTGGATAAAAGTATACCACTTAAGATAATTTCTTAAAATTGATATGTCTTGTATATAAGCTGTTGTGCAATTATGTTGATATCCTTCAAATATTTTTGCTCATCCAAACATTAAATTATTGTTGTCATTTTTAATTACTGGTTAATGCTGGTATGTATAATCAAGTTGGGTATTTTGTTTTTCATTCAATATATTCACTTTTCTTGATTTCTGATGTCAAATTATGAGTTTTTACTACAGATTTTCAAGAAATTTTATAAATTTTTTCATGAATTCTCAATATTGATTTAATTTTAAGATGAAATCATATATAATCCACCTTTTGTTCTATTTCTGTGATGATAACTCTTAATATGTATAATGGATGTAATTACAGTCCATGATGCTGACACTACTATCTCCCAAGCATAACTACAGGAGTCTATGCTTTTCATATGATACATTCCTTAGGGTGGAACAATTTCAGTGTCAACCAAAGTATGCCATAACTATTGACTTCATTATGAACACATGGATAAGCTCTCCAACAACTGACCTATCAGATCCTTCCTTCCTTGTAGGCTTGTCTTTTTATTACTGTGATGCTGCAAACAGTATATTCAGTTCTTACTAGTAATTGTATCTAAGCTGTGAGTTGTTGTTGTCTAGTTTTTTGCTGGCAGATTTTCTTACTTTAGAAAACCCAGTTCAGTAGTAGTAATATACAGGTTAAAATGCCAACAAGTTGTGGAGATCACCAGACTATCATTACATTGACATTATTCATCTGTTTCTTATCGTGTGTGTCTTGTAGCACATTAGTAAGCGAGACAATGCTTTCTCTTTCTTACTACTGCACCATCACTTTTCTTTTTTCCCTAGTGATACTTTGTTTGTTTTTCAATAGTTTACATACAAGATTTTCAATAAAAAGTGTTAATTTTATTTCACTGCATTGTTTTCAGTTTAAAAAAAAACAAAAAACTTAGGTTTGGACTAACCTTGAGAGTTTTCCTAAAATGTAAGTTTTAGAAATAAATTATTTCAAGTTACTGACTTAAGTGAGCATGGTGTATTGTAGCACTTGAATGGTATATGGCATAGAGTTAGGTTATTGATAAAAGCGGATGTAATAGATCTAGACTTTTTTTTTGTTTTAGGATAAATTTATTAATAATAGCAGAAAGTAAATTTTAGTTACCAGAAGACCATGGATGTGTTTCATTCAAGAATGATCTTTGAGAAATGAATTACTGTTTATTTATAAACTTACTATTGCAGTGCTCAACAGAGTTTAATTGTGACTTACCAAAGTCTGTTTGGTTAGATTCTCTTTTGGAAGACTCCAGGTTCACCTTTTTTTTTTTTTTTTTTAATCCTTGATATTCTATAACTCCCTGTAATTGGAGTCCTTCAGTTGATTTTTAATCCACCTTGATTGTCCGGTACTATTTATTATTATTATCATTACCTGCTGGCTTTTTTTTTTTTTTTTTCTCATTCATCTTTGCCTATTTATACAGTCTTCAGTAGTTGGTTGATTTCTTCATTTCCCCATTTCGGTGCCTTATTTTCAGGTATTTGTGCAGAGACAGTTTTATAAACTATTTGTAATTATCACTATTTCTACGTAGAATCTACCTATTGTTACTACTTTTACTAATTAATGTTTTTGTTTTTGTAATTTAGTCTAGTTGTAATTGATGAAATGAAGAACTTGGTAGCTTTAATGAATTTTAATTTAATTTGGAATTTATACTCCTTTTTAATAATTAATGCATATAAAAAGTTGGCGAAATGACATTTTCATTCTACTGATTTCTCTGTAAATGAAAATATAAACATATTGATCTCTAACAAATTCTAATTGAATTTTTTTTAACAGAAATAAAGCTTTTTTTTTTTTTTAATTCTGGCATACTTTCTAAATATATCCATATATCTACACATAGAATGTTTATAAAATAAATCAATTTTAGTAAGTTAAAATTAATTTTATAACATTTCACATTTACTTATTATTTGCTTTAGTAAACACAAGTAGAAAATTGACTGCAAGTGATTTGAAAATTCAATTTAACAGACATTAATTAGATCAGTTATGCCACCAAATGAGATAATAGTATAAATCATTGTGCTTTAACATAAATTTCAAAGACTTAGGTGAAGAAGGCATTTACAATTTTACAAAGTTAGGGTTGCATAATTTTAATGGCTAATCAAACTAATAAGACTTCTTTAACATTTTGTGATAACTGTGATAGCAAACCATAATATCTGTTCAGTTTGTGAAATAAATAGTTTATATTATTTATATATAAGTTACAATTATGAACTAATTATTACATCAATTATTATATGTGAAAAGATGGCAAGTAATTTTATCTACCTTTGCGATGTTATTTATTTTAAAGGTAATATTTTAATATTCTATAAGTGTGATAATAGAATATGAAAGAGGGACTAAGCACACTTTGAAATTATATATATAAGAAATTACAAACATGATTTTGGGAATCCATGAACGTCAGGCGATTTAAAATGACAAGTAAAACAAAATAAAATGAGAAAGTTATGTTCTTATGAGTCACAGGCATGAGATGGAACATCCTACTGCTTTCTTGTAAGGGTGACCTGGTGGAGATCAATGCCTGGTGAGGGGTGTGGAAGTGGGAATTATGGCAGATAGAGAGGTGAGCTGCCCTCCTAGACGATTTCCGAAATGTTTCATCTATTCCTCTCCCCCAAACTGTTTCTTTCATCATTATCCAGGGGCTGTGGGCATGTGTATGGGTACAAAAACATACTATCTATATATATATATATACACACACACACATACATACATACATACATACATACATACATACATACATACATACATACATACATACATACGAAATAAAATAAAATGGGAAGAAAAAGAAACTTTGATTTAAAAAAAAAAAGGGAATGTGGATGTGATTGCAGGTGGGAGGGGGTAAGGCTGTGACACAAAGCATAGGGGACACATAGGGCTTGTTATTTTTTGAGTTCCTATTGCAAAGCAGTGGTAATCTATGCATCAGTATTATAGCATTAGTATTATATCATTTTTTTGTGTTGTTAAGCAGTGTCTCGTGAAATTTCAATTGGTAGTTGTCATGTTGGGTGTGATAAACAATAGGGTTTTCTGTGTTCAATGTATGTCATATCATGCTGCAATGAACTGCTGTAGTGTAGTGTGTAGTATTGGTTTTTATAGCTCTGTCGTCTTCTGCCATCCGAATTTTTAATTTCCTTTTTGTTTCTCCTACGTAAATGCAGCCATCACTTCTGTTGTTACAAGTGATGCCATAAATGATGCCCGTCTTTTCCATTTTTTGTGTATGACGTTCATCGTTGTGAGCGATGTGATCCTTCATGACGTTCTTTATGGTTCGGGTTGTCTTTGCCACTGTTCTTATGCCGTTTGGGTTCAAAATAGTAATAAGTTTCAATTGTATACCGTCATGGTAAGGAATGCTGATGTATCTGTAATCCTTGTGGATTATTTTGTACTGTTCCTTGGACAAACCTGAGTTGATAATTTTTTGTTTTGTTATCGTTCTTGCTATGATTTTTTTTTAATAAAATCAATGGGATAATCGTTATGCAAAAAGATGTTTGTAATTTCTTAGTTTTATATTATTATTATTATTAATAATAATAATAATCATAATAATATTTCAATAAGTATACTGAAGTGCAATTTTTAGAAACTTTAGCAACAAGAAATCATTTAATTTATAATAGAGCTTTGAACAAAAAACATAATTTTAATCATATATAGAAAATTAAAAAATATAAAAATAAAATAACACTATAGTTAGTATTTTGATTTTTGAACAGTTGTTGTTAAATAGTAATCACAGTAATTTAGAATATCAAACTTAATACATTGAACAGAAAAAGGTACATTTCGATCACTCCTCAACTCCAAGTAGTTTTAATTCAAATTTTTAAATCAAATTAATGAAACACAAATAAGTGTTATTTTCTCTTTCAAAATCCATCGCTTGATTCAGACTCTATTTAATAATAGAAAGTAAAAGTAATATTCTTTTGTCTGCAAAACTATTTGAAAACACTTCACTGAAAGTACTTCCTGGTTTCTGTGTTTACATTAGAAAAGAAAATTACAGTTTAGCTTTCTTTCAATTCTTTTCCATGTTCCCATTTTAATATATATATAATAGAACAAAACATTGTCTGAAAAGGATTTTTTCTTTTTTGTTCTCAGATTTCTTAAAAGACAATGTATACATAAAATTTGTTTTTGAAAAAATAAATATGGCATCTTTATAAAATGGAAAATAATTGCCAGAAAACTTATATTTAAATAAATAATAAATACATAGATAAATGGCCAAAATATATAAATTCAAAACTTATCTTAAATTTCTTTTCAAAACTTATTGATTTTTTTTTCCTGTAAAACATCACATTATCAACCAGTTTAATTGTTTTATCACAGCTGTCAGGAAGTAAAATTTATTAATTTATATTTTCTGTAACTGGAATTTGCTTTACAGTTAGTAGCTTACTATTTTAACAGTGATTAATCATAGTTTTGAAAAGAAGAGTGGATTATTTTTATTACTATATTATGACTGGTTGTTTAAGGAGAATGACTGTGTTTTTTGATTAATTGTTGAAATAGGCATCATCATATTAGAAAAATTATCAGACTTCATAGGAGCTAAATAAAGACTAGTTTTTAACATTATTCAGGCTTGTATGATTTCTTCTCACCAGCAGGAAAATGAACAAATGGCTCAAGGAGTAAGTAAATGCTGAAAATAAAAGTTTACTTTTCAGGAAGATGTATAATTTGTCCATTTTCTCAGCCTTCCATTGTGATGATGATAATCTACTCCTGACACTCTTCTCAGAAAAAAAAAAAAAAAATCTTACTCATGAAATAAAATTGATTTTCCAGTTCTCTACATCTAAAGCAGTAAATATAGATAAATAAATCATTTACACTTCATTAATATTCTGCTTTGCGTAACACTAGAGATCCTGCTTCTAAAATGTTTTTAAAAGTTACTTTCATGTTATTGTCAGTTCTGATTACTCATTCAGCTGCAGGAGCTTCTACTAAATTGATTTGCTGTTGTGTTCCTGAGAATATGCCTCCTGGCAGAACTTCAAAGGATTTATTTGCAAGCAAGAAATTTCGTAAGCTTTCTATTGAATTGAATGCCTGAGAATTTCTTATACCTATAAGAGGTGAGTTTCCATTGTTGAATCCCAGTGATCCTCCACCTACATTATTTGGCATCAAATTATTTAAGCCTTGGTTGGATAGTAGTAGCGATGGATTGACTTGTCCTAATAGGTTGACATTAGGAGAAAGTTGGCCTAATCCTGAAATGCGATTGGGTGCGAAGTTGAAGTTTCCTGCCAGTAAATTTGGATTAATGGAATTATCTGGGAATACAGGGGTACTCAGATTACTTCTGAATTGTAGCCCAAAATCCGAACCAAAATTTTGTTGATTAGCAAGAATTTGCTGCAAAGAAAGTTGTTGGTTGTTGTTGCCTGATTTGGCAAGCAAATTCTGATTTAGTAAGTTTCTTAGTAGGATGTTTTGGTTGATCTGATTTAGGAGGTTTTGATTTCCTGCAAGATTCAAATTAGGAAGTAATTCTTGCGTTTTTGATAAGTTTCCAGAAAATTGTTTATTATTAAATTGCAGATTATTAAACCCTGTATTATCTGGGTTGTTGTTGGCAAAATTTGAGTTTGTGTTACCTTTTGTGGCCAAAAAGTTGTTGGTGTTTAATGTTCCAAAGTTCTGATTCATTGGTAATCCAGGAAATCTGTTGAATTGAAAGGCATTGTTCCTTAATGATTGTTGAAAGCTTCCAAAAGAGGAATTCTGTGCTAAATTTTTCGGAAATCCACCCAAGGAGGCTGTTGGTCCAATTTGGGGGAGGGGGTTTTGAGGCAGCCCATTGAAACTTGCTGGAGATCCAAATTGGGACAGGGGGTTTTGAGGCAGCCTGTTCAAGGATGCAGGAGATCCAAACTGAGAAAGGGGATTCTGAAGTCTGTTGTTGAACATATTGAACATACCCATTGGTCCAGGAGCCATGTTATTTCTTAGCATCAATTGTCGAAGATCTCCTGGAAAACCTAGTCCATTGTTAGGGTTGGGCATTCCCAGGAGTGGGGCTTGGTTTTGTTGATTCATCATATTCAGCATGAAAGGGGATTGTCGTAAGATGTCTTGACTCATCAAGGGATTCATCTTTAAGCTTTGTGCATTTGGGTTGTTAGTCTGAGAAAGTGAAGCAGGGGATTGGTTCATAGCATTTGCCGGCTTCTTCATTAAAATGTTTGCCAAGCGTGATGCTACGTGTGGTGGAATTGGCATTGAACCTGGGAAAAATGGGAGGCTTGGTATGGAAACGTTAAATTTTCTCCTTTCACTAACAGGTGTAGATTCATTTGGTATAAGAAACGAATTTTGAACAAATGATGAACTTGCTTTGGGTTGAGTTATACTGTAATCTGCAAAAGGATTGTTAAATTCACTTATTCTTTTTGTGGGTTGGTTTATTTCATATGATATATCTAAAGGTTGTATTTCGGAATCAGTATCCAGTGTTGTTGACTTTGAACCACTTGATAATTCTTTGGGTGGTGAATCATTTTTCGTGAGAAATGATTCTCCAGGTGAATTCTGTAAATCTTCATCTAGAAATGTTTCTTGATTGTTATTAAAATCAGAATTTGGCTGATCTATGTAACTATCACTGTGTTTATATGGAGTATTCCTGAAGTCTTCTAATTCACTTGGAGCTGAAAGACTGTGTTTAGCTTGAAAAAGAAGTAGATGGATAATGATGAAAATATTTTTCTGAAATTCAGAAAATAAAAATAAATTAATATGGGAATTTCCTCTCTCTTAAATTCAGAAAATATTATTTACATTTATAAACAAGTTTATTTATTTTAAAATATCCCAACTTCCTTATTTTGCATTTTTTTTTTTTTTTTTTGCATTATTATTTAGGTAAAAAAAAAAAAATCATTTCTTAGAACAAAACTTGATAAAGAAATTTATCTAACGCAGTAGATGATGATGAGCTGATCTGCCTTTCTCTTATCAGTAACAGCTTGAGATGATGTTGAAATATTTAATCAACATATCAAATAAGTAGCTGAAAAGAAAGAAAGAAAGAAAAAAAACCTTTTATGTTACATTATTGTTGGACATAAATAAATTTTGTAATTGACTGAAACAAAAATGAATTGGTTGGAAAGTCAATAGAGATATTCCTATTTCTTATCTTTATAGAATGTATAAGTTCTGGTCATTCCATAAAAGTAATCCAGTTATGTATGATTACTGAGATCGACTGGAAATGCCTGTTTTGTTATTCATAGAATATGTCGAAACCTAGGAACAATTTATTTAATAAGTAAATAAATCTTTCTAAAATAGAAATCGTTGCACTAGCTGATATTGATTTGTGACAAACACCAGAAAAAAATGTTATCATCAACTATTTCTAGCTGTTCTCAAAATTACAGCAAACCTGTAGATAGAAAGAAATTAGTACAAATAAAATAAAATGAAAGATGCAATAACACGGAAAATATTTTTTCTACCCTAGATAGGTGAAGAATAATTGAAATTGGATTCTTTGAGTATTAGTTCGTTTTCTCTCTCTCGCCGATTTGTTGTGGATCCTGTTTTGAAATATAATATGTGGTAGATATATGAAAGTTTGAAGAATATTTGCTATTGTAGTTTTCTATCTTCTATCCTTCTTGTATAAGAATATTTTGTAACTTTACATTTTAAAACCATTGAGAAACGCTGTGAGTTTCTTTGTGAGAAAGCAAATGGTCACTCTTGATTAAGAAAACGTTTAGCTTCATTTTTCTATTGTTAATAGTCACAAACTACTGTAGCATCGGCAGCTAACATTTTAATTCTAGTTCTAGCCTAATTCTTAAAGAAAAGGAAGTCAAATGTATGTGTGCCCCTAATAACTTTGCACCAGTTAACGGGTCTTGTTGAAACTACTTATTTATAACCTTTTACACATACCTTTCATTGTAAGTAATACCTTGAAATATGAGCATAATCCGTTCTAGGACTGAGCTCGTAACTCGAGGTGCTCGTATCTCAAATCATTTTTTGCCTTAAGAAATAACAGAAAAAAAAATTAATCCGTTCCGGCCCTCTAAAAACTCCCTTATTAGTGCTAATAATAATGGGAAAAACATGTTTTTAATAGCTATAGATACACACACACACACACACAATAAAAAATTATAGTATATAAGGATTCCTGTGATATAAAATGTGGTTTTAATTATGAGTTCTTACTGACAGACGATTCAGTAGCAGCTAATGGTGGCATGGGCTGAGGAGGGAGGGAAGAGAGTTGGCCCGTACGTAGACACTTGATTCCATACTGTATCTTTACTTTTCTATTTTTTATTTGCTTTTTTTCGATTTGTATTCTTTACTTTTCTTAACTTTTTTCTCCTGATTACCCTCACTTTCACTTGGCACAGGCCTTTTAACGAAATACCTATCGAGGGAGATTTGTTTCTGTCTCCCTTTCAAATGCTCCGAGTGCTCAGCCATTTAGCATCCGCATCTGTAAACCACACCTGGCCTCTGGAGCACAATATATACTGTGTCTATAAGCCAAACCTGTTCTTAAAGGAGTAAGAATATATTGAATGTTCCCAAAGATTTTATCTTTTGTTCAGTAAAATATATAAAATAGATTTACAAAGTTTCCCTTTTGATTTTCCTGATAATGCAAGTTTGAATAACTGAGGTTTTGCTATACAACTCTTCATCTTTCTCTAAACCTTTTCCCACTTCTATGTGGGGCTCTGCATTTCCTTCTTTTATTCTTTTTCTCCATTTCTCTGTTTAGGGCTTCCTCTCTCATCCATCCTTTTTCCCCTCGGATCTTCAGCTATCTTATCTCTCTATCTGAGCTGGGGTCTCCATGTTTTCTCTTTCCTGGCACCTCCAACATCCTCACTTGCTTTCCTGCGTAATCTTCATTCCTTCATTCTACCATCTCAGTCTACTTTTCTGAATTTCCCTGCTCACAGGTCCTACCTTGACTGTTCCTCTGATGTGTTCATTCCTAATTCTGACTTATATCTTTATACCACTCATCCATGTTAGCATTCTCATTTCTGCTACTTCCATTTTCCTTTACTGGGCCTTGGTGACTGTCCATATGTCAGTACCATACATCATTGCAGTTCTTATCACCGTCTTGTACCATTTCCTTTTCATCTTGCAGCTTGCTTTCGTGCCACACAACACTCCACTCATTTCCCTCCAATTCATCCATTCACATTGGATTCTCTGGGATACTTCAGTCTCTAACCTTCATCCTTCTCCAAGTTTGATCCCAGGTACTTGAATTTTCTGCTACACGATGAATATTATAATTTTGTTGGCCTGTATGACACTTAATTGAATGCAAGTTATTTATCTGCTGCTACTAGTAGACATCAATAGATTGCTCTCGTCTTTCCCCAGAAAGAAAGTAACCTGGTATTACTTTGATAATATATTTAAAAAAAATTGTAAATAATTAAACATACAGAACTAACGTTGGAATGAGTTACGTATCATATTTACATGTAGCTTTCTGTTTTAACTCGTATAATTTCAAATAAATTATCTCCTTTTTAGTAGAAGATTTCTCCTAACGGTCTTACAGAAGAGATTCAGTTTCCTAGGAAGAAAAGAAAACTATCTTAACCACGTCAAGAGTCGAACATCGTTCTGTTCTCAGAAATTCACAGAATCCTTTTTAACCTACTTTCATAGATGGGATTTAAAAATAAATTGTAGTCTGAATTCGATTTACATTCCTAATTTCAGGAAAATTATGTTTTGCTGCTGCAGTTAATTTTGATCAAACAAAAAAACTATTATTAGGAACTTTACTCGTCAAGATGTTTAATGAAAACTCACGAATTTTTGATTTATGATTTGATCGTTTCACTTTACAAATGACTTGGCCTGTTGTGTGGGGAAAGGGGGAATTTTTGGGTAGTGAGAGTAACCCATTGAGTGATTCATCATTTTTAGATGAGAAGATATTTTCGTAGAAGCAAAATGTTATAGCACCATAAAACACTTATTGTTTTTTTATCTTTTAACAATGAAAGCGTAATTACCAGTAAATAGGCTATTTTCATTGCAAATGTTCGAAGATTATATAGCAGAATAGATTCTACGTGAAACGCTTGCAGTTCGAGACATTTAGCTCAAAAATAAATAAATTTGTGGAATTTTTGAAACTTGAACATTGTATGGGATACTAAATACGATCAGGAGAGTTTCCAACCATCTTGTTTTTTAATTTCTTTTCCCACTAAAGTCACTTGTTGACTTTTTGCAATAATGTAGTGAACTAGAGGCGTATTTAGAATTTTATTTAGGAAGATGGGGGGGCAGGTCAAATTATGGAATCAATTCTTCAAGAACAACCCCCCCCCCCAAAAAAAGCCTTCGGAGATGGGATCAAGATGTGCTCAGTAGGCCATTCAATCCCCCCTCCCCTCCTTATCTACGCCCCTGTACTGCACAGTTCATCAGATGAAAGAAAAACATGGAAATAGCGTTTATTCTTTAATTATAGAACGGGTATTTTTACCGTAATACAATTGTCCTGTAAGGTTCCAGTCTTATCTGCATTTTGTTTTACTTTTCCTTTTGTAGCTTCTAAAGAGCCAGATCTACAGCGAAAAATGCATTCGGGTATATTTGTAAAGCAGAGAATACGTTACAGTGTTTATTTAAATAATTTTTTACTTAAATATAATAATAATAGTCGTTTTAACAGAATTTGCGAAGTAGAGTTATTGACGCTTTGTTCAGAATTGCTTTTTATCATTAAGCCTATTTCACTGACTTATTTTTGTTTTGAAGAACGACGTGAGAAAAGTAAAACCAACAACTTTTACTATTAAAAATTAGAGTCAACTATTTCGACACTTAAATTTTTTTTTTTATAAAAGAAATAAAAAACTAAAAACATTTAAAAATTCCCGTCATGACGTACGTTTCAAACCTCTGTGGGCAGGTTTTAGTTGGCTCTAATTTTTAAAGTTATTCACAACACGTTTAATACATCAAACTTTTATTATTCTCATAATGTAAACTGCTTAAGGTCCTGACTCAAGCAATTCAGGCGACTTTTATTTTGAATAAAATTTTTTGAAGCATTTTTTTTTTTTTACTTTATAGAATTAGATTTTAATAGAATAACATAATTTAACGTGAGGGCAGTATTATAAGATGATAGTAAAAAGCCTCCACACTTGACTAAAAAGATGAAATATAATCAAATATGTACCCTACTAGTTACGACCCGAGTGCTGACTGGACAACGACAGAGGAATCAGCGCTCTGGATTCTACTAGCAGGGTGCATATTTTATTGTAATTGTATTTCATCTTTTCAGTCAACTGTGGAGGCTCTTCACTATCATCGCATATATTTTAATAGAATTAACAAAAATCTATTTTAAAAAAAATGCTTCAAAAAATTGTATTTTTGGAAACGAACAGCATCAAATTAATTTGCATTATATTAAGTTGAAAATACCGTTGAAAAAAAAACAACCCAAAAATTGACTATTTTTGAATTTTAATTTAATTAATTACAAATATTTTGAAAATTAAAAACAAGAAAATATAAATCCCACATGTTTCACAAGTTCATATTTAAATTTTCACAATTTTAGCTACATTGGTAAAAGAAATTAAAGGTTTGTAGTCGCCTGAATTGCTCGAGTCAGGACCTTAACATTTCTTACAGATTGCAGAGAGAGACCGTTTTACATGTTAAGATAGAACCTCGGTTTGAGATAAATATGAATTGCCGTTATTGTTAGATATCCTTCTTGGGATATATAATAATAATAATAATTTAATAAGTGTTCCACTCATAATTGAGTACTACACAATAAAAAGAAACAAGAACATACAAAGTACAGAAAAGATCTTAATTTAAATGAAAAGAGTGAGGTTTATGAATTTGAAATTAAAGATCACATAATACAGATCTCATTTAAACATCGTTGGGCGATTTAGTTTATATAAGAAGTTCATAAAAGGTTGATATGCCTTTCCTTGAATTAATCTGCAAGGCCAAAGAATTTTTAGATAATTTAAGTTTAAAATGAGTTCAAATCTAGCTTTATCATATTTACTACAAGCATAAATTATATGGTTAACAGTTTCTGTTTCTCCGGATTCACATTCACAAAAGGCTGTATTTGTAACATTCCAGGCTGCTAGGCGGGCTCTGGCACTTGAAATTACACGAATATGGAATAAAACAACTACAGTGTTGCCAATCATCATTGGTGCACTAGGAACACTATCACTTAAATTTATGGACTATTACACCAGACTTGGAGCACCAGCAATAACAACAGCTGAATTACAAAAGACAGCCATCATTGGCACTGCGAACATTTTACGTCAATACCTTAGCAACACTTAGGCCCCTGGTTGAGGCCCGTCTTGCCTAAGAAAATGCCAGTGATTAAACGTGATTTTTTGTGTTTGTTTGGGTGAACGTTTACACTGTGTAACTATTTTTTAAAAGAGTAAATTTGTTATATATATATATATATATATATATATATATATATATATATATATATCGGGATTTCTATTCTTGATCATAATCTGATGTAGTCCTCTCCGTTTCTGTCCATGGTGTCACTTAATTGACAAGTGAGCGCAGATACTTGATTCCACAAAAATTAGCTCCTGCGGTGAAAATGAATAGGGAAATTTGTGTAACAAATTGTAAGAAAGATTGCACCTTTTTTTTTTTCTGCCCAGGATATATGTGAAGCAATTATTAAGCCTAAGGATAGGCATGAATGAACATTTTTAGCAGCACAAATTCCAATCGCACTGAGATGACTTGATTTCTGTGTAAGATCTGATATAGTTGTAACTCGTTTGGTAATCCATAACAATCGCCAAACAACGTAAGTTCTGTGGACTTGAACGTTTTTCAGAAGGTCATTGAAAAGGTGTTTTGTACAAGCATCAAAGATGTTGATACCGCCATTATCATTTAAGACATCTAGAAACATCAGGTTCTAAAATATTTGTTGGGAAGATGAATGCTTCCCAAGATCGCGAATAACAACTTGGATTTTTTTGCCCTCAATGTTGAAGGATTAGCAATCAATCTATATAATCTCAATTCTATCATTATTATAGATGTGTGCGCTGCACTCTTGTAAATGACTTAGTCATTGGCTATAGTGATTACAAAATAATGCAGTAGATACAACTAGTATAGTGCGTCTAAGTCAGCTAGGCAGTCCCTTCAGGCGTTGGGACTGAGAACTTGAAAAAATAGGGGAGAAAGGGTATAAGATAAGTGGGGATAGGGAGGAAAGATTACAACAGTGTTGGCAGAGCTTGACCTCGTTATTATCGGCTTTAAATAACTATATTTCCGAAGAGCTGAATTCTCAAAATACTAAAAAAGGATCACATAAGGCCTTTTTTTAATTCCGTAACAATACCCTGATACCCTTTCACCCCTATTTTTTTCAAGTTCTCAGTCCCAACGTCTGAAGGGACTGCCTAGCTGACTGATGGCGGTGTGCACCAAACTTCAGTTAACTTGAAGGACTGCTATTTGGACGGAGCTAAAATTAGTGGGGGGTGCTGCTCCACAAAAATTTTAGCATTTTAGCAAAGGAAACATGTATAAAAAGAAAATTTATTCAAAAACTTGATAAATTTCTTTTTATACATGTTTGTTTCCTTTCACACAATTTTAAAACAAAGGCTAAAATTTTTGTGGAGCAGCACCCCCCACTAATTTTAGCTCCGTCCAAATAGCAGTCCTTCAAGTTAACTGAAGTTTGGTGCACACCGCCATTAGACGCACTATAATCGCGTACGCCTAGTGAATAATAATGAGGATTCTATAACTGCAAGCAAAAAAAAAAAAAAAGTTCACTCCTAGGTTCTCGGTAAAAGTCCCCCCTTCCTCTAAAATGGCTGGCCTGGCCACAATAATAATATTATTGTTGGTTGAAAAATAATTTTTTTTTTTTTTTTGAAAATCTTAAGAAAACAGTGGTTTTTCTCTCATCATAAATAGAAAACAATTTCAATAGATATAAGGAGATTTTACGACTAAAAAAATAAATGGTAATGATTTGCTATCATTTTGATAATTCGTAGTTAAAAAATAATTAATTTAATCCATTGGAAAAAAAAAAATGTTTTGTACAGGACATTTTGGATGACGAAGACAGATTAATTTTCTTTTCGCAGCTTTTATAATTCAGTTAAATAAAAACAAATATAATGATGTGTTAGAAACTTATATATCAGGGGTGGCAAAACTTAACTTGCTTAACGTAAGAGCCACATACGATAAACTTAAGATGTTGGAGAGCCATTTTATTAACAGTTGCTCTGTAATTCTTGCTGATACTAAATTTTTTAAATCCCTCACTCAGATCAAGCATTAAAATTGGATGTAAATTCTTAAATATATTTACTCACCATGAACATTAAACTTATCGTTTTAATCCACTGAATTTTTCAGTTTATACTTGGTAAGCATTTATAAAGATTGAAAATTTTATTTATCTTTTTTATTAATTGAAAAAAAAAAAAAAAAAATAGCTCAGTCACGATATTCCCGCGAGCCGCACATTATACGTCAAAAAGCTGCATGGGTCTCGCGAGCCGTGGTTTGGCCACCCCTGTTATATATCAATGTTTCTAATTATTATACATTGAATCAAGTAAGAAGATCATACTAGTTTGAACTTATCTTCGCTAGTCAAAATATTTTATTTTGTATTATAAGTCTATCGTAATTATTTGCCGGTTTTTTCTTTACATAGTTGAAGAAAAAAATATTTATGTTTTATAGTTCAGTTAGTGGTGTTTAATGAAATATTGTATGTGTTTAAGTAAAGGGTTGTAATTTATAATGAACTTTTTTTTTGGTTGAATTATTTAAATTTTAGATGACTATTCTTAATTTCTATTTGAAGTTAAACCCAACAATTTCGAAACAAATTTTATTAATATCCAGTTGCTGAAACGTGCGTGATAATTACTGACGTACCGATTGACAGCACGCATCCGTTTTAAAACTGGAAAAAAAGAAAAAGAAAAAACCGTTTTGGATTCTAAATTACATCCATGCAATCACGCAGCTTTCAGATCGTGTGTTATTATTGTTGTTGTTGTTTTGTTTTTTTTTTTGGGGGGGGGGTTAAAAAAAGAACAAAAATAACACAACTTTTGTATAAATTCCATCAGTGCTTTGCCAATTGGGATTATCTATTTACAAATAAATTAACAGTAATAATAAAATACTCATCATTATTGATTTTTGTCAAAAGTGTATATCGCCCGATTTTTTTTTTTATTTCTGGTATTTTAGAAAATTCAGTCTGTTTAAAGTATTGAGCTGAATTAGTTTAGATTTTTGTTTTTGTTTTTTAACAAAAATGTCACATTTGAAATGTCACAGCAGCCAGTTTCAAACAATTGGCGACCTCCATTTACGGAAGGCAGATTTAAGCTTTAAACGATGATAGTCTTGGCCGAGATTCGGGCAATTGATCTTGTAAATGGTTTTAATTCAGTAAATCGTAGTTGTAATTGATCTTCGCTCTTGACCTTTGTCTTTAAGAGATACAGGATTTTGCATTATTTTCTGAAACATAAGTTCAAAGGGCCAGGCTCTTTTTTGAGAGAGAGAGAGAATATGAAGAAAAGAAAGAAGAAAAAAACTCTTGAAGTCTAGTTCATATATTTTTGAACAGTATCTAAGCAGTTATTGAATCACTGTTTGTGTGTGTTTGCATTGTTTTCAGTTAAAACATTGACTGTTTCTCTGAAAGGTATCATCTTAGCAATAACCTCTTTGGGCAACTTCCCAGCAGTTACTTATTTAATAAATGATTTGTAATCGGGCCTTGTTTTTAACCCTTTGTTAAACTTTTTCTTGTGTTTTGTTGCATTGCCTTTAATAAAAATACCAACCGTTTCTTTGTGGACAATTTTTTTAGCAAATTAATAATTATCCTGCTGTCTTGTTGCCTAGCAACAAAAAGATAGCGGGTTCGGTTTGAATTGTAGAATTCATGCTTGAAAATGCTGCTTAAATAAATTAATAATTAGTTAATATTTCAGTCGTTTTACGTTTTGTTACATATCAAACTTTCACTTCAAAAACGTATCTTCAAATGGGATATAGAAATATTTTTATTAACTGGTTTTCCAACTGAAGTTTAGAATCCAAAACAGTGATTTGATTTCATCCAGTAATTTGGTAATTATTAGTAACATTACAGGCTTGTAAGTTGTTTTCGTAAACCCCTTAATTTCTTACACTATTCTCACACCCACCCAGCTCATAGTATTAATTATAACAAATATTAAATAATATAAAAGATGTACTAAACTCTTTTAATTCCATTAAATAAAATAAATAAAAAAAGTGACTTGCCTGAGCTGTAGAGGTTTTCATATTGAGGTGGGGAAAATCCAGTGTAAAGTAGGATGAGTGCAGCTCGACCATCTAGCATTACTCCTTAGCGGCTTCTAAACTAGCGTGAAAGAACATCGAGATGAAAACATCCTTTGCATAATTCACTTGTACAGATGCTTTTTCTGGTAGGTGGTTGTCCTCAATTAAAGCTATTTCAATTAGAGGTCATGTAGGTCACTCTTAAGTTTTCATAAAGATCTCTCCAAGCGTGGAGAGGGATACCTTTGTCGAGTCTTTGAGGTAGAGAGAGAGACCATCGTGGAAATACACGAGCAGGAGGGGGATGACGAAGGAAGACGGCAGTGGTTTCTACGAATCCCGATTTTTATCGTTTCGGTTTTGTTTTTTTTGTATTTTTATGTAATATTTGATATTTCGCTTTTGTTTTGTTGATCTTTTATCTTTATTTTTCCATGGCCAAATAGAAGAGAATATTGTACTGATAAATTTGGAAGATATTAGCAAAAAGGAGGATTATCTTGTATTTTGTGAGCCATTCAATAGAATAAAAGGAAATCAAAGTGAAGTGAAGAAAACAAAGGAACGTGATTTCATTCGCCAGTGCTTCCGGGCCAGTGGTGTGTGAACGTTCCACTTTCCCTTCGACTCGTCTTCGTTGTTGTAATTTTCTTTTCATTTTCTGTCTTTTGTCGTCTCGGTGCTGTACTAGGAAGCGGTTTTTTTTTTCCAATACGTTATTATTTAGACACAATACATCCTGATACCCTATTTATTAGCATTTTGTAAAGAACATATCAGCATTGTACTTCCGTAATAACTTCCGCGGAAATATTAAAAAATGTGTTGTGGATACCGATCTCATCATATAAAAAAATATCCTATATTTGATTACAGGAAAGTTTATGCCTAATATTATAATAAAGTCATTTTGATTCGATAAATTTGTTTATTTTAATAGATAGCTAGAACAAAGAGTTCCGAACCGCGTGGGAATTGTTAAATATATTAATTTGCTGCCGATTATACGTTATTGGCGTCTTGTTTATTGATTCTATTGATTGTATGCTATCATATAAGGTTTTTACCAATAAACAAAAAGTTAGTTTTCCATTTGAAAGTTTCTGAAATGGAACTGAATTGAAATTTTATAGTAAAAATCAAGAGCAGTCGATGCGATTCCGTTACGATAAATAAAAAAATAAAATAAAATTCAGTGTTTCGTTACTTATGGGATAAATAATTTTGTTCGTTTATTTAAAATTTAATTTGGTGTGATATAAAGGAAGTAAAATAGAATTTTTTTTGTTTGAATGAACTCAACAGAATCGATAGTGAAATATTGGCGGTTGCGCAATGGTTTTTGTTGAAAGACTTCGAATCATTGCTCTATCGGGAAACTATTTGTAAGAACTTTTTTTTTTTTTTTTTTTTATTTTATTGTAAAATGTTTTTTGTTTTTTTTTTCTCCCCCCAATTCCCCAAAAAAAGAAACGGCGCTTGATAATGAAATTCATTAACCATAGTAACCTTGTTTGATGGAAATTCACTGGCCGTAATGACCTTATTTTGCGGAATTTAACGGCAGATTGATGGCTTCGAAAGAAACTTTTAAAAAATTAGTTTTTTTTAAACGGAAAAGTTTGGGGGAAATTCTATTGAAGTCAAAAGTTTTAAAATGTTTTAAATGAGAAAAGCTCTTTCTCGAACATTCTTTTCTGATAGGACGTTTACCCAGACAGAGGAAAAAGGAAATCGATTATAAAGATAGTTAGCATTTCTTTGATTCTCATAAGGAAAACAATTCAGGGAGAATGAATAATTGCTGATTAGTTAATAGTATCTGAGTTTATGGTACTGTAAAGGTTAACTATGTTAGTGTTTATAATAGATTTATGAAAATCTTAAGGCGTAGACGTTCATTGACAGAAACGTCCCCCCCCCCAAAAAAAAAAATCGTTTGCCGATTTTCATTACTTTAATAGCTGTCTCTGGAAGTAATCATATACTATAATTCCACTATATTTTATATAGTGGTTTATCACTTGATTTTCATTTTTGATGAATTTAAATTAATGAACATCATGATTTCATACACTGTGTGTTGGCGTTTTTTAAGATCCAAATGTCAGGTTTAGAGGCAATGATATAGAGAAAAAGGAGAAGTGCAACAATAGAGGCTGTATTGTTAATAATTTAGAGATGTAGATTATCTACTATTTAATGTAGGTTATTCCTTAAAAAAAAAAAAAAAAAAAGTCGTCTATATTGAATTTTAGTAATAGCGTATTCTAAATCCAGTGTTATAGTGGGGGAAGGGTTAGAGATTTAGAAAAAAAAATTGAGATAAAAAATTTTAGAAATGCTTGCAAAAAAAAAAATAGCATCCCTAGATGTGAAAGTATAAATCTGCCATTGACTGAATCTAAATTTTCTTTTAATATGGTACTGAAAATGTAGATAGTTGATGATGTAGCACTGATTTTGTGATTTTTGGATTTTATATTTTATCACATAAAAGATATTTTTCCAATTAAAACAAAAATAATCATATATAAAGCTTATGTGGATTCAATAATTAATTATGGCATTTATAATTGGATTTATTTAGTAAACAACCTAGTAGGACTGAATTGTTCTATTTATAACAAATCGTTAATAATTAATTAATTAATATTGGATGTTGGGTAAGTAAGAATTTTTATCAATCATCAGAAGTATTTTTATATTGGTTATTCGTTTGTATTTTAATATTAGGTCACTTGCCTTAAATGTAAAGATTTTGTGGGATTTATTGTAGCCAAGCTTATTCTGGATTTCATTCAATGTGGGAAAGGTAATGTGTACGATATATACAGGGTGGTGTAGAAGTAGTGAGGCAATTGTTTGGTTGCCCCATTACTTCTGTGCCACCCTCTATATAGAATGCTTGCTAGTCTAAAACAGGTTTCCATACAATAATCCAATTTTTGAATATTCTGGAAAAATAGAAGTAATAAATAATACCAAAAAAAAAAAAGTTAGTAAAAATACATAAATTTCTTCTGCTAGTAACTTTCCTGTTGATTTTTTTTTCCTTGTGGAAATAAGCATCCAGCTACCATTGAAATTTTTGTTAAGTTTGATTAAAGATCATTTTGTTAGCTTTTACTCTTAATACATTCAGGCCGTACCCTTTGTTCCCTGTTTTCCCCCACAGGTCGTGCTATTTTCACACATTTTCAAAGCGTAGGATTTATGAACACAAATATAATTGGAAATTAATTTTGGATTAGTGAAAAAAGCAAGTCTTTGACTTCAAAATAGTATAGTACATTTTATTGTAAGTATTATGATAATAAAGAAATGTAAGATACAAAGAAGGGTAAAAATTGATGCGAAAAAAAAAAATTATAAGATATCTCAATCAGGAAAAAATTATAGAAACAAATCAAAAAAAGTATTATTAAATATATGATAACTAAACAATATAAAATTACATTTTTATAGCCATTTCCCTATTGCTTTGAACAACACTTGTTTTCAATTATATCTTGACACTAGCTGCAAAAACACATGGCGGTAAAGGCCTCAACTTCTAAGACTTCTGTTGGGATTTTGCAAAATATTACCAAAAGCAAATGCCATCAATTGGTGTATTTTTGAACTAAAATAGCAAACAAACATTCCTGAGTGTTCAGCGCTCGGATAAACGGCTTTGAAAGGAAATGAAATCAATAGGAAAGTTGCGCTCGGGGGAATTGCCGAGCAGTGTAAATTTAGGGAATTTGTAGCTGCCCATAGAACCTACGGGCAACCATCTGAATATGTTAAAAAAATCTTATTATATGATTATTTATTTCTGAATTCTTAATTAATTTCAGTTGCATGTTTTAAAAGATCGTTTCTGACCAGTTCTTTTATTTTATCTTCAGAGAATATGCACCCTAGTGAACTTAAGAAGCTTAGAAACAAATTGAGGAAAGCCAAAATCAAGGCTGAATTAGAAAAGGAGAAGCAGAATGCTGCAGCAGAGAAGAGAGAACAACACAACAAGGCTCGGCAGCAGCAGGATGGAGAAGCAGAAGGTCCGAAAGAAGAAGAGTTGGTTCCTGATAAATTAGCTAGGGTACAAAATTTCTTGGCTTTTTTTTTTTTTCCCCTCACAGTATTGGATATTGGCCATCATTGTTCCGTTTTATGATTTCAAGGGTTGTTCTGAGGTGCTTAGAATGTGAAGTGAATTTAATTTTAATGAAATTCTTTAAATCCTCTTTGAAATACCCAAATTTTCAGTACAATGAGAAAGTTTGCATGACTTTTTTTATTAATTGAACATGTGAATACACACTCATTGCGAATAAATTAGAGTAAAGGATAATGAGAGCCATTAATGTTGAAAAACATTAATTTTCAACTGTGTAAATTTAAAACAAAACTGCATTAATAATGATTTAAAAGTAGTGCAGCAATATAATTCCAACTTAAAGGAATTGAAAAACATCTTCCTATTGTTTTTAAGCATGAAGCATGTTTTTCAGGTAAGACAAATTACTCATTTTTTGTGATAAGGATATTTTTTTCTAAACAAATAAAATGTTTATTTTACTTGAGTATAAAAACTTTCAAGGAGGTTTAATTATTTAATGAAATAGTAACTATACCAGTGAATTGTTTTCACCTTTTTTTGAGACTTGATATTACTTTTGAACAATATTAAGAAAATTTGACTTTAAAATTTGTATTTCGTATTTTGAAGTAGTAGAATAAGTAATATCTCTTAATACTGTTTTTATTTTTTATTATTTTTCCCTTTTCAAAATGCAGGTTCAAGACCCACTAGATCAAGCAATAAAATTTCTGAAACCCCTTCAAGTACTTTCAGCCAATAGGATAGAAACACATCTATTAGCTTTTGAAATTTATTATAGAAAAGGTATTTATTATTTTTTAATCCTGTTTATGAAGTTTAGGTGAAAAGTAAAATAATCATTTTTATTTATTTTTTATTCACATTTTCAAATGTTAATAATGATGTTCCTTTTCTCTGTGGTCTTTAAAACGGAAGAAAAGATATAAAGCTTGAATGTAATAAATAGTAATATGGTTGTCTGTATTATGTCATGGTAACAGTGTTAAATGACTGTATTTTAGAAAATTCTTAAATAACTGATAATTGCATATTGTTTTTCCAGTTAAAATTGTCTTCTTTCAGGAAGAAAATTTTAGAATCTTCCAGGATATTCATGGCATTCAAAGCACTCGGCTTCATCCAATTTTCAGTTGTCGGATCCTGTCTTCATTCCTTAATTTAGTTTTCAATAAATTAAAAATATTTATCTGTGTTTTAAAGCATTACTTGATTTGTCAGGTACGAGGGCCGTTCAGTAAGTAATGTAACACATTTTTTTCTTGGTTAATATTTGATGAAAAAACGTTAAATTTCCTGTATAGTATCTTCAAACATTCCTGCACTTTCTCAAAATGTTTCGTCATTCTCCGCTGTGAAGGCAGCACTATAGGTAGCGTTCAAGATGGCATCTGTCAATGAAATACGTTTCAAACAAAGAACAGTTATTGAATTTCTGTTTGGCAGAACAGGAGACCAGGCAGTTGATAAAAGCAGTGTGAGTCGTTGGGCGAATTGTCTGTTGTCGTTGAAAGAAGGAAAAGGGAAGGTGTCTGATCTCCCACGCTCTGGCCGGCCGCACACAGCTGGGAATCCTGCAATGTTGCAACGATCAACTCAGAAGCCTATGTGAAGACTCTTAAGAAACTGAGGAAACGATCCCAGCGTTTTCGTGGCTTCAAAGTAAACAAACTTCTCTTGCTCCACGACAACGCCAGCAAGAGAACACCACACTCAAGTCTGTATACCCGCGAGGAGATCACAAGACTTCTCTGGACTGTTCTCCCCCATCTCCCTACAGCCCTAAGGTCGCACCTATTTGCATCTCTAAAGGATGCAATCCACGAGAAGTGATATGGCAATGATCAGGAAGTTCTTGACGCAGTAAGAAGTTGACTAAGATACAGACCAGTAGAGTGGTACCATCGAGGCATACAAGTTCTGACATCTCGGTGGCGTAAGGCCATAGACTATGTTGAAAAATAGTTTTTTGTAGCTAAAGAATTGAGGAACAAGATGATGTATTCAAAACTGTTATAAAACAAATCTACTTTGAGAAAGAAAAAAAAATGTGTTGCATTACTTATTGAGCGACCCTGTAATTGTAATAATTCTGGTATGGATTAAAAAAATAGCAATTTTAAAAATTTAGTTGATGTATAATGTTAGGTATTATTGAGAAATGGAGAATATCACACTGTTGGAAATATGCCTTAGATATAAATTTAGAAACTTTCCAATAAATCCAAATAACATTAAAAGTCTTTAGAAATAATAAATTCTAAAGACTAGAGCAAGCCTAGTTTTAAAAAAAAAAGAAGTTAAAATTTTGTATCAGATGTTCTTTTTGAGAGATGTTTGGGTTAATTTATGTACCTTTGCCTATCAGATTCATCCCATAAAATCTACTGTTGTGAATTTTTATAGTTATAAAGTATTTTAACTGAAATTTATTTTATTTTCATAAAGTTGCATTATTTAAAACTATTCAAAATGAAGTTCATAAAAGAAATACTTGAATTTCATAAACGAATGTCTTTATAAGCTATTTGGACAAATGCTGATAAATGAAGTAAGTATTCTATTGTTGAGAGAATACTAGAGTAACTCAGGTTTTCTTTAAGAAACAGTTTTAAAACATTCTCAACCATCCCTGCAGAAAGCTGATCACTGGATGCATTTTTGTAGATCTTTTCAGACAAACACAAAACTGTAATTCTGATGTATTTATATTCTGCCGTTTGAAATTATATTTTAAATTTAGTCAAAACAGAGATGCAAAAACTAAACAAAAAAGTCAATGTAATTATATGAAATTAAATTTAAATAAAACAAATACCAGTAAAATTATTAATTTGGTTTTGAAAACTAAAAAATTGAGTTGGCTTTGAATCCTCCCAATTGGAGTGTGAGGATTTTTTTTTATTTCACTTAATGGTAGATAAATTTCAAGCAATAAAACTGTTTATTAAACAAATTGTTTCTCTTTAGGTAAATTATTACTTATGCTTCAATCGGTGAAGCGAGCGTATGGAGTTGATTCTGAGAATCCTCAGCTTCATGTCTGCCTTGTCAAGTTTTACAAGGCTGGTAAGTTTTGCTTTCATTATTTATAAAGTAAACGTAATAAAATGTAATAATTATATTTAAAAAGTTTAAATTAATAAAAAATTAAAAAAAAGCTATTTCTTATCATAAAAATTACATTTAAAATAATAATAATAATGATGTAGAAACTGAAATCTAGTTTTTAGTTGGGTTTTAACAAATTACATATTTCTGTCTGGCTTTATATATATATACACACATATATATATATATAAATAAATAAATTTTATTTTAATAATCTTGGTAATTATTTTTGTTATTTTATATAGATTTAATATTATACATCATATAGATTTTTCAAAAATAAAAATTTTTTTCTTTTGTCAAATTTTATTCCTTTTTTTTCTCCTAAAATTGCTGAACCTTGTATGTCATTTTTAGTTTCAGAGAAACATGGTCTTTCAGAGGCAGTAGAAGCGGTTATGAAAAGAGAATTGCCAAAATTGTATGGTGACAAGGATGCAAAACAATTGAATCAGGCATTCCTGAATAAATATCACAATTCTTTACCTCATTTGTTGGAAGGTAAGACATCAAATTGTTTTTTAATAAATTTGTAAAGGTAGTAGTTTTTATTTTTTTTATACTTTTAGATTGTCATGATTTCAGATCTTGTTACAAAAAAAATATGTTTGATTGGGGGGGGGGGGATAATAATGTAAGTCCTAACTTTCCAATCAAATCTTTTCCAAACAGTGTCTTTCTGAAGCAAATTTGGTAATTCATTCATCCAAACATTTATTTCTGTGATTTATATCCTTTTATAGTTTTTTTAGTTGTTTCGTTTTAGTCTGGCATTGATACTGACAAATATAAATCTGGGACTTGATAAAATATTACTATTTTTACAATTTTTAAGACTAGAAATTTCTTTTCTTATTTAATTTTAATGTTTGAGTGGCATCAAAAATCAAACTATCCTCTAAGCAGGAAGCAATCCATCAATCTTAGCAAGTTCTGTAGCAGAATTTGTTGCTAAGGTGGTAAAGAGTACAGCAAGCAAAGTGATGGGTAAAGCTGCACCTTCTTTTTCTCGAAGTGATTGACTAAATGCAAATCATTTAGTCAAATTACATGATGGTATGCACAAAACCAACCCCAATAGGTTTCCAGTTATATTTGGTTCTGAAAATGGACACTATTGCTTCTGTTCATGTTATCAGTACATTATTGCCAGTATATTTTTATTGTCATGTTCAGAGTAGATGTTGGAAGTGGCCACCATCAGCCTCGATGCATGTCTCCGTTCACTTTGAGGAATTGAATAAGCCATTAGTCATTCGCAGGCCAGCGAACACTTAACAAGACTCAATCGACGCAAGCCAGCGAACACTTAACAAGACTCAATCGACACAAGCGCAACTGTGGCAAACAATATCCGGAGTGGATATCATCACATGCGCATGATCATTAGCATTGAGCACTGTCTATAGCAAACATACAACATATACCTTGAAACTATTGGGTCTAGTTTTATATGTGCCACCCTGTATATGCAGCCATTTTTCACAATGTCCTTGGCTGGCTAGCTAGTCCTATGGTTGCTTTATATGCTCTCGAAAACTTTCGGCAAAACAGTTGCTCTAAATGAAGCTTTTAGAAGTAAGACGACACAGCAAGCGTGGCAGCGAGATATAAAAATTTGAAAAATTGCAGCAATTAGGTGGAATCCTGACGAGCTTAAAATTGGTTGACATTTATATGAAACCATGTCTGTACCATGTAGTTTTTCCTTCTTCCCTGCTGTTGGAATAATCAAACTCTTGACCAGAACTAAAGCTGAAAAGTCATCTTTCCCGTCATGCCATTTTTAATTGTAGTATCAACGAAAACAAACAAGGCTTGCCACATGAAGTTCACTCACTTTCTGTGTAATGCAATGCCAAATTCTGCCAAGTGACAAGTTTTGGAGAGTGTGTAAAACAGCTATTACTGGAAAACTTGCTTGATTTTTGTAAAGACACTTTCTTCCAAGATATGTTTAATTTTACTTTTTGTTGCTTTCATTTATTTGTTTTACTTAAATTACATAGTGACATGCTGTTCTCAGTCATTTCTGTTTTTTTTTTTCTTTCAGGAGCCAAGATGCTGTTTTACTTAGACCCACAAAAGCAATCACAAGCAATCAAATTGGCTACAAATCTATCAAAAGATCTTAAAGGAGTAGTTTTGCAGGTCAGTATTACTTCAGTGTAAAAAAAAAATAATTAAATGTTTAAACCTTCATCATTAACCTGTTACGTTGTTTTATATATACAGCATATTGGCTTATCAAAGTGCACAGCATTCTTGAGATGCAAATTGTTATTTGCACATCAAAGTTTATCATTTACAGTTCAGTTCATGAAAGAAAAGCTTTTGATGACGTAATTTCCTTATGGATTGATCTTTCCAGGACGTAACAGCGCCATCTATTGCTAAGATTCGTAACTGAATCTTATAAACATTACGAAAACATTCTGGTTTTTGTGCTTTTGACAATTACGAATACATTTCTATACTAATGATTGCAATAATTACAAACGTTCCACACTATTCCCCTTGCTTGGCTATGGAAAGTTTATCCTTTCTTGGTCACGCTTATGCGATCACAAAACGACGCCATCTTGGACAGACTGCTCAGAGTTCAAGTTGATGACATGACTGGTGACGTTTATTCCAGAAAAAAATCGATCGCTATGTAATGACCATATATGGCAAACCCTTTTTTTTTTTTTTGCAAGATATAAGATTTACAGAAAGTTGTTTTCTGGTTGGTTAAGTGGCTGATGAATGTTAGTAAGACAACAGCTATCGCAGAATCCTATTGATAAGAGCTCAGACGATGCAATTAACTATAAATAGCTCAGATTTTCTCTTTAATTCATCATTAGGACGAATATTTAAAAAAAAAAAAAAAAATCCTGATATTGTTAAAATATTAGCAGTGCCTAAATTGGGCCATTGTGCTGTCCAGTTGATCAAAATTAAATGTGTGTTAGTTGAAAAGTAAATTTAAATGGCAAGTAAATCATGTGTCTTAATATGTAAAATATATTATTGTAATTTGTTAATTTATATTGTGCGTTCTCTTTATATTTCTTTTCTAGACTTGTGTGAAGGTTTTCCAGGCATTAAAGAGTGGATGCTTTGGTTCGTGTGAAGATAGTGTGACCGATTATGAGCAAAGATGTCATGAACTGTTTCCCTGTGCCACAGCCTTTTGCTCAAATAGTCCTTTAACTTCTAACCACGTCGTTAGAAGTGAAGAGTTATGTTATGAAGCCAAGGAAGAGTTATCTTAATGATAAATTCCAAATTTATTGTATAAAAGCGCTCAGCATCCAACCTTCATCAAATCCTTGACATCTGCAGTTGTGAACAGATACAATTGATTGATGAGGTGCGATTCGATGCCTTCTCCAGGGAATGCGAAGCGATGAGCAGCAGAAGATAAATGCTGTTCATGTAAATAGAAGTTATTTGCAACAATTTCACTTGAAAAGGAGCAGGTCTGTGGTGGGCTTCATTTTAGAAGATTACACCCGAACTACAGAGTTTAGTGTTGAATGGATTGTTTATTAATTTGTAAGTGACTGACAGTCTGCAGAAATGTGCAGAAAAAAAAAATACAACAACTTAACATTTTTGGAATGTTCAGCTTATGCATTATTACGAAATAGTTCTACATTTGCCAATCAACAGATTCTCCTATATTTAACAGTTGCGATTGTTGCAACCGACAATGTTGAATCTAAGAGATAAAACAATATTTATAGGTTAAAATAAAAATAAAATTTAAAATAATTGCACTCCGAGGAAGGAACATGAATTGTTAAAAATAGAGAGAGAAAGAGAGATGCCTTCCCAATCGTAAAGGTCTTCTAGTAATGAACTCGATCCAATAAATTAGCACACATTGTGCACCGAGGTTATTACTTCTATCCTTTTTTCTTGTTTTTGTTTTTTTTTCTTTTGTCTTATCTGACTGACTCAAATTAAATCAAAAACTTTTTTACAATCAAGTATCCTATAAGTACATCTTAGTTTTATAATTTTTAGCTTTTATGTTTTATTTCTTTCAGAGCTGCAATTTCATATGAGTACATGTCAACCTAACGATTCTTGAATTTTTATTAAGGAAAATGTATGAGATTAATTTTTGTAATATTGGCGTGCTTTTTTTTTTTTGTTTTTTTTTTGTTTTAATTTATTTTTGTTTTCTATATTTTGCTCATCATTTAACAATTTTTGCAAAGAGCATTACAGTAAGAGCTATATTGTTGATTTAATGAAATAAAAGAGGATAGTTACTTTTGACTCTCTAGAGGGGGATACTTAAAATGTTTAATTTTATGAGCCATTCCCTTTGTGTGCTTGCTAAATATTTTTTTATTACTGTGATTGCTAAATAATTAGTAAGAAATGACAAATTGCAGACAAATTACGTTGATTTCACTTGGTAATTTCTTTTCCTTTTTAATAATGCTACATCTCTTTACAGGAAATGTTTCATTCTCAGTAAGCCTCCCTTCATTGTACAAAATATTGATTGTTTGTAAAAACATTTAATAATAAATAAGAAATTAGGAACCAAAAATGACATTGATAGTATAAGATTTGTTGTTGTCGAGTAACTTTCCCCTGATTAATTCTTCCATCTTGATTTGGTGTTGAATTGATAAATCCTGTTTTGCTTTAGGAGATTTTCTTGCTTTTTATTTATATTGCATTTGAATTTAAATTTTACAGAAACAAAAGAAAGCTTTTGCTGATGTATAACAAAATAATTATTAATAATATCATTGTTATTGTCTTTGTTTTAAGTTATAAGTTGCAGTTAAGGAAAAAGTCTGGCTTGTTTTGAATCAGAATAAATGTTTTTTGTTTTTTTTTCCGTGATGTTAAAACGTTTGAATGGGACCTTCCCTATCCTCCCCCTTTTTAAGAACATTTAAGGTTTTGTTGACAAATCTTAGCTATGGGTTCCATTCAAACACGTCCATTGATGAATTTATTACAAAATAAATTTCCTATTGTTTCTTTATCTGATAGGAAATCTTAAGAAGGATATCTTGTAAAAAAACAAAAAATGATAAGCTCTGTATTGCATGCATTAGCGTTATTTTTCTTAATCTGCTAGACTGAAGGAAATTAGTTGCATTCCTTTAAAAACTGTTTTATTATGAAATGTAAACTTGTTTGCCTGCCTATTTGTTGTTTATCCTAGTAGCTATGTAACCACTGCTGAACGGGTTACTCATAAGATTTCAACTCAGTGGCTAGTCATTCAATTGCCAGCAGTGAGAGAGGGGCAAAAACGAATTTTTGAAATCGGCAAATTTGCTACATTTAATCATAATTTGAAAGTTGAGCTTCAGTAATTGCTTTTGTAATATTTTTTTACTAATCCTAGAGCACTTGTACTTTGTTTTTTTACAGAAGGAAAAAAAAAATAACTACGGTTATTAACAACTTTAGGATATTATTATTATTTTAAGTAACAAATATATATATTTACAGACTTTTAAAATAAGAATTTAGCAGTCTTTTTCAAAAGTGAATACAAGCTTCTCATTTTATGATAAAGAAAAATGATTATTTTACAAAGAAAAAAATTTTTGCAAAAGAATTTCAGGCTTTCAAATTGTAGAAAAATGGCAAAAAACAAACCAATATCTTTATTAATCAAGTACAGCTATATTTAATTATTAACTTATTGAGTAACATTCAAATCTCTGTACTGTGCTTGAATTTGTGTTTCTGTTTATACACAAATTTGTATGTATAATGTATTTTTTTTTTCAAAGACCCATAAAATATTGTAAATTAAATTGGTTTAAGTAACTAGTTCTTTTGAAAGGCCTAATGAATAAAAACCAAAAAAAAGTTAAGATGATTACAAGAAAATCTAATGAAAAAAAATAGTTGCTAAATGTTACCATGTGTTTTTTACTTCGACTACAAATCTTCAAAACTTTTTTTAAAAAAGAATACTTTGTGCAAAATGAATTTGATGAAACCTCTAGGAAGTTTGGGGGGATTTATTAACAATACACGTTTTTCATAGTATATTTGATCAGAAATTAAAAAGAACATCATGAGGGGCAAAAAAAAAAAAAAAAATATGATTTCAACAGATTTTTAGAATAATGTTAAAATCACAAATTTTGCTTCATCTGTTTCATTCTGAGACCAATGGGTTAAAACATGGAAGTTTTAAAGCCTTGAGGTCATTCTTTGCTTAACATCATCCTCGGGTCACAGAAGTGAAACTCACTATCTTTGCAATAGAATGTTTTTCAATGACTTTGAACCCGCACCGGCTGCCATGTTGGAATGATGTATTGCTCCTTCTTCCTGTACGCAATGATAAAACAAATAAGATTTTCCTCCGTACCTTATTTCCTCGACCTAATTTTGACTTCCTCTTTCTTTCTTATTTTGGGCAAATATTCGTATTGGTTTATATAAGCTTTAGAAGGGCTATAATAAAAATAAACTTAAATAAATTTTATAAATAAAACAAATATTATTTTAAACATAATTTATTTAAACAAAAAAATACAAGTAATATGATAATACTGTATAACAATTACAGCAAGTATTAATACGTAATATTATTTGTAATATATAATTCTCCAAAAAAAATTTTTTTTTTTTTTTAATTATTAATTTTTTTTGTTAAGATTAAATATTTATATTTTTCATTTTATACTCAACTATATAATAATAATATCTACAAATCTTTTACAGTTCGGTCCAAAAAAATATCCCCACCTACAATTTTACTCAATGTATGTCAAAACAACAACAAAGAGGCTATATTTCATTGGTTTATTGAACTTTTTGTTTTTTAGTGAAATTAAGTTGTACAGAACATACAACATTAAAATCAACTTGCCTTAATATCTGTGTGTCCACCTCGTGCCTTTTTAAGGGCTTGAACTCGATGTGTCATTGACTCTACAAGTTTTCACATGTACCAGGTTCGATTTCATGGTACCACATGTGAATAATTTTGTCAATTAACTCTGCTCTACTGGTACAACAATATTTACTTAGTTTTTTATACATTAAATTTCTTTTCATCCGAGAAAATCACACTCTTCCAGTCCTCGGATGTCCAGTATTGATACAAATCGAGAAACCTTTCTTCCTTCAACATGCTTTTTTGTTAGGAGGGCTTTCTTTGCAGGTTTTTTTTTTTTTTTTCTTTTTAAGATTGAGATCAGAAAAGTGTCTTAGTACTGTTTGATGGGAAATTGAGGTCTCAAACTCCTTCTCAATCTAAAAAGCAATCTGCCTTGAACTCAGTTTTCTGTCTTGCTTTATCATTTTCAATGCCCTGAACAATTTGGGACTGGAGATTTTCTTCAGTCTCTATTCGAGAATCCTCCAGCTTTTGAGTCCCAAAATCATCCCTTCCTTCCTAAGAGAAATGTCTTTTCTCTTTCCCATGATCTGTAAAACCACTTCACAAGTTCCTAAATATGTTAATCTACAGCAGTTTGCATCAAAGTTCAAATGCTGAAGCAAGAAAGGTCAATAATTAATTAATGAACTTAACATTAGCTAAACTTGAGATATTTTTTTGAACCGATCTGTAGATATAATAATTTCCTGCTCTTAGAAAGTGAGACTGAATATCTTTATTAAGCAATGAAAAATACAAATCCTAATTTAAAACAATTTCAACAAAAAAAATTCTAAGAGAAACTCATTACAAGAAAAAACATAACAATTTAACTACTTTTAGTTTTTTATATATTTCTTGGGCTAAGTTTTCTTACAAAGCTACTTTGTCCAAATTTTGTATGAAAACATCTTCTAATTCTCCAATAAACTCAACAAAAGAAACTCGCTGTCAAACGCAGCTTACAAGACGACTCCTTATTTTCATAAGTCTTAAATTGTTGAAATATATTTTGTTGTGACATATTATGACCTACTGAAGGCGAGGCAAAACAAAATTTACATTGATGTTTCTCAATGTATCCACATACATAATGCAAAGCATTTTCTTGTGGTAAATCATTTCTGTAAATATTTTTTTTTTTTACAAATGTCGGGGCTCTTAGATTAATCATCTTTCTTTAGGCCAACAACAAGGGGCGAGATATGATGCCTTTAACCGACAAAACATTGCCCAGGGTACGCCATAGGAAGCAGCATCAAGTGGCACCCGCAGGAACAGACAGAAGAAGAAAGAAACATCCATTTGAGATTCGAACCCGGGTACCGGCACACTGGCCGCAACAGCAGACCGCATGGCCACGCCGGCACGGCATTTCTGTAATCCTTCACATCTATGGTTAAACATTTATTGTAAACGGGAATTGGCAAATGTTTTCCTTATCTCCTTTGCCATTTTCTAATGTTGATAATATTTCATCAAAGTCTTCCCATCGATTTGCATTTTGTAAGTGTTGCATATAATCCAAACAAAATAATTTTTTAAAAGAAACAGCAAAGTGATTTGAAGTACAATTGGTGCCGATTGCTACAAAAAAAAAAAAAAATTCTCCAGTGCATCTTGATTGAGACGCCTTGTAAATACAAATGAAGAATTCTTGTTTTTTAAATCTTCTCATAATAACATTAATGATCCAATGACATTGTGTATCACCATCATAATAAAAACTTTAAAAAAATATTCAATATCACTATTTTACATAAATAAATAAATAAATGTATACTACCAAACTTGTAGCAAAAAATGTAAACTATTATTTGTGTCATTCTTTGTTCCATGCTTAAATCGCTCTCTTAAAAAATTACTGAATAATATTAATACTGTGAAAAGAAATATAAAATTATAAATTTTAAAGACAAAATAATGCAGGAGGAGATAGAAGAGAATAAGAATTCGGTTTATTCCATTCATTGTAGGGGTTGCAAGAGAAGTTATTACGGAATGACGACACACAATCCTTGTATATAATTTCTCAAAGGTGTTTTTGTGTCGGGATGCCATAACTCCCGTAATACTTCATCAAAATCAGTGATTGAGACATTTTAAAGATTACGTTCCCCACTAATGACGAAAAATAAACAAATAGTTTTTTTTTAATGTAAACATGAATTTTAAACAATTTAAAAATTTTTTTTATAAAAATATAGATACGCTTTAACAGAAGCAACTTATCTTTTGAAAGCGAAACAGCATTTCAAATAATTCTATAGCGTCGTAAACTTCAAATATATCCTTTTAAAATAAAAATGCACTTTAAAATATTTCATTGTTTATTTAATAAGAACAGAAAAAACAAACAAAGATTTATATTTTAATAAAAATAAACGATTTATTACAATAAACAAAAATTTGTCAACTTCTCATATATTATTTCTCAAAGGTGTTTTTTTTTATTCCCCTTAATACTTCATCAAAATGATTGAGATATCATTTTGAAGATTACGTTCACCGCTAATGACGAAAACTAAACCAATTGTTTCAAATTAATGTTTCGTTAAAAAACCTTTATTTTAAAAATCTTTTTATAAAAATGTAGAAGGCTCCATCTATTGACAATCTGTTCTTTTATTTATTTCCACATTACCATTCGGTGACTGATGAAGATACTGCTTGCCCAAGCGATAGAGACTGGGTTTGGCTCACTACCAAAACAATGGGAGAAGCCCAAGGGGAGAAAGGAAGCTCTGGAGGGACGGAAAAATACGCTTCTCCCTTTTGCGCTTGTTTAAATTAACTCTTTCTATCGTACGATTGTCATATCAGTCACGTTTAATTCTTTTCTAATATTTTTGTATTCGTTTGAGTACGTAGTTATGAGTGCTTCCCTACTTTCACACTGAGTGTGTGTTAGGAGCGACCAGTAAATCACGTGACCAGTCTCTTTTGTCTGGCTAAGCAGTGCCATGCGAATTATTTGCATGGGTCCACCTTTTTATAAAAATGGAGAAGGCGCCATGTATTGACAATGTTTAACTAACATGCACGACAGCTGTTGGATTTGTTTATTATTTCTCGGTAGTGGTTTTTTTTTTTTTTTGGTTTTTTTTTTTGCGAATTATTCGCACAGGTCAAGTAGTTTGAAAAAAAGACAGAAACAACATGAATTAATATTTATACAATTGAATAGGGATCAATCTAATATTGTTAAACATTTCATTAATACAGGTCCTGATTTTCACAAAATTAATAGTTTGTTATGGGAAGAATTATTTTGACTTTTAGAGAATCTTTTTATATTTGTAGTAACCCCTCTATCAACATAGGATTGTCCAATCACATGATGAAGCATTATATTAACCCAACTTTTTGAATTGTAATTGACAGCTTGACAAAGATTCGCATGGCAGATTCGAAAGGTCTGTATTTTATATTTTTTTGGTATAACGATCTATTTATGTAAAATACTGGTATTGAAACTTTGTGTTTTTAAAGTTTTTTAATGAGTTAATGGTAATCCACCAACCCACTAAATACGCTACAATATTTGTTACAATTGCTACTTTTAAAAACCAACATTTCTTTAATAAAATTTATTTGAAAATCTTCACCTATCCAAGCCCTATTATATTTCTTATGAGCCTTTATTTTTCTTGAGTTAAGCCAATCAAATTTATCTGTGGTTGGAAGGATTCCCAAATTAACATGCAACTATAGTGAGACTCATTGAGTGGCTTCACATGTTTCACTTTCATCCTCTGAAATGTCGTCAGGCAAATATGATCATTCAAAAGTTTTGGAGCAAGATAAAGGTTTGACATTTTCATCTTCCAACTTGCAAACTATTTTCAAAATAAAAATTATATCCTATCAAATTATTTCTAACTGATTTTAATAAATGTGGTACATCAAAAACATAAAAAAGCTTAGTATTTTTACAATAAAGTATGGTTTATTTTCTTTTACATTAAACATTCTTGAAAGTTGCTGATCCCTTCTCTGAAACTAATGCTGTATGATTTAATGGTGCAACAAGGAAACTGTAGATGAATGCTACTTAGGTGGAACCAGCCATTAATCCTGCAGTCAGTAATTCATCAACGCAATCCTCAATAATTTTTTTCATGGTATCTTGCTATGCACACAGTCTCAAAAAAATAATATACTAAATTAGGAAGTACTAATTATTTTTGGGAAAATGATTTTTTAATTGATTCTACATAGTTTCCGTTGTTAGTTAGACATTTGTCTGTATCACAAGTTTTGTAGACCCTTGTCATAGAAGTCTGCTGCCTATGAAGAAAGCCATTGTGAAGCCTTTGTTTTCACTTTGCAGGCGATGAACCTTTTTGAGATGCAGAAAGAGATGATAGTCACTATGCACCAGGTCAGGGCTATGGGGGGGGGGTGATTCAATTGCTTCCAGCCAAACAAAGTCCACCAGCGGAACACCATGTTTATTCCAAAACACCATTGCCGTAATCTTACGAATTGAGAATGTCTGTTTGAATTTCACTTTCGTCGGAGATGATGTGTGTCACCACTCCATCAATTGCTGCTTGGATTCAGGGATCACATGGGAAAGCCATGTCTTGTCCCCCTGTGATAATGTCGTCCAATAATTCATCACCTTCCTCATGGTACCCAGTCAAAAATGTCAAAGCACTGGCACATCTCTTTGTTTTATGTTCCTCAGACAACATCTTCGGAACCCATCGATTGCACAACTTTCTGTAGTTCATGTTCTCACACAATTTTGTAAAGAACTGATCTTGAAATTTGTGAAATCTACAATAACATTGTAGATATTAAGAACAGTCTTGTTTTCACGAATTGTGGTATCTAACACTCGCACAATAGCATTGCTAAACTATGCAAAGTTTTCTCTTGAATACATACGTTTTATCTTCATTTTCAATGAATCAGTTATATTTAACCCAGGTTTAAAATTTTCATTCATTTTTTGTAAACACTTGATAGATATAGTAAGAAGAACAGTCTAGAAAGGGCCAATTTCCTCAATTCTGGTGAATACCCTTTTGGTCTGCTATCAAATAATTTAACTTGAAACGTTGCTACTCTAGGAGGCAGCATTTTCTTAAGAGAGTTCATAGAAATGTTTTTTGATCATTTGCCTTACTGTTGATCTTTCTGAGCTTAATAAGAGATTTCCTTAGTAATTTATTTCTTGGATTATTTGAAGAAAGAAATGCTGGAGCCTGCAGTGAGATGGAAGAAGCTTCTGTGACTTCTTCGAACCAATGAAAAGTGTCATCTAAGCCATCAGAAGTTAACAATTGTTTTGAAGTATTTGTTTCAGAACAAGTAACTGTGATCGACAATTATATTTCCACTTAAAAAACTTGTCTCCTTTTTAATTTTCTTTTCTTCTGAATGGAAGCTTTCTGTTAACTCCCTTTTTTTTTGGCAGGGACAGAAAAAATTGTAGGAACAGCATCTTTCAATCTATTCCTTAAGAAATTATAAAACTTGTGTGGTTCAAAATGAGCACTGCATATTTTATTGTTATTGTGTAGTTGTTCAGGATTGTTCTTTAGGAGGTCTTCACGCTTTGCTGCCATAACCCATTCCTTAGACCTACAAAGAGGTTTTTTCATACTACATGGTAAGTTACTGGGAAATAAAAGGGAAATGTTCAATTAATTCCACAGTGATTGAATGTTAGGTTAGCATTTACAATGGCACTGCACTGTAAGAATGGGAACATTCATTTCTACAGATTTTTGATACAAATGCAATGATATATAATTAAATATTCAGTGTCTAATTACTCGAGCATATTAATGTTCTGTGTTCCTTCACTTTACTGATGTAAGTATTAAAGGATTTTAATATTTGATGTCAATTTCCTTATGAATAGTGTTTGATATAATGGTATTTTCATATTGACAATACCTGATAACACAATAAAATTCTATTAGAAACTAAATAATAAAGGAAGTCTGATACATTTACTTGGCATTTTATTACTGTAGTTTCATTTTTCCTAAGTCACAATCAAAGCACTTTTGCTTAAATGTAGTTAAAAGTTAAGCAATCCCATAAACAGGCCATGTAGGCCCACTGGAGATAAGGCTCCCAGCGTTTCGAGACCAACGGGACTAGATTGAGGTTGGGTGGTCAGCCCGACGCCCGCCCGCCTTAACTTCCCGGGAAAGAAACCCGGTACCCATTCTACAGAGGGCTGGCTAGACCTGTTTGGAGGAGAAAGAAGCGTGGAAAAATTCCCGCTCGAGGCCGGGAACCGAACCCGCCACCTCCAACTCGCAGCCAAGCTCCCTTACCCACTCGGCTACCGGGCCCACGCTTAAATGTAGTATTGACATTTAATATGAGGAAAACTGTAAGAAGATAAGAAACAATTAACAAGGAATTTATATAAAATAACTAATGCAGAGTATCTAGACACAAGAATATTTATTTTCTCATTTCACGTTAATTTAATATCAAGTAAAACGCTTTGGATTATTTAGGTTATGGTTTTCAGAAGAACAAAAAATATCTCCTCTCTTTTTAAACTGAAGAAAGGCTCGACTTACCATTTGCTATCAATTGGAAATGAGAAAAAACTCAAATCTTTGTTGACTTTTGAGCAGTTTATAGCTGAACATCAACGACCTTTTTTCAAGTTCATTTTATAAGCAGTAACAGTGTTGTTTCTATCGCCAATACATCAGCTCAAGATGGGGGCAAGGAAGCATTTGTAGTGTCAACAAAACTCTTTGATTTCGCTTCTGTTTGTTTTGTATTCTGTGCTCAGATCTTGAATATCAGCTGAATTGTGTAGATATCATTCAGTCTCATTAGCACTAATACAACTATCCTGTTCATACTAAATTATCTACATAACATGGATTCTCCCTACACTCTTCCACAGTTGCTGAGGGATCCAGCAATAGAGGGTTCTCTCAAAATGTCCTGTGTTTACTTCACCAGTGCCACTAGAGATATTTGCTGAACATTTTTGGTTTTCACCCACAGTCCTGTGTTGCTGCTGTGCCTACCAATAGAGTAGGAACTCAATACCATAAATGATTAACTTGGTCGTCTGTAGCTTTCTTTCTCATGTTTATGGTTAAACTCCATCCGATGAAATGGGAGCTTTTTCTTTTATGAATATTTTTATTGTTAACAGTGACTATATTTTCTTCCTATTTTGATTTATTTCCCAATTTCCATTTATCATGATGTTTTCTTTATTAGTACAATTCCATTCTTACAGAACAATCACTGATTTTATCCAAGCATAATTAGTGGATACAACATTGTTGTTTATTAAAGTGTAACAAAAGTGCTTTCTGAATCAAATGACAAAATATCCAATTCCCAAACAGTATTCCTTTAACCATCAGATTCAATCAAGGCAGTGCTATTCTTTGCTTCAAGGACTTCATTGTTCTACATCTCATTTAAAGTAAAAAAAAAAAAAAATAGAAACTTCCTATTTCCCTTGGATTTAACCATCCCTGAATGAATGTGTTTGAATCCCTTTTCCTTCTCTACTGGCTGTGCTTTCACACACTTTCTTTCACTTTTGAATAATGTTGAATTAGGTTCAGGAATTTTTATTTGTTCACAAGTGTCTTTCAGGCATCCATTTACATATAGAGGTGGTGGTTTTTTTTTTTTGCTTTGAGTCTAGATATATTACAACAACTCACTCGGCATTTCGTGTATCTATTGGTAATAAAATATGAATTTTCCAATGTTCTAGATTTCCGTCGGTGATAGCCCAGGGTGCAATTCTTTTGATTTTTAAATTAGCCTTTTTCTGCATCACTGGGAATGAAGTATATTGCTGCATCCCTTGTTTTTCCAACTTACTAGCATATTTGGAATCTGGTTCCTGCTTCTACACCCTGTAAAGAATGTATAAACTCACCCAAGTATTTCAAATAACTTTTTATTACAGGGTTTGTTTACTTCCCTTTTTTTTTTTCAGTCTATTTAACAGCAATAAATTTATACAGCACACGTGGACAAATGCGGCTCTTCGTTAGATTAAGTGTAGCTCCCAATATCTCTTGATAAAAATACAGAATTAAAAAAAAAAAAACAAGATTTAATATTTGTTTTCTTTTTCATTTTTTATTTTCTTCTATATGTATTTTTTTATACTTTATATAGCAGTTATTATGTGTGTAGAAATGTAATTAAATTTGAATATTTAATACTATGGAACGTGACTGTTTTGTGGCTCTTTATATATATGAAAATCCAGAATGTGGCTCTCGATGACCTCATGTATGCCCATACTTGGAACAACATACAGAACAACAATTTAGTTCCAATTGTTGACGCTCTGTGGCGCTACTGTATAGAACAATTTAGTTCCGATTGTCGACACGGTGTGGCGCTACTGTACAGAACAACAATTTTAGTTCCGATTGTCGACGCTGTGGCGCTAGTGTATAGAACAGCAGTTTAGTTCCAATTGTCGACACGGTGTGGCGCTACTGTGCAGAACAATTTAGTTCCGATTGTCTACGCTCTGTGGCGCCACTAGGCAGAACAGCAATTTAGTTCCGATTGTCGACGCTCTGTGGCGCTAGTGTATAGAACAATAATTTAGTTCCAATTTTCGACACGGTGTGGCGCTACTATACAGAACAACAATTTAGTACCGATTGTTGACGCTCTGTGGCGCCACTGGGCAGAACAATTTAGTTCCAATTGTCGACACGGTGTGGCGTTACTGTGCAGAACAGCAATTTATCGAACCATAAATAAAAATTTATATTCCTAATGGAAAGGGAACATAAAAATAACAGAAGCCGAATTTGTTTTGTAAGAAAATTCTGGTTGCAGTTTTGAAATTGCTGAAATAACATTTCAAAATTACTAAATAAATTCAACCTTAATGTGTGGAAAGAGTATTTAGTAAATATCAAACAACAAAAATATCGCACAAAAAACAAGGGAGGGAAAGCGATTAGAAAACCAATCACAATGCATTGATATTGCTTTAAATTCCTTATTATAAATGTGATTGTGCGAATGCAAAAGGTGCAATTGTTGTGCTTAATGATAATTTAATGAGATTTTAACGATTCTAATCTACCTGACAGACAAAACGGGAATATAAGTCTGCTGATCTTATCACAAGACTAAAAAACATTACCATAATGTTTTGATCTAAGGAAAACTGCTTATCTTATCTTTCTAGCTTACTAAAATATTATGAAATGTCAACAGTTTGTATTTGTCTCGTAATAAAGTTCAATTGGCGAAAATACTGCTAGAATTGAAATACCACTCAAATGATCACAAAATTGACTTAAATAACTGCACATAAACGAAACTCACCTATGTTTGTTTATTATTACCATGGAAGTAAAAATGAACCATCTAATGTGAAGAAAAGAAAAACAAATATACTGATAGCGCTGTTACTTAAGAGCTCTATGAAAGAGACACTTAATGCAGTCATTAAACTCTAAATGCTGGAAGGGAATGTAATAACTATAACATTGTCTATCTTTTTGGTGTTTGTAAAACAATATTTCTTAGTTATCTGATGAGCTGTAAAGTTTGAAGCAGCAGGATAACCTTCAATGTGATTAATAAATTGCAGCTCAATCATTGCAAGATTTCCTTCACACTTGTCATTTAACCTGTTTTGGGACATAAAATGCTTTATTCAATCAGAAGTTTTGATTGTACACACTAAGTATACAAAGTATATTAGCTGCTAACATATATACAGCAAACCTAACCACATTCCTGCAGTTTTTAAATATGAAACAATGTCGACCTCTGGATAACTGTTAAAAACTGTTTCGGTTTTGTTTAGAAACAAAAATCCATTAGATCGGCAACCATGACTATAAACTCTTAATGTACAATCAACAATAAACTTTATATTTAACAAAGTTTTATTTAGATAGAATGTTTCAGGTTTCCGAACCCTCATCAGTTGGTTTCACCCAGTATCTGCAGTAAAAAAAACCAAGATTGTCCCTTCATATGAAAAACATCAAAAAAAGAATAAAAAAGATTTTTTTTTTGTTTTTGTTTTTTTTTTTTTTGGGGGGGGGTATATTTTTGTTTTGAATTATCTCAAGAATATAGTCTTTTGGCAATAAATATAAAGTTTGATGTAGATCAGTGCATTGTTTTTTAATTATTTAAAAGCATATATTTCAAAACACCAAATCTCTAATCAGATGTTTGTAATTGTAAACTCAAATTATAAATTGCTAAATTATTCCTTATAGTATTTCAGGTTAAATTGTAAAATGATCCAGTAGATGGTGCTGGACAAAGAGACAAGATTCCTAAATTTATATTTAAAGTTTGAAATTGATTGTTCTTAAAGAGTTATTTCGGAACAAGTTTGGTCATATTCTACAGTAGCCTTCAACTTACATTAAACATGAATAGATAATTAAACTTAAATTCTGAAAGCAAAAGTTAAGGATCCACATGATGGGTTTACAATTTCATCATGAAAGATATGAGGGGGCTAGAATCAAAGGCAGCTAAATCCATGTTTTGAAAT
>JAFIDM010006943.1:58236340-58249925 GCA_023159025.1 Thereuonema tuberculata
ATGGATTTAGCTGCCTTTGATTCTAGCCCCCTCATATATATAAAACCGAACACCTGGTGGAAAAGCACATTAACTTTGAGTCAGCTACAAGTAGTCGCCACATCTGCTGAGACACTTACCCCACTGTGAAACAAGACACTGATTGCCTCTCTGGAAGAAGTCCTTGGGTTGCTGCTGGAACCATTGTTGAACTGCATCCTATACATCATAGTCCGATGTAAATTGTTTATCTTTGAGAGCACATTTCAATTCTCCGAACACTTAAAAATCAAAGGGGACATGTCAGAATTGCGTGTGCACAGGGGGTGGAGGTGCATTAGTATTTCCCACAAATTTCTGTATTGTGGCGCAGACAACATCGGCAGTATGCGGGCAGGCATTGTCGTGGAGTAAAATAACACCCAGATCAGTCCAGAATATTTTGTCTTTATTGCTCAACTGCAACTCTGAGTGTGTGTCGACATAGCACATGGCATTCACAGTTGCCCCTTTCTCCAAAAACTTGATCAGTGTGCCAGGCTGATTAAAGAACAATGTCAACATTGCCTTATCCGTACTCTTCTGTAGGGCCTTTGACTTCTTTAGTGGCGGGGAGGCGGAATGTTTCCTCTGTCGGCTCTTCCTCTTTGTTTCAGGCTGGTAATCATGACACCATGTCACATTGTGTGACAAAAACAGGTCACCCTGTTGCTGATATTGCTGCAGATGCTACAGAGCAATGGCCATGCGATAACCCTTTTGACCTTCATTAATATTATTGGGAACCCATTGAGCACAGAGTTTCCACTACTGGAGCCTGTTGGTGATGATTTGATGGGTAGTACCGTGACTCAGACCCACCTGTGCCGCAATGTCATCCACAGTGAGATGCCGGTTATCTCTACTCAACTCATCCACATGCGCCACAACACTGTCAGTACTTTTTGTGGTTTTTCTGGCCGGTTGTTGTCACGGAGGGACATGCAGCCCTCTAGGAGCAGTTTTTCGGAATGTGTATTGGTATTTGTATGAGGCTCATGCAGTAATCATAGTCACCCACGTCTGCATCTGCCTGCTTCCCACCCCTTCTGTTGTTAAAGAACGCACAACACCACACTACTCCTCTTTGTTCGCTTCCATTTTTGACAACTGGATGGTAACAACTGGACAACTACACTTCCACTAGTAGTGTTCAGCTCATGCACAGTGCATCATGTAACCTGACAACACGCGTGAAGGTCGACTACGTTTTCCGATGTACTCTTATTTTCCATGGGACAAAACTCACAAGGATCACCAACACATTTCTACAATCACATGTTCAGTTTTTAAATGACTGACCCTTATTCAATTAGACAATTTTTGCTTCTAGTGATAGTTGTTGGGATGCAGAATTTCTGGAAAACTTAGGGGAGTAATAAGCATTGCTCTGAAAATGAACTGAACTTAGAATGATCCTGATTTGATGTGGAGTTTTCAAAGTGCAGTGTTTAATAATTGAACAAGTGGGACTGTTTGAAATTCAACATTCAGAATGGCAGAACCTTCAAGAGAATGAAGTACAAAGTTTATAAATTCAAAACTGCATCAGAATTAAAAATCTAGATAACTTTAATCCAGGGCCGACTAAAGATGCCAAGTTAATATTAATTGTAGATAAAACATGTTTTATGATGTTAATTAAAGAGAATGAACAAAGGAAAAACAAACTGTGGAGTCCTCTATATAGAATGTTGCATTATATAATAAAAACAGCACTTACTCAAACTTGCAGAATGAGACATCCAGTGATTTCGAAATTATTTTGCAAATTTCATCTTGATGGATTGGAAGGACAAAGAATTAGAAAAGCAAGCTTCTATTGAAATTATGTTGTAGGTTTCGGTCAATATATTTCCTAATGATTTACAGCTGTAATGGTAAGTAGGAATATATTCCAATTCATGGAAAAGGGCGACTGTAAGAATGGGTAGTTTTTATTTTAGAATGAATGTTTTATGCTCATTTTGAAAGGCTAATGTAGATCTACTGGTTTGTCAGATCCTGAACGTCCATTGCTTGCAGGGGTTGTAATAAATAGCATTCAAGGATCCTCTGGGGAGGGGGGAGGGAGATGTTGAGGATTTTTAATTTTATTGAGGTGAGGGATGATGGTGTGAGGGTGGAGAGAATTTTTAATCGATTGTTAGATGGGAGGAGAGGAAATATTTAGAAAATTCTCTGTTTCTGTTTTTATCAAAATATCATGTGTTATGTAAATACTAGGGCAAGGCATTTAATGACCTATAATTTGCTAATAAATGACAAATAAAAAATGCATTTATGACCTAAAAATAGTAAAAAAAAAATGACAGAAAAATGAAAAAAAAAATGACTAATAAAACATTTGAATTTATTACATTAAACCTTTTTTTTTACCTTTTTTAACTTTGACAACCAAAAAAAAAAAGGTATACTGTTTTTCTGGAAAAATTTGTTGGCTTGAATTTGGACAAGCAAAGATACTGAATAATAAATAAAATCTCAAAGTATAAAAAAAATGACATTGCCTTCCAAAATAAACTACTAAAAATGCTCAAAATGACCTAAAAAATTGCCAAAAAAATGGCCTATCCCTAAAAAATGCCCTAACGAATTGCCTTTATTTAACCAATCATTTAATGTTACACATTTTCATATATGCGAGCCATGTTTCAACCTTCATAGAAAAAAGATGCAAAATCATCAAATCCCTTGCCCTAGTAATTACATTACAAATTGTCTTATAAAAATATTCTCTTGACTATAATCTTAGACAACTGTATCTAAATAAATACTGATCAATCAATAGATATTTTTCTTTTCCTTTTGAATAACGCATAAAATTGTTAGAAAAATTTTTTTTATTCTGATTATATAATAATCATTATCCAAATAAATTTCTATTCATAAAGAAAAAAAAAGTTATTGCTTCTCTTCTTTGAAATCGTGCATCATTGAGTTGGTCATCACAAACTTCTGAATCTTCCCTGTTACAGTTTTTGGAAAATCTTCAACAAATTTTATGTATTTAGGTATCTTGAAATATGCAATCTGTAATAATATCACAAATAGAAAGATTAGTAGTATGAAAACATTTGTACAAATCAACGTTAATATTAAGTTACAAAACTAGCATAGTAAAAGAAAATGAGACATTATTCAGATAATTCCTTTTTGTAGTATACTTCTGTAAATTGTTTGATTGAACTGCCTTTCCTGTCAATTTGTTAAAAATTTATTCCATACAGAGGCCTTGTTCTCCAGTAACTTTTTATAAAGCAAATAAATAGTGCAAGTTGTACAAGCCCCCATCCTGTGTAATCCAGGCCTTAGTACAAGGGTTATAAGTCCCACCTTACTTTCCATCGTCAGATTAGGTGATGAACCATTTAGTTCCAGATTATACAATGGGTCCTCTGCTCTAAATGGTATTCACAAGGAAGGTTAATAAATTAATAAAAAGTTGCTTGTTTTTGCCTCATTTTTTTTTCCTTCCATTCTATTCAGTCTGCAATCTTACTGTTGTTGCTAATCTTAAATTCAGAGCTCATTTTCCGTAAAACTTTCCTGTCTTTCCAATTATCAACATTATACTGATGAAGGAACACTTTGCTGGCCTGATGCATCCATCATTAATCTCTTTTTGTTAATCTGAGAACATTTTATTTGGATTCTTGAGATAATACTTTTCTGTAATCTTTATAAAAAAAACACCAACTGATTCATTCTACTTATATGTATGTAATTCTTTATCTTTCAATATCTTAACTATATTCCTCTCTTTCTCTGTTTCTTATATTACATCGACAGCTTTTTTTTTCCTTTCCCCCCAAAATAACTGAAATGGCATTTTGTATCTGAATCATTGTGGCTATCTGTCACCTTTTCTGCTTGAAAAACCTTGCAGATATCTACTGCTTATTTAACTGAAGAACTAGAGAACAATTATCACCATCCATTGTTATTCTTTTTTTATACTGTTAGATTCATTCTTATTTTTATTATTAAATCTACCTAGAATATAGCAATTGGATTTAAGTATTCCATGTTAAATAATTGCATCAACAATCTATTAACACCGTCAGCACTTATTTTTGACCAACTCATCCTGTACATTTACTTAAATCTTGACCATTTTATTGACACAAATAAATGAAGTTCATTTCAAATATCTTGTTTGTGAGTATCATTGGATGTCAAATGATGATTCTATTATTCTTTCCTGTATATACAAAAAGGACATCCCAAACATAAGGGATAAACAATATAGGGATTACATTAAAATCAGATATACTGCAGGCATATTGTGCAATGGATCTCAGAATTATAAGATTTTAAGAATTGTTACAAGGTAGGGTTTCCAGCCAATAATGAATGAGAATTCGCTGTAGTGTCTTTTAGGTATCTGAAAAATATTATACAAGTTAGAAGTGTGTTTTTTTTTGTTTTTGGCAACTGATACTAGTGTAAGACTGTGTTGGATCTTATGTTCTGTGCAGTAGGTCAATATGCTTCAATGTAACCCATCGACTGTCTTATTCCTTGTGCTTCTTACTGATGACGTTCCATTATGGAATTTGTATAGAATTTGTATAAATAAGAATAATTATTTATTGTATTTTTTTTTGTGTTTCTTATCCCCTTGGTGAAATTTTCAAGTTAAGGAATTTATTGTAATTTAGATAAGGACAGATTGTCAATATGCTCAAGTGCCGTGATGTTGAATTATTTCAACAGGTGTCGCTTCAGCGGAAAAAGTTTTCCTTTTGTACATTATGCATTTATTTTTCGGTCGAGATTAATAAAACACTTGATGATGTTGAATAGGGTTCTGGAGATTCTTCGGCGGAAAGAGATGGACGGTTATCCGTAAGAATTGTAATTGGAAAATGTCTGAATATGGTATAGCGTTTTATTTTCCTTTTAATTAAATGTGATACCTATTTTAATTATTTTCCCTTTTTAAATTTCTACTAGATCCATTTTATGGCGGGGCCTAACGTTTGTTAGTCGTTAAAGACAAGATGGAGAATAGGCTTAACCCTTGAGACATAGGAATAAAGGCAGCTTGTAACCGGAGAATTCATTTGGCGATAAAGCAAATTATTTAGCCTGGTTTATGTATAATTTAAATGATTAAGGCGAGATCGACAAATGATTATACTCAATCGATTTAATCCTGGAAAGATAAAACATTTCTGTAGATGTTTAGTAGTCCATTGACATTTTCAGATTCCAACGTTCCATATGATAGGTGTAATTTCATTACGATCGTCAACTGGGCATGATAAAATGAATTACGGGAAATATGTTTGGAACAACTCTATTTAAGTAAAGGACTTTTAATATATAATCAAGTTTCAAGGTGCAGAACTTTTTCGTTTATTGATCGCCGCAAGTCAAATTCGTGTTCGATACGGAGCATTTTGTTTTGTGAGCCGATACGATAATTTGTAAATAACGTTACTCGGCTGATTGTTCGAATTACAGCGAATGGGAGTAATTCTGAGATTTTAACGAATGTTATTGAACATTTAATTAAATCGGATTCTTTAGCGTTAAGATTATGATATGTTGACTTGAACTACAAAACGTAGGATATTTTTGCTGACGTTCTATTTTGTATTTGGTTATAAGGACTTTTGTTTATGATGAATTATATTTACCAACTATAACAATTATTATTGAATGTCGCATAATATTGTACTGGGAATTTTTTTGTTCTATGAAATTTAGAACGTAGGCCTAGAGTCAATGTTGGTCTATAGCTTCGCTATTGGGTATTAATCTTCAGTAATTATTTTGAATTATAAAGTACAGAATCTAGAACATTTGATTGCTTGTTTTAGCTCAGCAGTATAACTTTTTCTTGAATGATTATATCTTAGTTTTAGGTTTGATATAATCTTGAACATCTAATCGTATGTATTTGCATTTAGTATTTAAGCTTGTCTTGTTCATTAAACATTATTAATTCCTTGTTAAATGCTTTGCTGTTCCTTTAGCATTCTTTAATTCTGTAAATTGACATTTACCTTTTAAGACCGGACAATTCGAGTTCTAGGCTGTCACTACGAATTTTAAGATTGCTTTAGAAGAATTATTTATAGAATTCATATAGACTTCAAAACTGATGGAACTTTCTATCCCTTGCTTTTTTAAATTTTTTTTTCCCTTTATGTGTTACATTCCTAACAATGAGATATTTCTTGCAGTAGCTTTATAATAAAAAATATATATAATTTATAATTTACTATTAATAAGAAAAGTCTTAATCTACAACGATATACTGAACTGACACTACATTAAAGATTTTTGAAAAGGACAGTGAAATTATATGTTTTGTGGAGTTGTTCTTGTTAATATGAAACCTTCATCACTAAGATCCAGCTTAAGTCAATGCCAGGATTCCATTTAACTAAATTTCTTTTCCTTCAGTTTGACTATCCTCTTCTTTTCCCAGCGGTAGTTTACTTTCCTCTCTGAACTGCAACAAATACAGAAGTGATCATTACGATGCAATGCAGGGAAATGCCTCTACGATGGGTGTGAAGATAAAATTTTAACGATTTTACTCTGAGGACGAATATCAACATGTTAGGGGATATAACTAATGTATAACAATAAATATAGAAGAATTTGCTTTATAAAATTTAAAAGCAACAATTATCAATGAATTTAAAAATTCAGAACTTTAAAGTGAAAGAGAGAGATTATACCTCCTCTTGTCTTTAGAGAGAGAGAGAGAGAGAGCTGGGAGTGCTATGCCGGCTTGCCAAGTGGTCTAGACGGCGGTCTGCTGTGTGTGGCCGTTGTGCCGGCACCTGGGTTCGAATCCCGGTCATGGTATGGCTGTTCCTTTCTTCTTCTGTGTTTCGTCCGTTTCCCCCTGGGACTTACTCTCTCAGGTGTATCCTCAACGGGAAGTGAATTCTCGTCTCTGATTTCCTAGCCTTGTCCTGGCATTGTTAGGGGAACTAGTGCGTGGTCCATTGGAGCCCATTCGCTAGTAGTAGTATTATATATATATATTCTATTATTATATCTGAACTACTGTATATATCATTTCTATCTATATAATCTTTTTATTATTATTATTTTTGTTTCATCATTTAGATGTAAATATATCGAACAAACATAACTGTAGCATCTGTTGATAAGAGTCTTGAGCTCCTAATGGAACTCTAATGTAATTGAAATGTAGATTCAAATAAAAAAAATAATCAATAGCTAAAACAGAAACCAGCCACATATGAAACTTTGTTCCTGGTCAATTAATAATATTTACTATTGATTTTTTTTTTCCTTAGGGAGTGATGGAAAGGGATATTTAGGCACAGAAATGTAATATAATCAAATCTGTTAAGCTTCATTCTCAGGAATCACTTTAGATAAGAAAGAATTTCATTTTCTACTAGTGTGAAAAAGGCTAAGCAGTTTTAAAAACTTATAATTTCACTCACATCTCACTTGAAGATGACAAATGAATGGATATAATCAAATGAAATCCAATGATTCGCGGAAGATACTTGAAACGGACTTTTAGGTATTTCAATGTCAGTGTCAATAAAATGGTTAAGATTTAAAGTAAATAAACAGAATAAAAAAAAATATAGATTTCAATTAAGGAGATTATGTCTGACTTTCTAGAAACAAAAACAAAAAAATAAAGTTACAAACTGATGGAAAACGCAATCAAGTCTTGTACCTTTCCTTTACAGTAGTCTTTAACATCATTGGAAGTTAGTTTTTCTCCAGCCTTTACTTTTATCCATGCACAGACTTCTTGACCCAATCTCTTATCGGGAATACCAAATACCTATAAATATAATTACACTGAAATACAGACTGTATCAACATAATACCAAAGATTAAATACAGGCAATAATCTTAAAAAGTGCAAGCTATGATAGTAACGACACCACTAAAATTTATATCACAAACATTAAGAACTCATTTCTACCTTCCAAATGCATTTTAAAAGCTTTAATCTTCATCAATTGCCTTTCTTTATTTGTCCATTAGTTACTGGTAGATGTTTTTATAGGTTATTTAAAGCTGTAAGATGTGCAGTTTTCATTGTGGAAGAAATATTTTATTTGCTACGGGACAAAAGGGATATCAAATTTTCAGGATTCAGTAATAGAATATTTATGGGGAGGAACAAAAAAAAAAGTGATACATATTTTTTTTTATGTAAATGTAAGATCAGTCAGAAAAAAAAAAAAAATAGAGGAGTCTTTCGTAGTAAAATGATAAATGCAAAAAACCATGATTTTAGGCTTGAAAAAGAAAAGACGTGTAATCTTTTCGAAAATTTGCTTTTTCATATTAAATGTAGTCTTTACATTTAAATTTGGTGTGATGTTAAAAAACCATTGACATAAAAGTTAACATATAAGAGAGAGGAAATCTCTGAATATTCTCTTTCTCCAGATAATGTAACGCAATGAGTAACAAACAAAATAAAGTTAAAAATTCTAAGCTGGGAAATAATAGGAAGACATATAGTTATCTATCATAAAAAATGCGTAATTGTTTTCTTAAACAAAATAATTGGAAATTAAAAACGCCATTAAATAACAAGACCAAAATGTTATATGCTTGTAGTTGGTCTGTAAATTACAATTCAAATAATGAACTGAACTGAAATATTTATTAAGAAATGTATAAACAAATGGTAATTTCTAAGACATCCACAAAGACCTCCTAAAAATTTGCAAAAGCTAAATCTTTATTGCATAAAAGTGCTTCTTCTGATAAAACTTGTTAATTATTTATAGTAATTGGACAAAGGTCAGAGATTCAGACATTGTTAAAAGAATGCTTCGCGTGTTTATTTGTTAATTTAGAATTTCTAAATTTTCTTGTTTGTGAATTTTTGGGAAATTTTTGTGAGTTTTGGGAAGGAGGGAGATGTTCACTCGTCCCATAATGTAAAAAGGCCTGAGGAAGAAGGCCTTTGAAATATCGTCGCATATGGAGTTTTGAGTATAAAAGTGTTGTTTTAAATATTAGTACGAAGAATTTATTTGTTTTTTAGTTACTCTAAACCTTGAAAAAGAGATCAAAATAATAGTCATGATTTCTGAAAATAATTGTTTTGCTAAGAAACAGTTACCTGGACTTCAGCAATGGCAGGGTGGGTGTGCAAAAACTCCTCAATTTCTCTTGGATAGATATTTTCACCTCCTCTGATGATTAGATCTTTTATTCTACCAACTATTTTGCAATATCCTTTGTCATCAAGAACTCCAATATCCCTATAGGTAAAAGAAAACTTCATTAAATTTATAGATTAGTAAATAATGTGTTGTTGTTTTTCTCAGAACTATTCTAATAGGACAAATGCATATATTGGAAATCCTTTATTATAAGTATTAGAGAGGGGGGGGGGCTACTTCTGAATTCAAACCAAGCTTTAGTACATTGCGGTTTTATTTTTACAGATGTTAAAATCATAAAATATAAAAATTCTGGTCCAAAATGAAATCTTTAATAAAAATAAATAAGTTAAAGTATAGCAGTATAGGCCTATTTAGATCCTTTGGGTTGTGGGAGTCGAATTCTCACTCTCTCTCTCTCTCTCTCTCTATCTATATATATATATATATATATATATATATATATATATATATATATATACATACATACACAGTAGTGGCATCATAAATTGCACCAGCCTCCAAAATGTGCTTATGTTGTGGATTATAGCAATGAAACTAAATATATTACCAGTTTCATTGATATTCAATATGCACAGTGTTTGACTGCATCATATTGTGTAATAATATTGCGTCATACGTATTGCATCATCTTATGACGCCAATTTATCTATAAGAGGAGAGTTAATGAGTCATAGCAGTCAGTGTGCTCTGTTTGTGAAGACTGTGACCATGGCACCATACAAGCAGTTAACACCTTGGAAAAAGTGTTACTGTTGCTTTAGACGGAGAAGGACTATCTAGTCGAGAAATTGCAAGAAAAGTGGGCTGTAATTGTTCTTCTGTATCGCGAATTCTTACACGGAATCGTCAACAGGAGATGTTACAATAAAACGTGGAACAGGACTAAAACGTGTCAGTACTCCTGCTCAAGAACGAATTTTAAAGCTTTTGTGTCTGAGTGATCATCGAGCAGGATCTAATGATTTGAAACTTGCGTGGGAAGAGCATTGCGGTGTCAGTGCTTCTGCCAGAACAGTGCGAAAGCAGCTTGTTGACACAGACCTTGTAACAAGCCATTGTTAACTACTTCCATGAAGAAAAAACGATTGGCATAGGCAAAAGAGCATTTCAATTGGTCAATACAGCAGTGGGAAAGAGTAATATTCTCCGACAAATCAAAATTCAATTTGCATGGATCAGATGGGAAGCAATATGTACGATGCCGAAAAAGTGAAAACTACCATCCTGACTGCATTGATACAAAAGTGAAATTTCCTGTTAGTGAAATGGTATCGGCATCCATCACAAGTAAGAGTGTTGGAAAACTAAAGTTTGTAAGTGAAACTGAAAATGCCGAGTGCTACATTGCCATATTAGAAGAATGTCTGAAACCATTCATCAAAGACAATTTCCACCGGACACAAAACTGCATATTTCAACAAGACTCTGCATCGTGCCACAAAGCTAAAAAGATAAATATTTATCTTTTTTAGTTCATGAACATGTTTTTAACATTTTTATTCAATAAACGTTACATAATTTGTAATTTTCTTCTACAGGTGAAGAATTATCTTCAGAAATGTCCTATTACTTTGCTAGACATGGCCCTGAAATAGTCCGGATTTAAATCCAATAGAGAATTGCTGGCATGTTATGAGAACCAAAATTATCGAATATAGGCCAAAGACGAAGTAATCTCTACAGGAAACAATAAATTGGGTGTGGTACCAAGAGCTGGGAAGTGATTATTTAAGAAAACTAATACATTCCATGCCCAAGAGGTGCGCAGCTGTAATCAAAGCACGTGGAGGACATACAAAGTACTGAGAATTGAAATACTTGAAATAAGTGGTCTATGGTTAAGTGTGAAGTGTCTGTTGTTTATGCAATTTTTTGATAATGCATAACTTCTTTTACAGTTTTTCAGTGCTAAACTGGAGATATGCAAATCCTTTAAAAAACACAAATATATCGTCTTTGTATAAATATCACCAAATTTCTAAAAATAAATGTATACAATCAGAACTTTTATATTAGACCAATTATTAATCCATTAATGAATAACATATTGCCAATAGAGAACATAAATGGTATCTTTTTATATAATTATTAACTGAATATCAAAATCCTGGGAGGTGGTACAATTTATGATGCCGCTACTGTATATTTACAAACAACAAACCTGGTATAACATAAAAATAATCTTAAAGCTATAATTATTGTCAGACAAATGTTTACTTTACAAGAAAAAGAGAATTATAAGTTAATCAGCTACTATTTGTTAAATCCAATGCTATTTTTTTTTTTCTCTAAACAGTTTTATGTGTGTTTGTTTCTTTTTTAAAGTACTATACTTTAAAAAAAATGTATATTTTTAAAAAGCATACTATTTTTATTTTAAATAATAAACTAGTTTATTGATGATGAAGGCACTTGATGATACTGATGTCAGATGAAGCCTTAGCAATCTAAGGTAAAAAAAAATGACCTTCAAGAATAGAATATGAATGATTTTTTTTTTATATGTATTTATAATTTATATAACTAGCAACCTGAGAAAAATGGTTTCTCCCAACGTGAGACTGCTTTCTCACAACTACCCGATAAAAGTGGATTCTCCCAACCCACGACTGCTTTTAGAACCAGCAAGTGCGTCTACGACATATTTTTATTTTTTATAGAGATTAGAATGTAGCCCTCCATTGCCTAATGGATAAGACGTCTAACTTCGGATCAGAAGGTTGCAGGTTCGATTCCCGAAGCGAACTTGTAGAAATTATTTCTATTTTCACAAATCACAACAATTGTGCTGAACAGACAGACAGAGAAATAAAAGATTTAGTAACATATATTCTTTATAACTTCTTTAGCTATTTCAGGTAACTGAAATTGTTAACTACTCAAAATACTTCAAATATTTCTTAGGAAAGTGTGTTTGTACAGTACGGCCAAAAACAAACGACACTGAACAATTTGACCACATGAAAGGTGGCATTGCAAGATGAACACATAGGAGATTATTGTATTCAAAACAGGAATTATTGTGGATGTGAGATTAGTGTTGCTGTGAAAATGGTATTAACTACTGAAGAGAAAGTGTTTATGTCTATTTTCGATCATATGGAACAGGCCGTGGCAATGGACCTAGCCTGCTACATATTGCTACAGAATTCTGGGAGCGTTGTAACTGTCCAACAACCATGAACAAGATTATGTTATCTGTCGTCAATAAATTCCGTTGAACCAGATGTGTACTCACAGAGCAGAAAGGTTGCACCGGCCGTCCCAATGAATGAAAATCACAGCTGACTTTTTGACAAAGTGTTGCAGTCGCCACAATGAAGTCTCTGACGAACGGCAGTTAAACTGGACATGTGTCGAACATCAGTTCGACGTATGTTTAAAATCATTGGTGGGTCCCCTTACAAGATACAGACTGGCCAACCACTGTCGATAAAGAAGTAGGAGGAAGTAGGAGTGCTTCCATGTTAGCAATGGTATATGACGATTTGGTTTTTGGACAAGTGTCATGTTCATCTGACTGGCTATATCTATAAACAAACAACCCGTGATTTCTTGGTTTCGTCCGACTAGACATCATTATTGAAACACCACTCCACAGTGAACAGGTGACAATATGATGTGCGGTCTCTGGAAACTGCATCATTGGTCCATACTTCATTGAGAATGACCAACAGAATCCGATGACTTTAAATCAGGTGATTTACAGAGAACTGGTAATCATGCTGTTTCTCAGGGACCTCCAACGTTTCTGCCAAGCACGACAGCTACGTCTTTATTCCCAGGATGGGGCTATGTGTCGTATGGCGAGGGAATCACTTCAGCTACATCATAACCACATTAGGAAATCACGTGATATCCCATGGAGCAAACATTCCATATCCCTCACGTTCTCCTGATTTAACTCCACCTTATGCGTATGTTTGGGGAAGGAAATGCTTTTTCAAAGACAACCTCTGGCAAACATTGCTGCGTTGCGGCAAAAGATTGTGACAACTCTTAGGGGAATGGAACAACCTCTCTTCCAGAACCTGGTGGACAATGTTCGCAACCGCTATGAGTACTGCTTACAAGGGAACCTCCCCAACCTTATAATTGCAGATTTTAATGAAACTTTGCAGAATGAATCATTAGATTGTGTTTATAAAATGACATAAATCTTAGATGCGGAATCGACCGCGAAGGACCACTATTTTTCGGCCAAAACTGTTCGAATATAGGTAGTTTTACCTCTGAAACACCAGATGGCGCTAACGATTTGTTGCTAACGTCTATATCTAGTAGTTTCCTATACATTCTAATAGCCAAGTTAAGTGGCGCCATCTGTTGTTGACTCATGATATAAACTTATTCAAAGTCTTTATTTTGTTTTAAATTTAAAGTTTTCAAATTCGGAA